>PVKB01002133.1:0-316598 GCA_004027205.1 Ctenodactylus gundi
CCCCCACCCCCTTTTTGCCTCTTTCTGAAGCAGTTCTGGAAGTCCTCTTTCCTGAGTGTCTTTAGTTGAGCTGTTAAGGCCACCTCGATGTTCCGAATAGTTGTAAAATGTTTACTTTTCATGTCATTTTTACGCTGGGGAAGAGCCACGGGTGGCGCAGTGCCAGGCACTGTGCACAAGGTAGATAAGGACACTCCGTCACGCTGTGGCGAGCCTGTCTTCCTGCGCGATGGCGAATAGTCACAATGTTGGCTGTACGCTTGATGGAACCTCACAACCGCGCTCAAGGAAGACGGCTTTCCCAACGGCCTCGCAAAGTGGCAGGAGTGACGGGACGACTGTTGGAAGGAAGAGCAAGTGTTTTGGAGGGAGAATAACGGTGATGTGTCTTTTTGCTCAGTTTGGGTGATTTTATGTTTTTTTTTTTTTTTTTTTTTTTTGAGGTCTCACTCTGTAGCTCTGGCTGGCCCTGAACTCACTGTGGCGCCCAGGCTGGCCTTGGACTCAGGACAATCCTCTTTCCTCAGCCTCCTCAGTGCTGGAATTACAGACTTGCTTTATGTGGTGCTGGGGAATCAAACTCAGGGCCTTGCATTTGCTAGGCAATTTTATTTTTGATCTTAAAGTACTTTGGGTACAGTGGATACTTGTTAGATTAAAAGATGATAATTGATTATTTTTCTCCTTGTATTGATATGGTATTCTGGTATTTTCCTCAAAGTATATGAATTTTTCTGGTGTTTGAAAAACAATACTACTTTGTTGGAGACAGCGCTGGGCAGTGTGGACATAGGTCGTGGAGCCCTGAATTCTAATCCTGCTGTTGCTAATTATCCGTGGTTAAGTTATTTAACCTTTTCAAGTCTCAGCTTTCTCACCTGAAAAGCACAAGTCGTAATACACGTTTCTCAATTTTTGGAAGACTCAAATAAATGAGGTTAAAAAAAAAGTACCTCTGTAGTGTTTGGCGTCCAAATTACTTTATGATTGCTATTATTCTCAGAGGCAAGACTGTTAAATAATTCTTTTAAAACCTTCTTTGGAGTTGCTTTTTTAATTTTAATTTTTTTATTCAGTTGACAAAGTGGAATGACCTAATAGATTGATTTTTTCCCTTCTATTTCAATTATTGGTTTATTTGTCATCAGAATGCTTAGGAAGTGGGAAATTTTAACAAGAGTATGAATGCTAATATGTGAAAGAAACACAACCTACCTTATTTTTCTGTGTCTTCATTTTGGCTCAAATCTTCCTTCTGCTATTTTGTTTCACATACACACTTTTTGAGGCTTACATCAAGGTGTTTTTTGAAGGGGAGGTGGGCTTATACAGTACAAGGATGCAGAAAGAAAGGTGGGAACATTCTTTCTTAGTAATTGGTGTAACTTGGTTACTGCTGGAAATTCTTAGCAAAGATATGGAAAAAATCTCTCCGTCAGCTAATTTAGGTGATTATTTTTATAAAGCAATAAGTAAAGGGTTCAAGATTTTAAGAAACAATCAAAAGAGGTTTAATTTAGCAATGATGCCTTTTATTTTTCATTTAAAATAAAATGAAATCATATTTTATGTTTTTAATGCTTTGATGAGGAGGTTTCTCTTCCTTTCTTTCTTTCTTTTTCTTTTTTTCTGATCTAAACAGTAAAGATGATACTTCTTCTATTGACCTTTTGCCTTGTTTTAGGAAAATAGACCAAAAAAATGTTGGCTCAGCACAAAACTTAAAGGGCATAAGCCACTCACGGCTTCCCTTTGAGTTTGGTGGCTGTCTTCTGCTTTTATGTCTGAGATGATGGGCAGCCACATTTAATTAGAATGTTTCTTTTGTCACTTGGGGCCAGCATCCCTTAGTCTCCAGTGGAAATGTTACAAAGTAACACGTTGTGAGATGGTGACTACTGAGCCTCAGTTTATACTATTGTTGGTCTACCTTGTATATCCTCTTCCATAGTCAGTAGGCTTGACCTGAGTAGCCAATAGGATTTAGGGAGAAATGACAGTATGCATCTTCTGAAACTGGGTCATAAAAGACTGCGGGGTGTCTACCTTGACTTCTCTCAAAAACTCTCCCTCTGGAGTCAAATAGTGACCATGTTGTAAAGGGTACCCGAGCACCTCACCAGAGGACTTCAGGTGTGCACACTGCCAAGGTGAACTGGTTAGCTGCACCGATGAACCCTCCGGGAAACAGAATTTCCAGTCCCACTCAAGTCTTCAGAAAGCTACAGTCTCGGCTGCCATCCTAACTCCAGAGGGAGCATGAGCCAAAAATGTAGCTCAGCAACTCTGACATTCTTGACCCTAGGAGTTGTATGAGACGGCTAACAATTATCACTTTAAGCTACTAAGCCTTGGGATAACTTTTATGCAGCAATTGCAGATTAGCAACTAATCACGTAAAGATTGAATACATGCAGAGATCTAGTCAATATTCCTCTGCTTCCCTTCCCCTCCTTTGGGACGTATACAAATTAACTTTGAGAACACACTGGCTCGAGTTTTGTAGTCACACATTCTCAAAATGACATTCTATCTTAGTCAAACTCACTTTCCCCTGGAGAGGAAAGTTTTGCCTGAGTCCAATGACCAAGGGTCCTAGTGTCTTGAGGCAAAACCATTCCGGATTCACCTATGTGCCCACATGGCTCACTTAGCTCCTCCATCTTCTTCTCTTCTGTGCTAAGCTTGGTGATGGTGGGTGGGACTTAGGAAGATTCTTACATTTGTGCCAAGCTCTACAGACAGCAAGCAAGAGAGAATGTTGGCTTTCCATATTCTCACGTGCTTACATCTAGCACAGTTGTGCTTTCTCTTCAGGAGTCATAGCCTCTTCAGTCCTCCCTACAGGAATTTCCAAAGTCTCTGCTATTGTCACCAACTAGGAAGTCTAGTCTTCCTTTATGTGTATGCGGTGGTGGTAATAGATGTGTGTGTGTGTGTGCACGCATATGCACATGCGTGTGCATGTGTATAGATATAGATAAAAACCTTTTTTCTGTTTTTCTAAACATTTTCTCTCCACACAAGATGTTTTGCATCTAAGTTCCTAGGCATTTGAAAGTCAAAGCCAGAAAGAGTGTAAGACTATTCTGCTCTGAGTCTTGTTTCACACTTATTACAGCTTTCTGTTCGAATGAGGAGAGAGGAAGGGAAAACACTGGGAGAAAATGAGGAACATATGCTAATAAAAAAAATCCCAGTTTACCTGTGACAGTTCAAACAGGAGATTCCAGCTTTATTCTGATATTGCCCTGAAATTTTATGGGAATAGAAGTTATCTGAATGTAAAAGTTAAGCATCGGGAATGGAATTTAAGGACAGCATATAGATTTCTGTGTAGGACCTAATGTTTTGCGAAACTTCTAGTATCTGTTCTGAAGAGCCCCATCAGAAGTTGCACAGGCATCTATTTCATATTTTAATGTTATAGTAGCTACTGGACTACTTTAAGCATTTCATAACTAGTTCTTAGTCACTTGCTCATGGTGAAGGCCGGCGGTCCGACACACGGAGGCCACCTGAGAGCCGTGAAGAATGTGGGTGCCCGTCCACACCCTCCATTCTGGTTCAGGCTGAATGACCACTGTCCTATGTCAATCCATTAATTTTATTCAAGTGTGTGATCCTCTCCCTCTCTCTTTCTCTCTCTCTCTGTGATACTGGAAATTGAGCTCAGGACCTTGATATTAATACAGACCCATGCTAGCCCTTTTCTATTTTGAGATGGGGTCTTGCCAGGTGGCCAGATTGTCCAGGCCAGGCTTGAATTTGTGATCGTTCTGCCTCAGCTTCTCAGACAATTGGAATTACAGGCCTGTGCCACCAGGTCTGGCCGCATATAGATATTTTTATACATCTATTGACTAATTGATTAATAGTCAAAAGATGATTATGTTGAATCTGGAATTCATAATAAAAGCAGGAGAAAATGGTGATTATTAACTAGGAGAACTTTTTGTCTTTTAATTGTTTGTATAGCACTAAACAACACACTAAATATAAGAATAAGGTCAGAGCTGAGGAGGGATAGAAGCACAGGATTCTGATGACACCAGTGAAGTGCTTGGAACTGTGTATCCCTGGACTACTATCTGACATGATAGATTCCCTTTTTTATGAGCCTAGCTTGGCTAGGATTTTCTAACACCTCCAAATGAAAGAGACAGACCTTGCGCTTTCCCACAATACTGTTAAATGTATGGTTGAATTAAAGCCTGAAGTAGGGATGCTGGCAGGAAGTGTAAGCAGCAGTCACTTTTCCTCCCAGTTTTCGCTGGCCAGAAGATGTCCCTGCCAGGCTCCCATTCACACGGGGTGAACTGTGCTGCCCCCTCCACAGAGGAGGACAACAGTGCTGTTTGAGGCACGGTGACCATGGGTTGAGAGAACACTGGTTGTTCTTAGTTCTTAAATACTTAAGCCCTGGTTCCAATTTCCCAGAACTGAGCAGCCTGGTTCTCTCAATTCTTCGGCATTATGGGTACTTTGGTTCCTGACCCTGAGGCCACAGGTGGTCTGTGGCCTGTTGGAAACCAGACTACACAGCAGAAGGTGAGTGCCAGGTGAAAGAGCAGCCCTCCACCTGGATTTATCACCACTCCCCATCCCTGGCACTCCAGCCCCAGCCCCACCTCCCGGCAGATGGGCAGTGGCATTGGATTCTCACAGGAGCATGAGCCCTGCTGTGAACTGTCACGTGAGGGATCGAGGGAAGGCTGCCATTCCTTCTGGAAACCTAGTTAGCCCAAAAATCTATGGAGGAGCTGAGAATATGATGTTAGGGCATCACCCCTCCACCCGGTCTACACTGGTGGGAAAATTTTACAAAACCGATCTCCGGTGCTAGAGAGGTTGGGGAGCACTGCCAGTCTTTAGGATTCCAGTTTCATCTTTTCTTTCTTCCAGAAGACTCTAGAAGCACTTAATTTAGCTTTGCTAAAATAGTGTTTAGAGTATGTGCTTTGCTTACGCTTGGGCCTCATCACTGCATCCTGATGTATAATTTATGTAATCCAAGTATGTGCCAGATTATTTTTACTATATGTTTCATTCTACTAAAACACTTACTTTTCTTAGCATAGATAAATTCAGATAGGCACCCAAGTATATATTTTGTAGAATGTTCTTCATTAAGATTTGTTTGCAACAACAAATAAATATTGATACAAACATACTTGTTTTATTGAGTCAGCTCATGTTTTTATAGAATATCATTTATATATTATTAGAATAATTCAAAGCATTACTATGTATTTATAGGCTCCATACACACATAGTCAATGTTCAAAAATGTTTGTGAAGCAGTGTGTGTGAGTGACATCACTTTTACCGGCACTGGGTGGAGCATTTTTTTGTAGCCATTTATTAAGTGAAAAGTGATGATGCCATTGTTTTATCTTGCATTAATGAGGTGAATACATTTTCTGTGTTTTTCTTCATATTCTTACATTGTTTTAAACTGCTGCCTTATTTTAAATTACTTTTACTAATTCAAAATAATCGTTTAATATATTAAAATATTTAAAATGTTTGTGATACTAAACATCACAAATTGCCCCACAAAGATGATTTTTTATTAGTATAAGTTTCCAATACATAACCATTATGCATAGTTCAACATACTGCTTTACAAATTTTTAGCTAGTTACAACTTAGAAACACATTCGAGGAATTCTTGCTTGGTCTCCACTCATTAATTAGGGTTTAATATTATCCACTGACTTTTAAAAAAATTTTGCATCTAGATCTTTTGTAGACCCATCCACTTAATGTCATGGACATTAAGAGAGATTCAGGTCAGAAAACACAGGGCTTCTTGTTCCTGTCTTTAAAGTTTGCACTGTATTCGTCTTCAACATGGCTCGCTTCAGAAGCTATATTTGAAGTTTTCTTCTGGGATTCTATGAATCCCAGGGCACAGAGTTTTTAAAAGATTACTTTGGCTTAACTAAGCCCAGGCCCTCCGTGCACCAGTTCTCATGCTAAGGCTGAGGAGCTGTCCCCCATCCACAGAGAAGGGACCCACGTTGCTAAGTAGAAAAAGAAACTGCCAGTCTCTAGAAGTTTTCTCGTGTGGTGTCTATTCCAGAAATCCGTAAGTATTTATGTAGGTTCGGAAAATTGTTTATGCTGTTAACATTTTTGCAAGTAGCCAAACCGAAGCAACATGTCTATACTTAGTTTTTTATTAAAAGGGGGGGGGGTACTAAGTCGTCAACTCACATTGCTAGCTTTGCGTGTGACCATTTCTAGTACCCAGAGTCGGACAGCTCATTGCACTGTCCTTGGTAGACAAAGGAAAGTGCATGGCCCCGTGCAGCGCCCTGTGGAGGGGCCTTGTCATCCTGCGTTGAAGTGCTGTAGATCCTGCTACACCCGCGCCTTTTAGAGCGCCTTTTAGAATGAGAAGGGGAGCAAGGCGTACATTCGTCTTCTCGTGTCCCATTGCCACGGCTGCTGGGCGCACAGGCATCTCCAGAGAAAAGCTTCTTTAGTATGTAGGGAAACAGTCTGTGCGTCGTGTTCCCCTACTGGTGGAAAACTCACTACGAAGGGGAAAGACGACTCCCTGTGTTTGTTACTATGGAGAAAACTGAAGCAAGCAAACTAGATGTAAATGTCTGACAAGAGACTCAGATGCGGTAATGGAAATAACTTTTTTCAGGAATAAAAAGAATCGAATAGCTACATTTAAGACAATAGGGCTTTAAGTCTCTCCTTAGAAGTGAATGACCCCCACAGAGATGTAGTAAAAATGAACTACTGCTTTTGAGCCCGAGTAGGATGGGTGGTTTCGGAAGGGAGCATGCTTGACTTGGCTCCCTGCCACACTATTTAGGAGTTGAGGGAAGAATTGTAAAAAACAACGTTTTGAGCCGATAGACTTCCTGAGGACCTGGTGCCCTGACCATGACCTACTTCTTTCCTAAGTGAGATTTGATAAGCACACTGACGATGGCAAAGAAAAGTATCTGAACACAGACATTTAATTTCCAAACTGAACCAAAAACAGACACTGAAAGACCACAAGAAGTTAAGAACAAGAAAGAGGGGTTAGTTCTTATCACCCAACAGAATTGAGGCATGTCAGATTACGAGTCTCTTAATCATCTCTGAATATTTTAATTTAGGAAACTAAACTACGCTAAAATGAAGCTAAAAGATTCATTATTAAATGAAAATTTCTTTAGACACTGTAACCGGGACTTTTACAGGCAATTTCTTTAGGCAAAATGGAAGCTGGGCAGGTGGGAAGCATCTGCGAAATTGGAACAACAGAAAATATGCAATAAACAATTTCCCATGAAGAAGAATGCCAGTGGGATGTTGATTATTGTTAAACATGGAAAAGTCTACACAAAACTGCATGTGTCATAATATATTTAACCTACACACAGTTGCCAAGGTGTTGCAGATACACACACACATGCTCAAACTATATGTACATATTAATAGTAAATGATCGAAAGTTTACAGTTGTAAGCAGTGGTTGAGACAATAGTATTATGGAAGATTACACATTTCTTTTTTGCACTTTACTCCATTTTATATTTTTATGATAAAGGCGTTACCCTTAAAATTGGAGGGAAAATAAAGTACCTAAAATTTTTCGCTTTTGCTTTCTGTAGTATTTCTTTTTAAGAGGAGTCACACTGTGTCCCGTAGAAAAGTAGCCAACACGCAAAGCTCTAGAATGTGGAGTCCCATTTTCATTCTGTACTTTGTTACAGAGTTTGCTGTCTGTTCAGATCAGCTTGGATTCGTTTTTATTTTTCCACACCATTCATTATCTTTCCACTGGAAATGATGTAATACCTGCCTTTGAAGATACTTCTCTCTTCTCACAGAAAACTAATGACCCTTTCAAATGTGTAGTAAAACCGTCTCCTTTTGGGTCTTTTCAGATTAAACTTACTGAACTCTTTAATGTAAGTCCTGTCCTTTTTTTTATATCGTATTGAAACAGCATTACTTTACAGCTGTTGTAATACTGTTTAATAATCCTTTACAACTGTTTTTTACAGAAGCATCCTTCTGTATTTGACTGTATTTTTCAGGATAAATTTTCTAACTATAAGGCAAGGTCTCTGCTTCCTGTAAAACAACTGAAAGAGCAAATCTATACTAATCATGTGGCTAAAAATAAACCAGGAGTCCTGTGAGAGACAGTGAGCTGAGGTACTCAGGCGAACGTCTGACACTCAGTTGGTGGTTGAATTAAGGCACTGCCAAAGTCAGCCCGGCTATGTTGGCTCCAGCTAATCTATCGCAATTCTTTGGCTTAGCAGACGGTGGTCCATGGCTGGCTGTTCCGCATTTTACACGGACTGGTGTTTGGAGATAGGAACCTAAGAAATTGTTCTAACTTCAGATTTCATAATAGCTTGCTGACCACCTTTTGAAAGCACTAACTGTCTCTTTCTCCTGCACATTACATAGAGCCTGATGATCAAGTTTTTATGTCTTCCAGTTAAATTATAAAATACTGAGCTATAGGATTAGAGGATCCTTTCAGTGTGAAAAATTGCTAGTACTGTCTTATAAATACTAATTTAAGGAGTGGAAATTGCTTCTTTTTTCAATATGTTTAAGCAGCTTTCTGTCTCAATGGGTCCTTTACTTACTGATGTATGTCCTTTAACAAAGTGTCAGAATCAGTTGGAAAGTCTGTTTGTTGTTTGATTGCTTTGAGGCAGTCATATGTAGTCCAGGCTGGCCCTGAACTTGTTATTTTGACCAGGGTCTTGAACCTCATGATCCTCTTGCCTTATCCCTCTGCCTGCTGGGGTCACTGGCATGGGTTACCATGCCAAGCAACTGGAAAGTTGAGCATGGAGTTGGTATGACTGAGTGCTTGTATTTTTGCTGTTTTCAGAAGCTTTTATTTGTAAAGGGAAGTTCAGAGACTAACTGCTTCATACAAAAGAAAAAACATGTAATTTTTGGGATAAGGGGAAGAAGCTCCCCACTAGGCGATTGCTTGTTTCTACTCTGAGTAAGGATTTTCTCACATGCAATTAGGTGAACTTGTGCTTGTGCCTGGTAGCTATGCTGTGTTGGGACTGTCTGCTGCTGGTAAGATAGAAAACTGGAATAATGCCAATATTTTCCTCATCCCAATGCAGATGTTTGCAGTAAAAATACAACTCTTCAGGGTTTTTTTTTTTCTCAGCATTTATAATAACAAATGACTAATTTCCTACACACTGTTCATTTTTATGCAGTTACCTATGCAGGAAGCTACCTTTCTTTGACTTGTTTTATTCTATTTTTCTCTTTTACTTGAGTAGTGGTAGAGTCATGCCTGGCTTCCAAATTTTTGAAATCCTAGTAGAATCAAGAAAAGTTTTTGTTTATTATTTCTACTATAAAAGTTTTAGAAGCATGATATACAGAGTAGGCTCAAATTAATGCTTTAGAGTGGATTGGAGACGACTAAGGCTCCTTGTCCATGGGCCTTCTGTGCCAAGTATGCCTGAGCTCTCAGAGTGCCGGGTGTCTCAAAGTATCTGATTCACTTCCAGTGTACTCCAGCCAAACTCCAGTCCCTTCCCAGTATACAGATTGTATACTTGAGCTTCAATACAAACCTTGCTAAATATTAAGTGCATCCAGCCCATTTGCTGATGACCCCAGGCCCACAGGATTCTTGGACATCTCACCCTGAAATTCTCAGTATCTGTGATGCAGACTTGAAAGTCACCATTTCCAAAGTGGAGGCACAAACAATCCAGAAGCTGGACCCAGAATATCACTTTTCTCCCCTTTTGGCTCCAAATCTAGTCCTTTCTGTCCCTGTTTAATGTGGCCTGCTCATACCTAAGCAATGCAGACACATCCCTTGCAAGGGAATTTAGTTAATCAATCTTTGTTCCAAATTGCTTTTTGTCAGTCTTTGTTTGACATGGACTGAGTGACTTAGATGTTAGAGACAGGATTGTGGAAGCAGAAAAATATGCAACTTCATTTCTCATTATGAAAATGATTATACACCCATCTATTAATTATTGTGGAGGTACAAATAAGTTACCACAAGCAAAACACTAAGGACAGAGTCTGGCACCTCACAAGACTTATTATATTTTATTAATTCTGTAATTTGGGAATGTAATGTGATTTTTCCAGTGTCTGAGGACAATTTTGAACTGTTCCCGACAAATACACAGGATCTAGAAACCACTAACTGGTGGTTGGATTATGAGAAACTTTAGTCTGTACATAAACTGAACTTACGGTCAAATTCCTGTAAGAAAAATTTTAAGACCTTTTAATTTGAAAATAAGACCACAATTATAATGCCTACCTGAGTGAAGGCTCCAGATAATAGCTACTTTAGACAATTTCACTCAGAGAAGTTGGCTGGAACTATAAAACTCATGGGAGTATGTGTGTGTGTGTGTGTGTGTGTGTCCCCTGAAAATCAGAGTAGAGAAATTCTCCATTTATTAAAAAACATCTTTTAATTTGTTAGTTGTTTCATTACCTAGAAACATAGGAAGAAGGCAGTGTGAACAAATATTCTAATAAGGTCACTTGAAAGTGGTCAGCTTCCAGTAGCTAATCGATGTTGGTTGTACCTGGGGGCCTGCTCCAGCCCCAGCACCTGCTGGGTGTGACTCCCTGTCTCTAATTGACAGCATTCAGGGTATTGCTATGTGGGAACAATTGTGTCTCATCAAAGCACCACCGCCTGACGAAAGAACCTAATGTGAAGTAATAATTATCACCAGCTAGCACATGAACACTAATGGAATGTGTTTTCATTGAAAATAAGTCTAAATAAGATCGTGCCTTCCAATTTCAATGGGGCATGGGATTTAAGGTTATTTTTCTCTCCTGGCCCTCACCTTGTAAATATCGGGTTGCAACCCAGTGTCAGATGTCTACTGAGATGCCTTAGATCACTGCAGAAAATTAGTCTAAGGGTTAGTTCTTTTTTGGATCTCTCAAGACCTACTAATTTTTTTTTCCCTGCCCATTTGACAAGCATATTGTCAAATAGTTATTGACTTAGGTTAACAATTCATAAAAGGAGCACTGCCCTTTCTATTTAGGCAGTGCCTCAGGAGTTTTACGTCTTGACACTGGGGTTATCAAAACAAGAAAAATAAGCAAACAGTGTTTGGGAAGAAAGGCCCGCTGCCTGATGAATTAGTCTTGGTTTTGTGGTTCACAATTCTGACAGTGTTTTGTTTTGTTTTGTTTCGTTCTACTTTGTTTTGTTTTGTTTTCGGTACTAAGGATCAGTCCTCAGGGCTTTCACACTGAGCTATAGCCCGAACTCATTTCTCCTTTTTCATTTTGAGATCACGTGTAGGTAAATTGTCCTGGCTGGTCTCAATCTGTCTCCTCCATTCCTCTGCCGTTGTTTTAACTAAAAAACAAAGGGATGGAATATACAGAAACTAAGTGAAGAAACTTTCCATACCTTCTCTCTGTGGTAGTACCCAGAACTCCTTCATAAATGGAAAAAAAAAAAAAAAAAAAAAGGAAGAAAGCAAGCCAGGACTTTCTCGGTTACATTGTGTTGTACCCTGAAGTAATTTCTCTCTTTTCCTCTCTTTCTCCCTCTCTCCTGCCAGTTTGATCTCTGTCAAGTAAAAGTTCAATCAGAGGACCAGAGGTCCTCAGTGAAGCCGTAACACACGGAACATGACTCAAGTGATAATTACTTAAAATTGTTAAGAGTAATGCATAACTGGGTCTGGCCTAGTTATTCAGTATATACAACAAAGGCCACAAGCTGGCTGGGGATATAACTCTGTGAAGCCATTGCCTAGCATGTGCGATTGGCTCCTGTGCTCAATTTTTTGTACTTAAAGGCAAAAAAAAAAAAAAAAAAAAAAAAAAAAAAAAAAAAAAATCTGAGTCAAAAGTCTCCACAGCTGAAAATGATTAAACCAACATTTCAAAGAAAATTCCAGGTGATGTCTCAAGTGTTTTCTCTTTAAGACACATAAGTTTTTGTTTTTGTCACTGAGATATAAATTATATATTATAGAATTTGATGAATGTTGAGAAGTGTATATTACCACATAATAATCATCAAAAACAGGATACAGAATATTTCCCAATGGTGCTTAGGAGGAGCCTCTCCTCTCCCTAGCCACTGGCAACCCCTCACCTAACTCCTATCATTATAACTTGTTCCCCCAAAAATGTCACATAAATGGCCAGCTTCTTTCTCTCGTCATGATGCTTTTGAGATTAACCATCATGTTGTCTATGCTGTAGTTCTTTCCTTTTTTATTGCTCTGAGGGTACAACTACTTATCTGTTTATCCGTTGATGAATAGCTTGTTTCCCAATCGTAGCATTTATTAATAAAGTTGCTATAACCATTCAGGTGTAGGTTTTTGTGTCAACACAAGTTTATATTTCTCTAAGGTAAATAACTACATGTCACTGCCAGACCACTTTCCAAAGTGAAATTCCCACCAGTAATCTGGAAGGGTTTTTTTAAATGGCTTTGCATCTTCTTCAGCATTTGATGTTGTCAGATTTTTTTTTTTTAATTGAGCCGTTCTCTCTTTGTACCGAGGATCCCATGCGGGGCCCTCACGCTGAGCTGTATCTTCAGCTCATCTTTTACGTTTGATTTTGAGACAGGGTCTCGCAAAGTCACGAAGTTCCCAGTTGGGCTTACACTTGTGATCCTCCTGTCCCTGCCTCCCAGAGTGAGAGGAAACAGGCCTACACCACCAGGCCTACTTTCAAATTGATCTGTTCTCTTTGGTATGCAGCAATTCCTCATTTCTTCTTTCAACTTGTACAGAGTTAAGTTTATAAAATCTTTTACGGAAGAAGCATCGAATAATGAAAGGCACATACGAGATCAGAACAATTGTCTCTGATGGACGAATATGGCAGAGTTTTCCTCATGACGAGGTTCCTTTGCATATGTACATTGGCTTTTGCCTTTTTTCTGTGGATAATTTTTTTTGTCCTTCTTCTCTGGAAATTCTTGTCTGTCCTTCAAGGTCTGACCTAATGTCACTCTATTGTTTTGTGAAAATTGGTCACCAGCCTTTCACTGTGCTCTCCTACCTTTTTTGGACCTGGGCTACCATAAATCGTAAATTAGGAACCTAGTTAATTGTGGGCAATTATTAATCCTAAGCATGAAATACCTAAACACACATGGCTTCGGCAGGTGCAGAAAGCTGCTTTCTAACCAGCTTGGGATCTTGCTGTCACAGGATTTATAGAAGAATCACTAGAAGCTTTCCATCCAATTCTTTCGGCTTAGTACAGTAGGGAACTGCCTACGAGGGAAATATTTCTGGTCGTCATGTCCAAATCTGAAGAGTAGCCAATTATTCTGCAGAGTCCTCCAAGCCCAGCCTCGTAGAAAATTGGTTCTTGCCCCAGTGAGAGAAGAATAAAAGTTGCTAGGGCTGAGCACCGTACCTTTCCCGCCATTTTTGTTAGCATGTACGTGCAATACACCTCACCCTTGCAGAATCCAGGCAGCTTCCTGCTTGCTCGCCTTCTGATTGTTTGTTGAGCCTTGTGACCATCTGCTTCTATAGCGTCTTATCTTGCTTTTTCTAACTTTTGCCTTTGCTTGAAGCTCCCACCCTCCCAATGTCTTTCCACTGGAGTTGCAGTGTAGGTAAAACTAAGAAAATGGGGCCCAGGTCCTCCTCGCCAGCTGTGATTGGGCTAGAACTTTCTCTCCTATACAAATATGGCAGAGTTCTTCATGCTGAGTTCCGTTGCATATGTACATTGGCTTTCACCTTTTTTCAGTGGAGAATTGGTTTTGTCCTTCTTCAGTCTTACCTGTCCTTCAAGTTCAGATCTAATGTCACCTGCTGCAATGCCAAGTTTTCTGAGTACGGTTAGTTGTACCAGCTGAACTCTGTGCTTTACGACCTGTTGCATTGCCTAGTGACAATCTGCTCACTGCTTGTATCCCCCTGAACTTAGAGATCCTCTCTGGCTGAGACCAATGGTAATCATTGTCTTCTTACCACATAGTGCACACTCAATGAAAAATTTTAATTATGCTTTAAGTATACAATATTGCTGCATTTAAATGCAGAGATTTCTTCATCTTAAACAAGGAATGAAAGAAAGCATATTCTAAACAAGAATATTTAGCAAAAGATAATCTTATATTTTTGGCAAAATGGATTGATCACAGAGAACTGTATTCTTTTAATACTCACTCTGTCAATGTGTTTGTGAACCTTTTGTCACGAAAAAGAAAAGGGAAAGATTTTTTAAAAAAGATTCTTGTGACCCTTGTCTCCGTTATTGAACTGGGAAATACACACATACATGCACATATACATATGTAATTTCTTGATGTAAGCAAAATATTGGGCCACGAGTCCAGCTAAACATTACTATGAGCATGTTGTATGCAATATTAGAGGTATACTTATATTACAAAAATTGCTACTTATCTGAAAGTCAAATTTAAATAAGGATATTTTATTTTCTCCAGCAACTTTTCCCAAGTGAAATCTTTTTGCTTCATGTAGTATTAAGATTAATAAAGAATACAGACAGTGCTCTTGGAATTCAATTTAGAAACGTGTAGTGCATGTTGTGGAGCCATTATTGCCTCAGACTGATCAGGGCAGCCCGACTCAGCTGATGATCATTTAACCACAGTAGCCTGCAAGACCAGAAGGAGAAGCTTGAGCAATGAAGTCACTCGCTGAGGCCATGTGGGTCAGAGATCAGAGCATTTAAAGGCTTGTAGCTATAGGAGATGGTAGAATAGCACCACAAATTGCTATTTTTGTCTTTGGGAGTACAGGTCTAACACTGCCATATAAAAGAAGTCAGATATAGAAGATTAAATATTACGTGATTTATCTTATTTGAGAATGTAAGTAATATAATTTAAAGAACAAAAATTTAAAATATGAAAGGAAACAGGAGATAGACTTTGTGGAGATGAGAGGGGATTTAGGATTGGGCAAGACAGGACGTGGGAGGGGCATGAAGATGATTAAGATGCTATGTGCATATGCGCTAGTTTCCCAAGATGAATGTGATTATGATGTACTGCAAGCATATACTGATGAATTTTTGAGACAGTAGAGGTCTACTGCCTTCTCTTTGAATGTGCGTGGCCTCTGTAACTGCTTTGATCAACAGAATAATAGAAGTGACACTGACAGCGTTCAGGTTCTGGCCTTAACAACATGTCCGTTTCTACTTCCTGCATACTAGAACATTTCTTTTGGAAGCCCTGAACCTACATCTCAGGATACAGCTTCCCTGAGACTTCTCTGCTGGAGAAGGCATGTGCAGGGCTTTGGGTGGACAGACCCAGCTGATCCCAAGCCTTCCTGCCATCCCCATCAAGTGACATAAAAGAGAAGTTGTTGCACCCCAGAGCCACCTGAGTGAGCCACCATGAAAATGCCTTCAACATCACATGGAGTAGAAGAACCACACAGCAGAGACTTGCCTGAAATTCTAACTCACGACCCATGATATTTTTATTTATTTGTTTTTAACTACCAATGCTTAACACAGCATTAGGCAAATAGAACAATGGCTATTACCACTAGATTGCCTACTCTACGATGACCTAAAAGAGCAGGACTTACAATCATTTGAACATTCAAATTTCCCTATTTGCTTGTGTGGCAAGGAAATCTTGCTTGGAATGAAATCTTACTTAGAATGCTATGTACATAAAAGAGTTCATGGCCATGACATTTCAGCTGAAGCTGAGCTAAGAGTCACATCTTTCCTATCTAGTCCAAATTCCCCAGGAGCCAAGAGATATTCTGTGGCTCAGGTGAGAAGGATTGTGAGATATCTCTGAGACCTATCCTCTTCAGAGGCAGGTGAACCACAAGAAAAACACGCCATCATCCTGGAGCTGGATATAGGGAAAAGCAGAGAGGAAAGCCCAACAAAACTGACAGCATTGCTTAAAGCCAGCCGCATAAGCACAGGGGGAACAAGAAGCCAAGATTGAAAACACCAACAGCTGTACCTACCAAAACAAAGAAACTTTCTGCAGGAAGAGGGGAAGGCTGCGAGAATGCAGTGGGGAACTGAAGTCTCTACTGGGAGTGTGACCAGGAGTCCCTAAGGAGAATGACGCAAGGAGACTGGGCCTCTGACCCACACCACCCAGGGCTGACAGGCTCTACTAATTCCTCCGTGAGTAAAAGATTAAATAAGGCCACACCTGGGTTATGTGTATTCTGTAATTACCGATACTTATCGAACTTAATTGTTGGGTAAATCTGTTTCTAGTTTTATTTTAGTTCTTCTCAAATAAGGTCTTTCGTTATCTAAAATGTAGCACACAAGATCTCCAGATAGATACTGTCGAATGAGAACTATGTAAAGCTGGCTGATCTCATAAGATTATCTAGTTATGGCTTCGGTGCCCAAGGAGAAATTAGGTTTGAGTCAGCCAGACCTTTATATAACAAGTAATAGTTAAATAACATACCTCCGAAGAGACTTGCCCAGCTTAGAGATTGCCAGAAAACCCTTTCCTACACATAGGAAGCCATTGGTTTATTTAAAGTGAGATGAACCTGCAAGAGAAAGGTATCATTCTATTTAAGAGTTAAAACTAGCATATTTTGTTCTGTATATGCTTGGAAGATAATTTTATCTGATGAATATGTATAGTGATTATAATAATTATTCAGTCATTATACAAGTCCTTCTTCTGAGGAAGTACAAAGCTTTTAAACAAGCCACTTCTAAAAATCCTCACATCCTACTGCACTCAACAACAGAGAAGCCCTGACTTGCCGTGCCATGGTATTAACTTAATAGGCTGAGTGAATTCCTAGGTTAGCTGAGGTGGCTCCTCAGAGGGCTTTATAACTATTTTATTAGGGAACAAAGAGCACGTATAAAGGTTTGGTAATATTTGTACCCTTGTATTTTTCGTAACATATACCCACAAAGCTAATGCTTCCTTCAGAGTCAATAATGCTGCGTGCTGGAAAACAGATCAGCAGTAGCTCGAATGCGTTCAGAATCCACAATGCTGACCACGTAACAACAGAAAAGAAGTCATGAAATGCTATCATAGTGTGGTCAGTTAGTACAAGAGTTCAGTGGCTTGATTTTTTTCAGCAGTAAAGTATCTAGGCATCTGAACTTAAAAAAAAAAAAACAGCATTTTTAAATCAGAGCACCAAAACCTTAAGATGCGGATTCGTATTCTTGCTGTTACCCTTCCTGCTGAAGCATTTGCTCCCCGGGCTGCATCATTTGTTGATGAAGTGATCGATTGCTGGCACCTATCGAGTTGCTGTATATCTCAAGTTCTCTAAGGCAAGAGTGGGCAACTATTTTGGCTTCCAGTTTAGTGTCGTATATTCAGCCAAACTCAACTTTCTGAGGAGATTAAGAGGTTCTTTGCTAATGTGCTGGAGAGACAATTCAATGCCAGTAGCTCTATGCCTGTTTAGGCGTTGTGTTTCTGGACTGAGTATTCTTCCTTATACCCCTCCTGGGTCAGAAGAGCCATCATCTTCCTCTTTGCTCAGCACTGTCTGAAGACATTCTTGGTTCTTTTCAAAGTCTGACCAATTGCTGTGTTGCATACATCATTTTACCTTACTGTGTATCCTCTTCAACACGCGATGACACCCAAGACCTCGTGGTGAGAAGGAAAGACCCAGCATCTGGAGTCAAGACATCCAGATTTCACGCTCAGCCACCCCTTGCATAATGAATGACTGACATGTCACTCAGCGCTTTGTTATTTGGTTCATCAATGATTGACAGTAGAATGGTTACAGGCCTGTACCCTATAATCAGGCTGTCTGGGTTACTGTGCTCTTCATGTGGAAAATAATGATAGTAACAGCTCACATTATCATGCTACTCTGTGCCAGACAATTTTCTAAGTGATATATATATATATATATATATATATATATATATATATATCCTATGAGTCGATAGATACCATTATTCTCATTTTGCGGATGATGAAACTTAGGCATAGACAAATAACTTGCCAAAGCTTGTACAGACACCGGTAAGACGTGAGCCCAGGAAGTCTGGCTCCAGAGTCTTTGCTGTATCACCTACCTCATGGGTTATTACATAGGTTTGATATGCTATTTATGAAACAGACCAGGCCTGGATCATATAGCTTAACAGCCTAAGGAGTCGTAGGACCCACTCTATACACTCCATGGGGATATTTTGTTTTTATGTAGCATAATCACATTAGATGTTGAAGCAATGATAAATGCATTTTAAAGGAAATGCATTTTAAATGCATTTTAAAGGAAATTGATGCGTTCACATATCACATTGTGATCATTTTTACTTTCCTTCCCTCTTACTGCCCCTCGCATCCCTTACCTCCCCTTTCCCGTTTTACTAAATCTATCAGCTTAAAATGCTTTGAAAACCATAGTGAAATTTGACCTTCCATGGAAAGTTACTGGTTAAACAACAGGCATCTTTGGGTTCTGGAACTGTCTGGGTGATCTTAGGTGACAGAAAACTGAATCATGGTATTGGGATTTTTGTCACTTGAGAAAAATCAATGCCAAGTGTTCCAAAGCGCACATGTCTGGCATCTGAGTCAGATGTCTGAAGCTGGGAATAGGCCAGGTGAAGGTTCCACTATCGTGGTGAGAGTCCCAAGCCAGGCAGGGGTTTTGATTTATGATGGCAATGGGGAGCCCAGCCAGGCATGCGGAGGTATCAATGTCTTTCTTAGTGAGTTAGTGGTCCTTTCCGGATCCACTTGACCTCCTGTTAAGGTAAAGCTTCCAGAGACTTCAGATTTCATGGACTGATGAAATAGGAAGGCTGGGCAGTTACCACTGCAGTTAAGGGAGGTAGAGCATTCTGGGAGCTCAGGCTAAGAATGGCTCATTAAAGGGTGTGGCTGGTTTTGGGAAGGGTTAGTATGTTTTATCACTACTGACTAGGCTGGAACTCCCAGATTAAACCCAATTTAAAGGAAGAGAAAAATGAATTTACATTAAAATAAAACAAAACTTGAATATAAGCTCAGTGCAAAATCCAAGGAAAAAAGGCATTTTATTTGCTGTTCCCTCTATGTCCCTGTGGTACACCAGGTCAGTCTCCTGACCTCCCCCAAAGCTCTATTTAAACTGATCTCACGGAATCGCACAGCTTACATGGCTGTGTGTTCTTTGAACAATTTCTCTTAAAAGCTGGGATCTTGTTAGGTTTTAGACTAAGTCCCACCTTTCCCCCTGAGATTAATAATTTGAAATAAATCAGAAGTTATTGGCGTGAGTCAAAAAGTAGATTAATTCATATATAATCTGGATGCGTGACATTTGGTAAGTTGGACAATTGTTAGGAGCAGGCTCTTGTCCTTACATGGCCATAACATGGCAACGGTAACATGATAAAAGGTGACACATGGACGCCACTCAGGTTACTTGCCTGTCTCATTCCTCAGCAACTCTCCTGGCCCTTAGATTCATGGAGTTCCACTTTGGTGATGGTGACAGGGAGCTGGATAGTTCTTTGTGGTAGAGGTGGGGGCTGTTGCATGCATTGCAGGCCTGTTTACCAGTAGCTGTTTTTTGCTCACTAGATGAAACTGGTGATCTTTTACCTTTCATCCCTTCAGGTATGACAACCAAAACATATCTCCAAAATGGTCAGAATCTCCAGGGGGGAGGGGAGGAACGACAAGAGCCTACAGTCGGCCATCACTGTGTTGGGGCCTGTGGACAAACACGGCAATATCAGATATTCTTAATATTAACATAGCTGCCTCATTAGGCTCATTGGTTCATACTGGTCAATAACCCGCAGGACTGCCTGGGCCTTGGGGTTGTCTTTAAATTTCTGACAAGGCTGAAATAATCTTTCCTTCTAAATGAGCTGTCTTATTACCTTGGTCCAAGATTATTGGACCAGTAATTGTCAGTGAGAGGAATTTCAGATGTCACCGCTGTCTTCATTTTACAGGTAAGAAAACTTAGTCCCTTGAAGGTGAATTGTCCAAGATCGCATACGGAGAGTGAACTGAAACGTAGATTTAATTTCCAGTTCAGTACTCTGTCTGTTATATCAAATACCTGGACAATAAAGAAACACTTATGCTCAGTACACAGATGTCCTGATGAGAATATTTAACTATTATGGAAGCTTGCCTAGGTGACTTCAGGTCCATTGTGCTTTTACATTTTGCCATGAGATAGTATCTCCTATCTCCAAATAAACAGCGTTGTTAAAACAAAAACAACAACATTTAAAACAAGTGCTTTTTTAAATGACTACTTATCCAGACATCTTGTGCTAAACACGTGGATTTTAAATAATCACAAACCACAATCTTTTCAAACTACCAACTGCCAAAATGAACCTTTCTACTGCTTGGGGACCTGAAAGAATGTCACCCTTTGAGGTGTAGAGTCTCTGGGATAGAGTTTGAGGGTGTCACTCTGTCCTGCTTTACTTGACAGCCTACTCTTGAATTTACATTGGGGTTCAAGGTGTGCTCAGGAATACTGTTTAGAAAATAAGGATGCAACTGAAATCTCACGGTTGGGAAGTGTGGGTCCTCAGCCACACTTGGGGGTCCCTTGTTTAACCCTGGTGGTGTTACGGAGGCTGGAAACTATGCAGAAGAGTCATCTGTAGGGACACTAGCAACTTGCCTTCCTAACCTGCCACTAGCCTACTTTTCATCCCTCAAATCCTGGAGTCACAATCCTTATCTACTTATGCCTTCGGTGAGCTTCCTGTCCTTGAGTGACTCATTTCTCACTTTAAAAACTGGCCTTAGGGATTCATTCTGACCCAATTTGACTGGTGCTTGTAGCAAAGACGGATCCTGGCATGTTAGACCCTGTGTGAGGGTCCAGCATTCAACCACTGCTGGCCTCCTCCTGCCTGAGCAGCCTTGGTGTGGCCCAGGGAAGACAGAGGGGCAGAGTGATGCTGCGGTTCAAAGCAGGCAGAAACTGAGAAAGCCTGCTCTCTGGCTCCCATGTTTGTCTCACTGGCTGTTGTCCTGTGGCTGTTACTGGTGTCTTTACATGCAGGTCCTAAAGACCCCCATTTCACTTCAAAATATCAAAAAATTACTAAGTTTTGTAGGCTGGGTACCTTACTACTACAAGGATGATTGCATAGAGATTCTACATAGGAACCCACCATTATGAGGGGCTGGCAAGGGGAAGGGAACTCTTCAGCTAACTGTACTGTTTTTATGTCTGTCACGCTGTTTTCCTAGTGTTTTGTGTGTGTGTGTGTGTGTGTGTGTGTGTGTGCGCGTGTGTGTGTGGTGACCCCTGAGAGCTTTAGCCTTCTCCTTCCTGACCTCTCCACTTTGCTTTTAGGTCTGAAGAAAAATGATCTTCAGTAGCCCTTGACTGCTTTTGCCTTTCAGTTCAAGCTGAGTAAATAAACTCCATCCTAGAAATATCAGTGGATTAGCAGGTTTTGAGGCAATTCAGAGAAGTGCTGGAGGTCTGGGCAGGTTGCTGTGTTTTCTCCCTTGCTCTTACAGGAACAAGATACCTGGTGATTACGAAGGTCATGCACCCCCCAGCATGTCTGATTAGCAGAGACACTTTCTAGTTTAACAAGTTCTTAAGCTTTGGTTTCAAGAGAACATTGTCACTGAGAGGATTGAATTTTAAGGTAAATACTTGATGTTGTACCTTATAACACCGAATGTTTTGTTCATCATTGTAGCTGGACAGCTTGTGACACTGGATTCGCTAGTTGCAAGTATTAGGAACTGCAAAGAAAAGGTGTCAGCCCATCAGCTTAGTTTTTGGTTTTATTTCCAAGAACATGTCTTAAGAAAGAAGAAAATGTTTTTCTTAGTTTACCTAAAATATAGGACTTCAGTACCTGTTGGTACCTAGTCAGCACCAATAACTGACCACAAGTCCTCATTGTTGTGGCCTAAATGTTCATTTTTAGTTTCTAGGGATTGTTATTATCAAGGGACAATGTTCACAATTCAGTCTCAGAGAGGGAGGAACCCATTGAGGCCATAGAGTTTGACTACCTCATCTTAAAAATGAAGAAAGTGATGCCCCGGAGTGAAGCCCTCCCTTTAGGTCACCCAGCTCATCTCCGGCAGAGGGAGGGTTAGGGCAGGACCAGGACCTTCACTACAGCATGGCTGTTCTTGCCACAGGCAGTACTCTGTTTCTTTCCCCTGCTTCTTTCTGTTCTCTCATCGGGTGAAAATAGTATAGCACACTACATTCCAAAAACTTGTTTAATAAGATTTTCTTATTTTTACTATCTAGTAGCCTTTAGATATTAACTCTGACTACCTTAAAAAATAACTCAAATCTGGTTGATAAAGACGTTCCAAGTAGATCTTTAGTTAATCACCATTTTCCAGGACCCTTTACCCATCCTCCAGTTGGTTATTAATTATCAGGCAATATCCTCTCACACTATCTCTGTTTCTTAATTGCCTTATTAATTGTAACCACACAAATTGATCTCGCTGACATTCTCAGTCTGACTCACTAAGGCAATACCCCTGGTGCCCACAGAGGCTCCAGCCACCTCACTGGCTCACCCTACTATTTCCATTGTGTACACTCGTGTCTCTAGGAGCCAGATGCGACTGCTTAGCTGAGCTGCCTTGATCATGCCCATAATTAGGGCCTCTTTTGACCATTCTCGTCCTTTCTTGCTTTCTTGGACACTTGGGAGACTTATCAGTTCACTTCCACCCTACCTTCATTCTTTAATCTTTAGAAGGAAACCCTCTCCCCATGTCATCTTGTGGTGATCCTTTCTTTTTTTTTAAATTCAAGGCAATCATGTGGAAAACATGAATGCGCTTTAATTTTCCAAGGTTTTTATTGTAACACTGTGCTTTGGTGTCCTGGGGCCCAACTGAGTCCTATAAATTTTAAGTCTTTTTTAAATGTAAAAAGTTAGTTTCTCTTTTTTTTGCGGGGGGGGGGGGGGGGGGGGGGGGGCGGGAAGCCATCTTGCTCTGTACCCAGACTGGTCCTGAACTCATTGCAGGCTGGCCTTGAATTCACAGTGATCCTTCTGCCTCAGTCTCCCAAGTGCTGGATTACAGGCATGGGGCACCATGCCCAGCTTAGGTGGTGCTAGGGAATTCAACTCAGGGCCTTGTGCTTGGTAGGCAAGTGCTCTAACCACTGTGATATTCCTCCAGCCCAACATAGTTTCTGAATGTACATTGAGAACTCACTTTTCTTCAGGTGAGTCCCATGTTTTTCACAAGGTCCTACTTACCTTTTATGAGGTGACAAGAACAAACAGGTTCGTATATATGTTTGTCATTGTTCCCTATAACCCTTTGTGTATTTAGGTTAGGTATGATCGTAGGTAAGAAACTAGAGCTAAAAATGACAATACCAATGAAGAACAGGAGGCAGATGATACCCATGGATATGTGTCTGCAGCTGGGGAGAAACCAGCTCTAACGTCTTAGAAAGGGCCAGTGTAAATGTAAAATGCCAGTATCCGTTATGGTAGGAAAGGTCACCTGCATGCCACCAAAGAAATGATTCCTATTCTCGCCGGGGCTACGAGGGCCCCACTTGATGCATGCAAGTGTCTCAGCCCTGGCAGAGCATTTGCCGTGGTGAATTCCAGGCACCGATCTCACAGATGATCCCAACTGAGTTCCGTGTGCGCTGCCGTGCTCATGCACGTGCCCAGCTCAACCTCAGAACCTGAAGAGCTTTCCTCCGACCCGCGCTCTCCCCATCACCTGCTGGACAGTTTCATTCAAGTGGCCATTGTGTTCAGTTGTGTTGCTTTGCTCCCCTTTGCCCTCTGTCTCTGTCTCTGTCTCTGTCTCTGTCTCTGTCTCTGTCTCTCTCTCTCTCTCTCTCTGTCTCTCTCTCTCTCTCTCTCTCTCTCTCTGAGACAGGGTCTTGCCCTGCAGTCCAGGTTGTTCCTGAACTATTATGCAACCCAGGATGGCCTCAAATTTAGAGTGATAGTCTTGCCTCAGGTTCTCATGTGCTAAAGTTAGGGGGTGTGTGCCACTATGGCCAGCTATTATATGGAGCTAGGGATCAAAACCAGAGCATCAAGCTGGAGGAGTGGCACAGTGGTTAAAGTGTGTGCTTGCTGAGCAAGTGCAAGGCCCTGAGTTCTATTCCCTAGCACTACATAAAGCTGGCATGGTGGTGCACTCCTTTAATCTCAGCACTCAGAAGGCAGGAGGATTTCTGTGAGTGCAAGACGCTACATAGGCATTTAGGACCAACCTGGGCTACAGATCAAGACCCTGTCTCAAAGAAAGAAAGAAAAGAAAGAAAGAGAAATAAAGAGAAAGAAACGAAGGAAGGAAGGACGGACCGACCAGGGCCTCTCCCTTCCTAGGCAAGCACTCTCATCCCTGAGCCAGGCCCCAGCCCTCCCTTTGCTCTTCAACCCATTTCTTTCGGTTCTACTGCTTTGGCCCAGTTTCTTGCTTCCTCTTTACCAATTTCAACCACTTCTTTTCTCATTTCAGGGAAACCTTGTCTCCTGTTGAATGATTTACAAGGTTCTCAAAGAACAATCGGACTTCTCTTATGTACCTGCTGCCATTTCTCCCACCCACACTCCAGCCCTGTGGAACAATTTGCAGTTTCTCAAACCTGTGCATTTTGTATCTCATGCATTCGTTAAGTGGTTTTTGCTTGGATTATCATTCCCATACAATGTTATCTGTCAAACTCCTACCTTAAGACCCAGATCAAACATGTTTTTTGTAAAGCTTCCCTGAAGAATGATCACTCATAGCACTGTAGGTCATTCACAGGAGAGCAAATCACTCTCACTAGTGGTACATACTACACTACTACATTTGTTTATTGTATCACATGTTTGCTAGCATGCCTGTGCTTCTTCTAAGATGGTGAGGTTTTTATCAATTCTTTGTATGTTCTAGATATGAGCATTCAGTCTGAGGAGCAGGTGACACAAGTTTGTTCCCATTCTGGCGGTTCTCTCTTCACCTTGTCAATTGTTTCCTTTGCAGTGCAGAAACCTTTTAATTTGACAAAATCCCAATCACAAATTGCAAATACATACTAATGAAAATAATAACTTTAGGGGAATGAAAGACTGTGGATGCTTCAAAGACAGAAATTATGACTTTATTTTCATCTTCAGCCTCTAGTTCATTCCTAGCAGACATGAGTTCTAGAGCACATTAATTGAGTGAGAGGAACCCATGATCTTTTGAGATTCCCTCCAATTTCATTCTTCTGTGATGTATGATTTCATACTTACATGAGGTTTCAACATGGATTCAAACGTTAGGGGCCAGCGTGTTTCCCAACCTGTTTCATAAGTGCCTGTTGGTGTGGCTTGGAGGAAAAGCAATCACTTGTGTAACAGTGAAAATGACACAGGAGAGGTGTGGGTCTACGGCTAAGGGAATGGCTTTGCAAAACTACCTCGGTTTAAATTCCATCCTGTTCTTTATTCCACAGGTGAATTTGGGAAGAGTTACTGATTTATTATAGTCTCCACTTTGCCATCGATAGTAATAATAATGATAATATCATTTGTAATAATATACCTGACTCCCAAATTTATTGTGAAGATGAAATCAGGTAACTTGTGTAAAGGACTTAGCAGAGTCCTTGGTATATTCCAACTGTCCAATACGTGACAGCTGTCATGGTCATTATTCTTACTGGATTAGCCTCCAGGAAGAGCATAGACAGGAAGATGAGTGATTCTACCTTCTGGTCACCAAGGGACGTTAGTTTCAAAGATAAACATCCTACCAGGATCCTTATCAATTCCACAAACCAAAGGTGATTATTTGAGTAGTCTTTCCTCAGGTCCCTGAAGAATGATGTCTAACTAGTGCTACTCATTGCACAGGAAAGATGTGAATTTTTTATAGTAAAAGATGTTTTAGAGAATTCATTTTCTCTGTTTGAAAAAAACAGTGGTCCCCATACTCCAGGCTAACTATGGTGGCATAGAAAACATAGTTTTAGATCAGTAAAAAGTTTTTAAGAGACTTAGAGACATCTTGTATCGATACAAAAAGAAAGAGAATATTCTCTTTATTATAGAGAGCTTATAACTGTGTTGAGCTTCTAAGAGCAAAGAAACAATTCCTAGTGGAAAGGCCACAGGATGGAGGTCAGAAAACCCGCTCCGTGACCTGCTGTGAAGTAACAGGGGGTCCAGGTGAAGTGAAACATCTGTATCTCTGCAGCTGTGTGAGACCTTTCCTGTATACCTCAATTTTCTTGAGAATTTCAGGGGCCCTCATACACGTATGAAAGCATTTTGCAGTTTATAAAGGGTAGCGGGAATCAAGGATCCTATGAAGGTCGTCGTTATGCCTTACTGCTGGCCTGCTTCCTCCACCAGGTGAGCTGAGTAAGACTTGATCTCTAACAGCAGCTCAGTTGGTTCAGAACCAGGAAAGAAATGGTTTTAGTTAAAATTAACCAACTTTGTTTATTTCTTTCTATGCTGCATTCTTGTGCTGTAGGGTTTTCCTTTGACTTTCGGTTGACTATTAAAAATTTATTCTTGAGATCCCAGTTGCTGTTTCAAAACTGCCTTTTGAAAAATGTCAAAAACCTAAAGCATTGGTCAACTCCTTCAGGCCACTTACAGCTCTCCCAGCCCACAGGGGATTCCCCAGAAAAGATCAGATGCACTTTAAAATGTACTGAATGGAGTAGTTATTTTCTGATTTATCTTTGCAGGCCAGATGCATGAAGAAACAAGTTAGCTTTCTTTCAGTTTCAGTTTCTTTCTTTCTCAGATGCAAACTAGCTACAAAATTGACTCTCTTTTTGCTGTTCGATTTTATTCCCTCCAAACATGCATGCACCTTCTGATTTCAGAGCAGTAGAAACCAAGGCCGACTTTGTGCCACTTACTTTACTAGAGAGAGGAGTTGACCTGCCACCTCTCATGAGGTCAGTGCAGGAGAAAGTGGCATGATCTCCAACAGCATTCTAGAGCCTCTGACCTAAGACTTGAGCCAGGTCAGCCACAAAAGATCTGACCCTTCAATGACTGTATGATCCATGACTCCAAATTAGGCCATTTCCAGGCTGATATAACCACTCTTCTCTTTCTCATCACAGAAACGTGAAATAAAAAGCCATCGATGGGTGCTCTGACGTTCTGTGTTTCCTACACTCCTCCCACCCCTGTTGTCATATATGTTTCTATGTCACTTACTGACCACCTGAATATTTTGGAGAATTATGACTACACATTCTGTTACTTGATAATTTAAAAAATAATTTTAAAAATTCTTATTCTCCAAACCCTAAGACAAGAGTACGTCTTGAATCTCCTGTCTTGATAAAAAATTAGTTGGATTTATAGTTTCTATTACTGTTACTATTTTTATATCCATTACTATGATTACTATTTTGAGATTCATTAGTGATAACAAGATACACAGTGGGGACTATGATCCATCTTGAACTCGTGTGTGTTTGCCTATTGGGTGTGTAAGTAACGTCACTTCCCTGGGAGCGGAAACGCTTAGAAAAGAGGGGCTCAAATTGGCAAAAAGTATGAAATTTGAAATGCCAGCGTGTTATTTGTTTTAATATTTTGACTCAGTTGCAAGGCTTTCTTTTTAGTAGGGATTTCACCTCATCGTTGACGTAGCCCTTTCTGACCCCCTCAGGATAAAGCTGAACAAACAGATGGGCTTTGCGTGGAATGATAAGAGTCCTAGTGTTACTGACAGAGGCTGTAAATGTTATTGTCAACCCTCTGTCCCCCAGACGGTGGTCTCCCTGGTACAGTATCTCTAGGGAACTAGAAATAGCCAAGTTAGAGCTGATCTTACGGTATCATTGCTTTCCCGGGGAAACCCAATGTCCTGCAACACTAACTGCAGCCTGTTCTTTAAACCCCTAACAGTTTTCTTTGGTGTTGCTTTTGTAATGGTCACTGTTAAGATCTCACATTTTCAGTGGGTAACCTAGATGCCCTTCTTCGTTAGCAAATAATTCCTAAGCTATTAGCCATTCCCTAACTACTGAAGGAGTTATCCCTTCCTAGCAGATCAATTTCAAGAATCCCAGAGAATGCTTCTATCCTCAGCAACGTATAGAATGTGCAAATCAGATTCTAGACAGAGTTTTGTTAAAATGGATCCCATAAGAAGCATTATTCTATCTTCTGAATTGACCTGAAGGATGCCTTGAAATTGGAGTATTTCTATCTTTTCAAGACAGTATTGTAATCATTAAGGATGGAGCAACATGAATTCACAGTGAGCTGCACAGACTTTGTCTTTTTCTCCGGAGTCTTGGCTACGTCTGCCAAAGAGTGCTGAGTCAGGAACACCTTCTCCGTGCCCGAATGAAACGTCTGCATTGCAAGTATTTGTGTATTTGGTTAAATTATATGAAATTACTAATATTTGACTTTTTTCCTAAAAACTAATTAAAGATGGCAGTTGTATGCACTTTACCCAAGACATCCTCTCTCCCTTGTCTGTTAAGTGGTAGCTAGGTTCATGACACGGGCAAAGGAGAGGTCCTTCCTGGGTCTTCCCCTGCCCCAGCTCTGTGCCAGCCGGAAGTGGAGAGGGAAGCTTAGTGCTGGCTTGTTTCCCTCCCTTACTAACTACAGAATAACCATGGTGTTCACTCCAGGGCCTCACTCTGTGGACAAGTGTGCCAGCTTTGAAATTTTCAATGTCACATCTTGTCAACTGCTTGTTACCGTGTCACCGCTGCTTCTCGTTCTTTCTTTCCAGTCACTACTCCACTCATTGGCTTCTGTGCCTCCAGACAGCAGGCAGCATTACGCTCGTAGGAAGCTTCCAGCAACCTATAGTGTTAGTCACCCTGAATATTCCCTGTATAGTGGAGGAGTTTCCTCTTAATTGAAACGAGCAGAAATAAAATGGGTGGGGAGTTGGGCACATCTGGTTTGTGAAGAAACCTACGCTTTCCTAACAATTAAGGTGCTATACTGTGTGTTCTGCACACAGAATTGTCTTCCATGGAAGTAACCCGATATTTATAGGTGTATGGGCCCTGGACTGCCTTAGGGAAAATTGAGGAACTCACGAAGGCTCCACACTGGTAGAGGAGTTAGGAAAACAGTAACCTCTGTGGCTGTTGTCTGTCACTCTGACCCCTGTCTTTGTACTGCCTCCTCTGATTTTCTGCCAATTATAATAACAAAGTAATAGGTCCGGAAGTGACCTTAAAAGTCACCTACAGCAATGTTTGTTGACACTTGCAAATCAGATAAAAATTCTGAACTCTTCTCCGCAGAAGAGTGAAATTACATATCCACCACATCTTGTATTTTGTATCCAGTTTTAGATGTTTTAGGTGAAGCCCTTACAGAAATGGTTCGACTCCCAGCTGAGACATCCTGAGCTGGGAGTCCCAACACTTTTATTTTACATTGGGAAGACCGAGGATCAGGGAGATGAAGTGGCGTGCCCCAGGTCACAAAACCTGAGGCTGTAGACGGGAAAGGGCTCAGATTGAGTCGTGAGTGCCCACGTCTGGCTCTCCTTTTTCTTTCCTTGTGTGTTGGGTCATATGCTTCACCTCACCTCATCCCTTCATGCAGAATCCCATAAAAACACACTGAAGCAGGAGGAAGGAACTAACAGAAGGGCAGCAGTGCGTATCCCCCACTTCCAAATTATGCAGTCAAGATATGCAGGCCAAGACCATACCAGTAGCACTAATGAACTCAATCAATAAAAGAAAAAAACATCCACTACAGTTATTTTAAACAAAATGGTTTTCCGTTTGGTTACTCTGCCTAGGCTTCATTGCATCTTATTTCCCTGCTTCTGTATGTCTACCAGCACAAAGAAAAGGCCTACCTCGTTTTGTTTCCATTTATCCTGCTTAAGAAGCTAGCTAAATCAAAGGTCAGAGTCTAAGGAAATTATTTCATTGACAACATCAAATATTTACTGAATCTCAACTTTATCCTGGCACTCAACCAAGTTACTGTCCCTGCCTGGTGCGTTTGTAGACAGAAATGTCACTGATTTGGAAGGGTTTTCAATGCCGAGATTATGATGGATTAAATCCTTGTCTAACTGGTTTTGCTTTTTCAGCCTTAAATGATGATGAGATGGAGAAGAAAGATGGAGATAGAATCACTGGGGGGGCAAAGCTCGTTCTAAACAACACAGTCAACATGTCATTGGCAGACAGCCCCTTCTGGTGCTTTGCTGGTTTGTCTATAGGAGGTTTGTGGTAATAGCCAAAAGTCCTTCTCTGATCCTCACATCACTGACCCTGGAAGAGACCTGGGATCAAGGAGACCTCAGGGAACCTCAGCTATAAATCAGGGAAATGAAATACGCCTATCTTGAAAGTCAAAATGAGAAATCAGTAACAGTTTTCCCACTTCAACAAACCAAACCCTAACACTAAATCCCCAGGGTGTCCACCAGGGTGGGAGAATTCACACCACTTATTAGAACTTAGCATTTCAACCTTGCGTTTTTCCTTCATGCTCACAGTGGGATGGAGCTGACTCTGCAGCTGGCTTTGCTCCTCGTCTGCTAATATCCTGGGTCGTGGCTCCCAGCGGGTTGGCTGCTGTATGCAACGTTTGTTAACTGTTGCCAGGGTTCTTGTCTTCCAATTCATTTAGACATTTTCCATGGATTTTGAGTAAAGTGTTTATTCATAAGCAGACAACTAAAATTGTCATCGGCAGTGAGTGGGAAGGAAATGAACCCACAACTATTACAACAAAAGATGATTGTGTACTCACAAGCACCTTGCAATGCAGAAGTTGTGTGCCTTGCTTTGAGATTCCTCTGGTCTTGGGGATCCCAGGGTCACAAGTGGGAATCCAGGCCTGGGAACAGAGCAACAGCATGAAAATGTAGGAATGTGTCGCTGGCGACACCGTTTAAGCTTCTGAGCCGCTTCACAGGGGCCTGCTGGGCTGTCACGTGGCCTCTCCCACTGTGGCTTGTATTTGCTTGTCAAGGTGTCTAAACATCCAGCCCTGCCTTCTTCCCCACACTGCTTGGGATCCTGTCTTGGGAACCATCCACACCGTTGGCTTTAGCCACGCGGTTTCCTTTTGGCTACGCTTGCTGTGTGTTGATTTCTGCTCTGGTGGTTGTTTGCTTTTCTCTCCTAAAGGTCCAGGGCTTGGGCTGCCAGTTCGAAGGGGAAGCCCTGGCCTTTTTATAGCTTCTCTCCTTGACATTCTCCGATTCCATTAATATCCCATCAGCTGAGCACAAATTTTGCTTGACCCCTCCTCTTTCATCGCCATGAGGCAGTGACCCACTTAAAAGGGGGCAAGAGCCCGGGGATCCTCAGCCCACATCTGCATGTCCAGGACAAAGTGTGCCTGACTGAGAGTGACCTGGACAGGATGTACTTGATGGTGGTTTTCATAAGGAAGGCTTTGGCTGCTTTCTGCCCAGTCAAATGAGGAGCTGTGTGTTTGGAAAAGAAGCATAGAAAAAGAAAAGCCAGAAGGAGCAACCTTTTCCTGTTGATGTAGATGGCCTAGGCGGCCAGGCAAGCCCTAGGCCTTCTGGGAAGCCTCAGCTTCCTCTTTGTAAGTAGAATGGATGGAAAAGAGGTCCACCCATGGGCTTCTCTGTTCCCAGAGTGTGCTGTCTTCTCCTTCCCAGCACAGTGACCCCTGAGGCCTGTATCCACCAACTCTGGCTTGGACAGCCAGGCAGGGCCAGGGAACAGGTCCAAAGCTAAGGTGCCCTCCTCCTGTGGCTGCAGCCCAGCTGTGGGGAGGCATCTGGGCTGGCCAAGTTTTTTGTGGTGAGACATGAAATCAGGACAACCTGTATGGAGCAACAGCAGTGAGAGACAGGGTGTACACAGCACTGTGATTGCTCAGGTGGCTGCTGCTGCAAAGAGAGCTGGTCTCCACTGAGGCGGAAGCGGCAGGGCCTTAGCTGTGCTTCTCTGAGCGTTGCTTCTTCTTGGCTGTCAGATACATGTCAAATGGCAGTATGGGGGCATTGGCGAGAGGAATAGGCGGGTCCTTTCCAAGCGTCTTTGGTCCCTGAGTCTCAAACAGCATTGCAAAAATGGCATTATGAATCTCAGGTCAGATCTCAGCACTCACTCCATATCCTCTTTGCTATTAGTGAATTTGATAGCCACTTTGAAAATTGAGGGGTATTGAAAATAAAGTCTCCCTTCTATAATCAGGTGTGAGGAATGTCATATCATGGTTGTTTTTTTTTAATTCAAGTTCAAAATTCTGTCTTGAGAATAGCAGTGCTCAGTGCTTAGCACCAGTCATGCCCTGCTCTCCAGGGGCTGGCAGGCACCCATAATGGGTGGCTTAGTCCAGAAGCTTGGAGGAATTGTCATAGTCACTGGTTAATGTTGCATGCTCCAGGCCAGAGTGGTCCATGCAAAGGCTTCACTCCTAAGCACACCCATCCCTGCTCCATCCCTAGTGCAACCCAGGCAAGATGGCCTCCTTATGGTGACTGGGGAGCATGGGATCCCTCATAACCACATGTCAGCTTATTACAGATCCAGCCATTGTCAGCGAACTGCTTTAAAAGAGCCTGGCTTTCCAGAAAAGTCACCTCCAGGTCCTGCCATTGACCTTCTTCAACTTTGATACCGTCTCTGCCTCCTCGGGTAGATATGAGCATGCAGAACCTTGATTCAATAGCATGTTAAACAGAAGTCTGAGAAGGAACTATATCCCGGTATTCCTGACACTCATTTTCCATCCGGAAGCATAAAAGTCACCTTCACTCTTAGATGCAGGGCCCGGAGTTCCCAACACAAAGGCTGACCTATCCATCCACTGGAGAGTCTCTCTGTTCTAGTAATAATGGTAGTCTAGAGATGTGGAATGTCAGTAAATTACACTGCTGCAGAGGGAATGGAGCCGGCGCTCCGCTGGCTTTTCTCGTCTCTGACGCCCACAAATTGAGATGCACACACACTTCTCATTGTCTTTGTTCGATTTTATAGAACGTGGTGCCGTCTCCTGTTTCAGGCCTGCTTCAGCGGGGCATGTCAAGACAGACTCCACAGCCGGCCTCACTTCTGAAACATCAGTCTTTCCTCCTTGGGAATGTGTAAACTTTCAGACTGAAGCCTGGGGGTAGGGGTGTGGGGGGGGGGGGGATATTGGGGATCGAGCCCATCTTCACCCTTCACATTGAGCTCCCCTGACTCTCGTTTAACCTGGGTCTTGCCGAATTGCCCAGCCTGAGCTCAAGCTTGCAATCCTCCAGCTTTGCCCAGCGAGAGTGCTAGGATACGTGTCCTGAACCGTCAGGACTGAGCCAGACTAAAACTTGTTGATCTATTTCCCTTTAACGAAAAAAGAAATCTTTTGACTCCCAGGTGCCCTTGAGAATATCCCATCCCTTCTTCCATTCCATCCTAACATCGTAAAAGTGTAACCTACATTCAGTGCAACCAATCGTCCACCACCCTGCAGACTGGCCTCTGTTCTCACTAAGCCCACCTAACTCTTTCGACTCCAAAGCCCAGTGGACACTTTCCCACCTTTGTTTTACCGGGCGTTTCTGAAGCACCTGACAGTGCTGATTACGTGCCTCACTGCCTCCCAACTGTCTCCTGCGCTCTTGGCTTGCCCCAGGTGTTTCTGTTCCTCCCCTCCTTCCTCTGGCTCTTACGCGCTGAGGCCACCCAGGTGCCTGTTTTCAGCCCACTGCCCTTCTCAGTACTGATTCTAAATTCACCCCCACTCAGCTTTTCGACTCCCACCTGTATGCTAATGACCCCGCCCCCTCCCCCGTTCCTCTCCCGCCCTGCACAGTCCCCTGTGCTCTCACCTGCTAGGCATTGTGCTTGAGTACTTTTCAGATATTTCAGGTTCAGTTTCTCAAAGCTGAGTGTATCGCTTCCCCCCAGTATTAGTCTCTATTTGCATACCACATTCTCATCACCCTGAGACCCGGGTCAGAAAACGACCTGTTCTCGTCCTCAGCCCTCCTTCCAGCCAATCAGTAGATCCTGGTGGTTCTCTCTGCGTCGCAGTCCCTTTGTGCTCGGTTCCCACCGCCATCTCAGTGCCCTTTCCCTTGCCTGGACCTACCCAGCAGACTCGTGACAGGCCCTGGGTTTCTAGACGCTTCCCGTCCGTTCTGATGTCCCCGTCACGACGTGGACGATCCATACGACGTGCCTATCTGACCCTGTCGCTCGCTGCTAGCGCCGTTGTCAGTCTACGTGAGGAAGTTTAATCTTATTTTCTGGCATGTGCGCGTCTTTTCCCCATCCTTTAAGCCCAAACTCCTTTTACTTTCAGTCCCTCAAGAGGACTCCGGCAACACTCAGCTACTGATAGTGCTCTACTAACTTTCTGTTTTCTCCCCATTCTTTGCCTCTGCTTTTTTTTTATATAAATAAACGTGTTTTACGTTGTGTTTGGTATTTTGAGTATCAAGTTACTTTAATTATTTATAAATTAAATATTAAAGTCTACCTGCTTGGGAGGGAAGGGAAAAGAAGAAGAGGCCCACAGTTAACTACTTCTTGATTGCCTTGCACGCTGACGTAGCCCGGAGGGGCAGCAGGTCTGCAGTATTTGTGTGTTCAGTTTGATTCAAAGCCGTTACTAAGTATGCCAAACCTCGTAGGTTTCCACACAAGTGCAGCACATCCTAGCAGCACTGCTCCGTTCTGAAGTGTGTGCTGCCCTCTAGCGGTCCATGTTGGAAGGAACATTTTTCTATTCACAACTTTCCGCTTGTTTCTCTCATGAAGTTTTTCAGAGAGACCTTTACGAATACTGTTGTTTGTTACAAACAGGCCTTAAAGGATGTCTACTTCTGATTCGCAGTTTTTCTTACTTAAATAATTGTTTTAGGGGGTAGATAAAAGAATGTCCCTCAAAGAGAATTTGGTCAGGCGTTCATAGACAAGTTCTTGTTCGGGTCCTGCTTTTAATGGCTGAGGACTTAACATATCCCCTCTGCTAATCAAGGTGTGGACGATCCCACTCTCAAAATGTGAACCATCTGAATGTGTATGTGGGGCTAAGCTGGAAAAAAACTTCATTAATTCAGCAAGCATTATTCACTAAGCGTATGAAACACAACGGTCTAAGTTATAAATTTACATTTGATTTCTAAAATGCTAGATGAAATACATACGAAAAAATCACTTGAAAATATCTTAGGTTGCAACTTAAATGAATGAATTTAACCCCAATATCATTGAAACGTGAAATAAAACTGAGCCAAACTGAGCCAAAACCAAAAAAAAAAAAAAATTATCCTGGGGTTCTAGGAGTTCATTCTAATATAACAGCAGGGAAAAAAATCACACAAAAACACACAGAGAGGTTAATTTGCCAGTGAGCTCTAGTGTGAACCCATCTATGCTGATTTTACCACTCCTGCTTTTAATTAAGGCACAAGAAAGTCTTTTAATACAGCCAACTTTCCAGCCATATGATAGCGGTTCAAACAATCAAAAATTGTATTTTACATACTTTATTATCTTTTTGTGTCTAAGAATCGTCTACTATGCCAAAGGAAGGGAAATTATTAGGATGACATCTATATCCACAGCCACACTGGAAGCAAGCTGCCCCAATACCAGAAATGGCAGCTGAGAGATCAAACGGGTGTGTTTCCGTGGGGACACTGGGTGGATCTCTGGACCTACATACCATGCCCATAATTCTTGCTGCTGCGGTGGGTAAGGTGAATGTCCTTTCTGGCAGCTGCCTTTCTAAGGAGGAGACAACAGCGAGTTCCAAGCCAGACTGTTATACAGAGAAAAATGTAACCTAAGTAGATTACTTTTATTTCCTCCATTCCAAATCTAGGTGTCTTTGGAACTAACTTCTGACACCAGCTCAGTCATTTCACTCCTCTTTCCTGCCTGTGACTTTACAAGTACCACGGGGCCTTATCAGAGATTCAAAAGAAAAGTACTAAACATTTTGAGGACATTTAAGAAATCGTTTCTTAAAAATTTCTTTCTTACGCTTCCCAAACCAGGGAAACTAATATTTTTTGTCCCAGCCCCATATTTTTACAATTCTTTGCTGGAGGGATAACTAGGAAGAGGGACACGAGGTAAGAAATGAGGAGAATTAATTTCTTATTCCCAGGAGTTATAATAATAATTTTAAAAAACTGTTAGATTACCATCATTAAAAAATTCCCTGTATTATCTTCAAACTATTGGGCTAAAACACTGAAATAAAAAGAGAAACAACCTTTTATAAAGAATTCCAGCTGATATTTCAAATGCAAACACACATTTCAATTTTCAGTTTCAAATCTGTGCCCGTAGTTCAAAAACCACAGGTGTGTGTTTTCGAGCCTAATGCTACCTTCCATCCTCTGCTATTTTACTTCTGTGTTCTTAGTGTTTTGCTTTTATAACCCTTTGTCCCTAACAGTTTTTGTTTGCTATATTCATGGCAAATATTAACAGAACTTATGAATTTCCCTAGGCGTGGCCACCATATGCGTAACTTTCAAGGCTTAGCAGGTATGTTGGGGTAATAAAAAGTATTGGACTCTGAATCTGGAAGAGAAAAAGTTGGTCCCATCACTGCACCCTCGCAGTTAAGAGTCTAGTGAGATTCAGTTTTCAATACACAGAAAGACAATTTGGGTTGATCTGGCTGCTCTTCCGAAGGTCTCTCCCTGTTCCCAGAGGTGAATCCCAGGGAACAGGGGCCGAGTGAGCTATGGCTGTCCTGCCCAGGCCGGCCACTGGCAACTGGGCAGAACACGCTGTTCCTGGGACGCCTTCCGCCTGGCTGTTTGTGCTGTAGAGACCTGGCTCCCGGAGCTTTCGCTCAGACCTTTGTACCTTGGCAAGGCCATGCCTCACTTTCCCGGCTCCATCTGGGTGCCGTCCTGGTTCTTTGGATGATTTAGTTTTGTGTGTGGTGGCAGTAGAGACGATTCCGAGTATCCCGCCTGGTGCTTGCCCATGATCCCTGTGAAATTACTGTAATTGCGAGAGAACTTGCACTTGACTTGGAAGTAAAAAACTATAGGGTGTCCCAAAGTTTACCATATGCATAAAAATATTTAAACATGTAATATAAAATCATTTTGCTCAGAATTAACTTGTCATGATATTTAAAGTAAAGCTAAGTCTGTAAGAAAAATTATAGACGCGCTAAATCCAGGTTATACAAGGTGTCCCAAACATTACCGTACAAAGGGGAAAATAATCAACTTTCAGAACACTCTGTACTGCGACAAAAGTGACAAAACATCTTCCCTAAGATCTGTCTTTCTGAATACTTGCTAAAATAATAAAAGACCTGGACTCCTGGTTTTACTGGCAATAATTAATGTTGGTGACTACTGCCACATGCTAAGTATTTTGGCCGTACACCTTCTTTGAGTAACGTGTGCCAGGACATGACAATCCGAGGCCTTTGAGAAGATACTGTCAAGAAGACATGATAACATGGGACCCCAAGAAAATCACTTAAATTCTGCCTTGCTCTTATATCTGTGTCCACTTAAAAAGAGAGAGAGAATCTGAATGTAAAAACAGTATGAATAGTGAAAGCTCTTCTCCTGGGCTTTGCGAAGGGTACCAACTAGATCTCAAGTGATATTTTAAGTTTTCTGGAAGATGAGCCTTTTGCAAATCCAAGACACTTGCTGACTATAACATTGTGTATAGCAGATGGGAAGCAAAGGCATTGGAGATTGAAGGATGGAGCTAAATTCATACTGTGCACTGAGGAAAACTCTCAAATATAAAAGGACTCAGTTTGGGGTTTTCATTTTGTTTTGATTTGATTTGATTTTTGTGGTGCTGGGGATTGAGACCAGGACCTTGACACTGAGCTAAATCCTCAACCAATCTTTATTTTTTGATTTTGAGACGGGATCTCATAAAGTTACTAAGTTGCACAGGTTGGGCTTAAATTTGTAATCCTTGTGCCTCAGTCTCCTGGAGTGCTGGGATTACAGATCTGTGCTTCAGATTTGTTTAATGAGACGAACACAGCCCCATCTGGGCCAAGCCCCAGAATGGAAGCGGTAGAACACTTAACACCAGATTTACAGTTGTAGACATGCAGGCAAGTAGTAGATATGCTTGTTGAATGTAGGTCAATGCAGACCAGCCCTCTCCTGAAAGGAGACCTGAGTCTGGCCCAGGATAGAGATTGTCCAATTGTCTGTGTCTAGCTGTAGGTGCAGCGGGGCCCAACGCAACGAAGAACACAATAAACCCAGCTGTTTCCAACATGATTTTCTGGGAAGTCCCCCCAAGTTCCTGATGCCAACAGCTGTAACGAGAAAGGGACTAAGTGTTTCCACCTTCCAGCTTCCAAAACAAAGTCTGCCTATCCTCATCCTCTCCGGGCACCATCACAGAGAGACTTCGTGACTGTAGGAGATGAAACAGAAAAAGACGACCAGTCGAGATATTTTAGGCAGTGTTAAGAAAAAACTTTGCCTTGGCTGTTTGTCTCAGTTCAGTTTCTCAACATGTAATAGCAACAATTAAACAAGGACTTGGTATTATCTAATTTGTGCTGTTGTCCTCCCGGGAACTGGAACATTTTCAACAGGAGTCATCCGACGTTATCTTTGGGAGCCTCTGGCAAATAATTCCATTTTAACTCTGGTCCTGGAGTAGAAGGAGCTTGATGTTGAAGACAGCGAGCCTGTGCTGCCCTCAACAGCCCCCTGGAGGTTAACGTGTCTTTCTGTTGTTGCTCTGAATCGCATCAGTCTGTTCAATTTTCATGAGTTAATAACTCAAAGATTCTGAGTAGGACTCTGGCACTGTGAGTTGTTAGTCGCGACTGAATCAGCTTGAAAGCTCCTAACAGACTCAGAAATCCAGTAATGTTCATAATGTGCTTGTGTACCCAAGTGACTATGGGGTCCCCGTAGGAGAACTGATGGGGAAAAATCCAGCCAAAGTCTTCGATTGGTTGGAGTTGTTACCCTAGTTGCATAACCTTCTCCTCACTGCGCCATCACTGTGCAGAGTAAGCCAACATTTCTCTCTTTGCTATCACTTAGTTAACTCGCAAAAGACTTTCATTTCTTCCTCAGGAACAAGAAAAGCTAGCAAGCAATCGCACTCCAGCCCTATGAAGTATGCTTATTTTCTAATTAGGAATTAACTTACATTGCACCTATCAACGTATATGCTGAACTTATGATGTTAATTACTGAGTAATAGCAGAAATTAATGAAATAAACATAATTTATGTCCCAAAATTTATATCATTACTACCTATGATCAAGAAAATGCCAGTGGATATTCTTGAGGTGTATTTAAAATAAGGGGAAAATATTTACAATTTGTGCACAAATTTTAACCCTAATGAAATTATATTTTTAAATCCAAATATCTGTGAAATTATATATAGAAAGATTATTTATGAATGCATATAAGTAACCATAACTATCAGTGAGAATTGTTTGTATTTTGATTTCTACTATTAATAGAGAAACACATGTTTTTATTTAATTCCTTCTCATTAGAAAGAATGCTTACCATAAATTTAGTAATTTAACTCAAGTTTTTACTTTAAAAATGTAAATGTTATCCTAAAAAAAACCTTAGTTTCATCTCTTTTTCTGTCTTCCTCTTTCCCCTTCTCTCTCCTGTGTCTCTGTCTTATTCATTTTGGTGCTTTTAAACCAACGATTATAGCAGATTGAGTAAGATTCCAGATAGTGTATATATTTTCCTGTATGGCAGCTTGAAGGTTGAACCTGGACTAATGATTTTTCTCTTTGAATTTGAAGTCTCATTAATGCAAGTGCCTAGGTGACAGCCCACAGTTCCTTAATATAGTGGTTCCATTTACATACCATATCCTCAAATCACCTGTATAATTTTGTGAATATTTTTCTCTCAAATGTTGTGTCTTATACTTACATGAATTTTATAGAAATTGAACTTTGAGAGAGCAACTTCAAGTGAAAAGAGCTTCTTGGGCCACAGCAGCTAATAATCACAAGAAGAAACCAAGGGGGACTGTCAAAACAAGAGTCTGTGATTCAATCTTTCAATTCTTGTTAGATTTTTGACACTTTGAGACACCAAGCCTAAGTTTCTCTCTTCTCTCTCATGCTAAAGGTTGTTAAAGATACTAAATGGTGATTTTTTTCCAGACATATTGAGAAATATAAGGTGATTAAAAAGTAACATTTTCTTTAATGTAATTCAATGGTATTAACACTTTCTCCCAACTTCAAATTATCTTCCCTTTAGGAAAAATAATACTTAATAAAATTAACTTAAACCCCTCAAGTGGTAACAACTGCAGATGGTAGTGCACAACCCTCCAGGTGGGACAAGGTTGAACCTGGGGCTCTTACTATCCAAGATTCATCTTCTTCCTACGCTTTCCCATTCACTAGAGCTGCTGCCATGCCTGGAACTGTCCTGGAGCTCAAACGCAGGCACATGCCTCCTTCCTCACCTCCTCGGAGGGCACCAAAGAAGAGACCTCAGAACATTCAAATATGAAGTTATCAACAAATAGGACAGCACAAAAGCAGTAGGCAGAGTAACTTGTTTCACCTGCCTTTCACACATGACCATGCAACCCACAGCTTCCAGGTTGCCTCTGGCCAGTGTGGCTTTGAGTGGGGCCCAACACAAGTTCATAAATTTCCTAAAACACAATAAAATGTTTGTAACTTGATTGTGTTAACTATATTACAAATTTTGTATGTAGCTCAAGACAATGCATTTTCATTCAACAAGGCCCAGGTGAGGCAAAGAGTTGGAATCCCACCCTCCACAGGAGAGGTTCTCCTGGGCCAAGGGTCCGTAAACTTTAGCATGCATTGAAGTCACATGTACGGATTATTAACACCCAGCCACCACATCTGACTGAGCAAGCCTGGGCTGGGACCTGAGAACTTACGTTGTAAACAGGTGCTCAGCTGAGGCTGATGCTGTGGATCTGGAAGCTGTACAGGAACTAAGGTCCTTAGGAGGCCAGGGTCCCCTGCCTGCCTGTCTCTACACCAGGCCTGAATTTTAGGAATGGTGAGAGACTCGTCAAGGGACAGATCCTAATTCTGAACTGGAAAGAATACAAGTCTCATAAGCAGGGCTAAGCCGAATTCTCTATCTGACACTTACATAGAGTGACCACTCCACCCCATGGCCATCTCTCTTCAAGGTCACCCAACCGCTTAATGCTAAGCTGTGTGGATCCCAACATTTACATTCTAAACACGGGACATTTTTCATAGTCACAACTGGTCCTACTGCAAATACCCTGAGCCCACAGGGCCAAGTCATAGGTGTTCATATCATTAGCACTTCACACAGTTGGGTGTCTTTGGCACTGCATGAATTGAATTCACAACTATTTAAAGCATCTTTAAAATTATCAAGATGTGATTTTGATTGAGCAGTGAGACCAAGAAGTGATTTCCTATGAAGAAAGGTGAGGAAATATGATAATGGTTCTTTGGTATTGAAACAAATACTATGTCATTAGAAGAACGACCATAATTTCTCATTATTAAAAGGGACTTTATACTCATATGAAGCACTTTGTAATTATTTAAATGATGATGAAAATTTTTACCTTCACTTGAAAATAAGGCCCAAGGAGGTTTTAAAAGTTCTTTTTGCAGGGACAGAAAATAAGCAAATGATTTGAATTGTTCAAATGAATTTCACATCATTTTCATATGGTGAAAATAAATTCTTTATTTATGGTAAAATGAGACAGTAAGGGCATCTGGTTCATTTTATGTGGTGATACTAAATGTTTTCTCTTAGGGTTTTTTTTCCTATATTTTGCAATTACTTTTTTTCTACTTTTAGAGGTTAGAGAGTCCTTAAATATTATTTGGTTTTAAAATAATGTTACCATTTAACATCCTTTTCCCTTATTATCCTCACATCCTTTTAAAGCAACAACTATGTGCTTTACATAAGAAGACTAACCTCAATCAGAGAAAGATGAATTTCATTTTTCTACAAAGAGGCACACCAAATATGACCTATATTTTGCTCAGCATTTCAGTCAAAGCAGACAAAAGTGCCAAGTCCCCTAAGAATGCACGAAGCTCATTTCAAAGTCGCGGGACTATCATTTTAGACATGGCAGTGTCCTGATTGTCAATTTCTTTCTTAGTGATCCAGAAACAAATAGCGTGAGTTACAAATGCTGATGTCTTAGATTTAATCTATACCGATATTTAAAGTTGCAGCTCTTTCTGCCAATGTGCCATGTTCTGTTCTATGAAAAAAACGTGATTGGCTAAATTGCCCCAAGTTTGGTGCCAGCCCCTCCGGTGGAGGCCGGGATCTTGTTTCTTCATTTGGGAGCCTAAGTGAACCAGTATTGGCCACATATTTTTTGAATGAATTAATGACAGAAGAACTTGATCCAATCTCTCACTTGGATGACATTTTACAATTTTACCCTTGTGGCTTCAGTGGTACTAATTGCCCTGTCTTTTAGGGTGATAGCTTTAATTCATATTTTAGACATTTAGGAGTGCTAGGGGCAATACTCCAGGCCCATACAGCAAATCCTAAAACAGTGAAGACAAGAATCACAGGAACAATTTCTGGTGGTGAGTCAGGACATACAGGAGGGAAGGAGGGGTTGGGATGGAAAGGAATAGGAGGTTATTTTCTCATAACCTGGCATATAGTCAATTTTTAAAGAACTCGAATGCATGAGCAATGCAATGCTTCACGGATTCTTCCGATGTGGTTTTTAAATTACATTAGAAGTTATTTTTTTGAATATTAATCTCATTATTGCTCTAAGGCCAAATAAGATACCCATCAAGTGAGATGGAAAACAAATGCGCATGTTAACCATGAAAGCCAGCAGCAGCTCAGAGGCTGGGAAGACTTCAGACTGGAATGAGTCAGGCAGTTGGTAACTAGTCCAACCGTTGGCCTCTGAGCTACTGAGAAATTAAACATATTCTATCTTTCCTTTATGCCTTTATTTAATGTTGCTTCAGTTTGATAAGTTGGCTGGATTCATTTTTAGATGATTATATATTTTTTCCCCCGGGAGAGAAAAGGAACAGGGGACTGAAACCCAAAAAGCAGGTGACAGGTAGCCTGAGGTGAATAGAACCAGAAGTGACATACATTTTTCCATGCCACACACCATTTTCCAGGCTGAATTATATACGAAATCTGTTTGTATTGGTTCACTCATTGGTACTTAGACCAGTAGAGCTGAAAAATCAAGGTGGTTCAGCAGAAATTCTCATGATTTCATGTCTTGTGGACACAAGAGGTCAGCATTTGCCCAGAGATGATTCAGGTGACTTCTTGCGCTCAGTTCTGCCCTTGGCTTCCTGTGTTTGTGATGAGGGGAATAAGGAGGCGAAACTCAATTTGTATGTTACAAATCACCTTCTTTTCCAGTTCAGAACATGCAGTCTCTTTTAAAATGTAATCATACTGCTGTTGTAGTGGAAGATGATTTTTAACTCTGAGATTTTCTAGTTTAGTTGGTTTTAGTGGTTTTGGTTCACAGTTATCTCCAGATTGACACTACTTATTTCTCTTCCCCAAAGAGCTTCTAAATCCACAGAGTTCTTGATTTGTGCTTGTTTAGTAAATTTACTGGGCAATTTCCGGGACTGCACACTTTTATTTTTTTACCCTTTTTATTAGTATGTATATATAATACATAATGGTGACGCTGAACTTGAGAATTTGGAGCACATGTATACCACATTAACATCACATCGCCTTCCCCTCTTTCTTTCATGCCTTCCATCTGTCAGGAAAAATGTCTCCAGTTTAGGTAGTGGGCTATATGTTGATTCTAGGCTCCCTGGGGGCTTTTGCTTTTCACAGAAATGTGTTACAATTGACCTTTCTGTAGTCTGCCCTTTCACTTGCTATTCTAAACTCAGGGTAAGTACATGCCACAATATCTCTTAGAACACATTGTGTTTCTTTCCACAATTAAAAAATTACAGTATATTTCATTCCTTTTAGTGAACATTTCTGTGAGTTCAAACTAGTGAAGTGATTGATATAAAACTACTGCAATCAGGATAAAGTTTTGTCACCCCAGAATGTTTCTTTGTGCTACAGTTTTGTGGAAGCCACCCTTCTCATCCCAACCTCTGGAAAGCACTGCCCTTCAGAGCTTTGCTTTTGCAGGAACATTACATATGTATGTGGAATTATACAGTATGTAACCTTTGAAGTGTAGCTTCCTTCATTATCATAACGTATTTAAGATTCACTCAAGTTGTTTCATGTATCAATAATTTGTTATCATTATATTCATTGCTGGTTAGTGTTCTGTCCTGTGTAACTACCACAGTCTATTCATCTACTTAACAACTGAAGGACATTTTGTTTGTTTCCAGTTGTGATAATTATTAATATAGCCGATGGAATCATCCATACAGGTTTTTCTTTGAGCATCACTTTTCCTTTCTCTTGGGTAAATATTCCTAGAGTAGAATTCCCGGGTCATAAGAACTTTGTGTTTGCAAATGTTTTGTTATTCCATTCAAAACACTCACACTGCCAAGAAAACTGAATATATGCATACAATCTAGTCTCTTGTCCACTGAGAATGTTCATGCAGATATAATTTTAAAGCAAGAAGAGATCCAACATTTAGACCTTACCTTTTAAGTAACCAAACTAAGGCCAAGAGAAAGGAAGGCATTTTCTTAAGGTTGTTTAGCTAACCAGCCACATCAAGGTATATGATCGTTCCCCATATGTTATTTCTTACAATTCAACAAAGCATGATATTGAATCAATAACAGAAATTACAAGTGTGATTATTAACAGTGTTCACTCTGGTAGACTGAGGCAGGAGGACTTTAAGCACAGCCGGGAAAAAAATCTATCTCAAAATGAAAAAAAAAAAGAGCTGTGATGTAGCTCAACAGTCAGGGTCTAGATTCAATCTTAGTGCCTCAAACAGAAGGAAAAACAGAGTGTGCTTTTATGAAGCCTTTTCTTTGTTAAAGGCAGTTTTAGATTTTCCATAAAACTCCTGTCCTTACTTTTTCCCATTCCAGTGAAGGGCGCCACTGTCCGCCACACTACTCAGGCTGGAACAGTCATATTTACCCTTAACATCCAGGGTCTCGGGAGCTCCTTGTCACAGAATGGCCTTAGATACGTACTGCTTGAGACAATGAATAAATGTCTAAAATCTAAACTCCATATGATTTTACTATCACAGGATGAAAAGGCTCTAATATGGACAATCAGTCTCCTACCTTTGGTGGGTAAAGCGTTGGTATACTTTGCACTTTTGATGTACTTTAACATTTAAAAAATAATTTGAAGTAATCAGCCACATTTTGTAATTCAATGTGAATGACTCTATTTTATCATTTATTCTATTCATTTATTCCCTCTATAAAATATCTATAAACTCTTTTTATGCATCATACCTTCTAGCCCTGGTGTAACCATTCATCATGGGCCTACTTGACTGGATTAAGGCATACCTAATTATGGCACAGGACAAAATAGGTGAAACTGAAGCACTGGAAGACATAGGGTCAGACAGGGATTTCATGAGCAGAGCATCAACGGAACAAGAAACAGTACCAAGAATCAACTAATAGGGGCGCATGAAACCACAAAGCTTTTGCACTGCAAAGAAAACAACAGGGAAAAGAGACAGCCGATAGAGTGGGAGAAAATTTTTGCCCGCTATGCCTCAGGCACAGGATTCATAGCTAGAATGTTTAGACAACTTTAAGGAAAAAAAAAAAAAACAAAATAAATCACTCTACTAAAAAATGGTCAGCTGAAATGAAAAGAAACTTCTCAGAAGAAGAAGTGCAAAAGGCCAACAAACACATGAAAAAGTATTCCACTGTCTGGCAATAACTTACATAAAGGATTAAAAAAATAAATACACACTGGTGAGGCTGTGTGTAAAAGGAACGATTCCACACTGTTAATGGGCTTACAGTCTGGTTCAGTGACTATCGAAAGCAGTTTGGAGGTGCCTTAGAAAGCTCAGAATAGAAAACCCACTTAACCTAGCTACAGCTGTCCTGAGCATTTTTCCATTACATCATAAAAACATGCATACCTGTGTTTATAGCAACACGATTCGTAATATCTAAATCCTGGAACAACTTATGCACTCATCAACAGAGGAATAGATAAAGAAAATGTGGCATATGTACATAATGGTATACTGTGCAGTCATAAAGCCAGATATGAAAGATTTATAAGAAAATGGGGTCTCTTTGAGTCAAAAATGCTCAATGAAGTGAAACAGACACAAAAAAAATCAAGTATTGCACCGTGTTTTTCAACTGACATAAATATATGTAAAAATAAAGATCTTAACATGAGACAAAGGGTGTGAAGGGGGTGATGGAGTGCTAGGAAAGAAAAATGACAGAGTTCGGGGGGGGGGGGAAGGAGGCTAAGGGTAGCAGAGAGGGAAAAATGGTGGAAAGTAATTCACATGGGCTCAAATTCCTCAAATTATATGTATTTAACATGTTATTGAGTCATTCCTATTCAAATAACAATGAAATTAAATAACTATAACATACAGGAAAAGAACGATTTGTGGACATGTCTGTGAAGGTGACTGACAAGTCCACCAAGCAACTCCAAGGGGAAGAACTATCCTAGATGTGGGTGGCGTCCACCAATTATCTTGTGGCCTATGTGGAATTAAAAAGGAAAGCTTCCCAATTTTGAAGAGCTTCCATGTCTTGAGCAGTTGCATGGTTTGATGCCTTTATGTTAGACAGTACTCTGCAGTCTCTTCAGCTTTCCAACACAGACGTACCACAGAGACACTCCTCTGTGCTTTCAGAGCTTGCCCTTTGGACTGGTGCTACATACATGATCCCTGTGGCTCTGCAGCCTGTGTCTTCTTGGTCTGAACCCTCCAGCTCTTCAGTGTACAGATGGTCATTGTGGACTCTCCATCTTTGATCCTGTAAAAGTACCTAATGATTCCCTTTGCACAGTCATATACTTTCTGTCAGCGCTGTTCTTTTGGAGAACCCTACCTAATATGCTTGGTGATAAAGATGGGAGCAAGAGAGCTGCGTTCTCTGCTCTCAGGGGGTTTTCAACTTGTCAGGAAAGAAAGATGATAGGTAAGGTGGGGTGTCCCAGGTTAGTGTCATGGGACTATGTGGCTGTGGGGCTCACTGAACCCGGATGGGATCAGTAAGCCCTGCAAAGGCTGATGACCTTTGAGGAGAATCTGGTAGAACAGTAGCAGTGCTTCAGATGAGACGTCACAGGGTGCAGTCGCCAGGCTGAGAAGGCACTAAGTGTTATGGCAGGAGAGAAAATGGCGCACTAAAATCAAACAACCACCAAACTGTGGAAGGAGTCTTGAGTGGTTGGGGCAGGGTGGGGAGGGAAGAGTGGTGAGAAGTGAGGCTCGTGGCGGGGAGGGCCCCCAAAGTCCAGCGCAGGGGCTGTGGGTTTCATTCCAACCACACTTGGAAGCGATTTAGAAATTTTAAATAGGAAATGACATAATCTTATTTTCACTTTTAAAACAAAAATTGAGCTTCTCTGAGGAGAATGATTTGAGAAGGTAATGGATGCACAGATGGAGGCTCCTGAGGAGGCTGGATTCAGAATCTATTCCTGTGTAACTAAATACCCCAAGCCTAGGGCTTTACAAGAAACACTTACCTCACTGTTCCTGTGGGCCATGGGTCTGAGCACAGCTTAACTAGTCCTGCTGGGTCTGGGTGGGTCTCACAAGGTGCAGCGGAAATGTCATCAGATCAGCTGTCATTCCAAGGCTCAGCGAGGAAGGTTCCAGACCCACGCTCACTCACAGTGCTGTTGGCAGATTCTGTTCCTCATGAACTGTTGGATGAAGACCTTCGTTTTCTCACCAGCTCTTGCTGAAGGTTGCCGTCATGTCGGTGTCTCCACCGGACAGCTTATGACAGGGCTTCCGTCAGAACAAGCAAATGAGGAAGTACGATGATGATCAGAGAGGTGTGTAACCTTTCCTGGAAGTGACACCCCATCGATTTTGCTGGATTCTGTTTTCTAGAAGAAAATGAGAAAGATTACACAGAGTGTGGATCTGAGAAGGTGGAACCACTGGGAACCACTGAGAACCACTTTGGGGTTTCCACTGGGAAGGCTGTTGCGATGATCCAGGGAAGAAGTGGTGAAGTTTGAACTTGGATGCTGACAGTACGATTAGGAAGAAGTGCTATTGATAGGTCTCTGAGTGAGAAGTGGGAGTGATATTTAGAGTTGTAAAATGGGTGAAACATGCTTGTTAAATGGATATGATGGATAAGGAACTAGAGATATTAAGGTAGATTCCAAATTTCAGGCATGAGCTCCTGAGTAGATGGTAGGTCCTATTCACTGATAAAGAGAAAGCTGCTATGGAGAGATTTGAATCTATCAAGTTTCAGGTGTTTGTGAGGTATCTAATTTGAATATCAGGTACCCAGTTAGATTTTAACACTTGGAACTCATAAGTTGTGGGTCAGATGATAGGTTTGGCATTTGTTACAATAGAATTGGTAATTAGATCCTATCATATCTCTCTGATTTCTCAGAATCACACATTTTCCAAGTGGCGAGTGGGTCTCTGGGAATAAAATGAATGAAGCCTTTCTAATTCCACCCCAAATTTACATACCCTACCAATGGAAACATAGCATCACACAGTGGCCATGAGATACATCCCACATTCTAGCCTACTATCCCAGCCTGAGAGTGTATCACCAGTTGGGCCTTCCAGAAGTTATTCATAATCTCTCTCTGGACAACAATGCCAGGGCTACTCTGGGTGTAGAGAACCAACTGATTTCATAGTAAGAACCTATTCTGTGACCTCCTTAGTCAGCATGGTGGCTCTGCTTGGTCTGAAGCACTGTATTCAGGATCCAATGTCAATAAGTCTGTGAGCCTTTGGATCATGGCTGCTGGCTGAGACACTGTGGCCAGAAAGGCAAAACTCTAGCCAGAAACCATGGCATTCCTTAACAAGATGAATCATTGCATTTCCCAAGGTAGGAAGCCAATGCTTTGCATTTAAATGGGATATGTTTGCCTGCTGGGAGATGGTGATCTCCTGGGTCTCAACATCAATATTTCTGAGAGATTGGGCTTTTAGAAGTGGCCGTACCTACTTTAGCATTGATAGAAGGAAGACCCTGCCTGTGTCACCCATGCAGCATTCTACCGCCAAAGCTACCTGGCATTGAGCAGAGGAGTGAGCCCATCTGACTAGTGGCGTAGAGCCTTGTCCACAGTGGATATTTGTCGGGGGGCATTGACACATGATGGATACTTTGTGGCCATCTCCTTGGGCACCCCATGTGGCCATCCCCATACACATCTGTCTCAGCCCCAGACTTCTTCCCAACTTTTCAATTCAGTGATCTAATTTCAAATGAGCCACTCTTCACTGCTCAACAGTCCTCACATGTCCTTCCTTTAAGCCCTGTCTTTTCTCAAAGTGGAACAGGCAGCTGACTGCTTGAAATTGAGACCCTGATAAACAATCTACTTCTCGTTCATAATCAGCATGCTAAGCCGACACACACATGACTCAGGCTTGGGGATTCTCCTCCTTCAGTTATGAGCTCTGTGATGTGTTACAGAACCATTTGGCATGTCCTCTACTCTGGGCTTTTAGGCATCTTCCTTACAGCCTTGATGAGATTGCTCCAGTATGTCCATCCTATTTAATATCAGCCAGCTTTTTCTTTCTTTCTTTCTTTCTTTCTTTCTTTCTTTCTTTCTTTCTCTCTCTCTCTCTCTTTTTCTCTTTCTTCTTTCTTTTCTCTTTTCTTTTCTTTTCTTTTCTTTTCAAAGCCTTTAGAGTCATCTCAGAAAGCAATAGGACCAGCCAAAACCCTACAGAAAGTTTTCTGAAGTAAAAACAGGCTAAACCCAAAGGAAATGTACACAAATCGATAAGGGTGATTTAAGGGAACCTGTGCAGGTGGCCAAGCACGTTTGCCATGAAGCCGTAGACAGAGGCTGAGTCACTAAGCAAACTGAGAAGGGAAATGCATTCATTAGATGTAGCTTCCTGGAGGTCGGTGGCTTCCACGGAAAGAGCAGTATCGGTGCAATGGTGGGTCCGGGTGTCAGATTCAGAATGATAAAGAAATCAAACAGAATGAAGGAAAGTAGGATGAGGGATGAAAAGGACCACAGGGTAAAGGAATGCTTTATTCTGCTTTTATTTTTTTAAGTTTAGAGAGATATGAATGTGATTAAATGCTAGTATTGATGTGATGTGTGAAGGAGGTAAGGGAGTCAGAAAAAAAGAAGTAAGGAGGAATGAAAGGAAGGAAAGGGAGACAGAAAGAAAGGTAGGAAGAGGAAGGGAGGGGGAGAGCGCACACCTCACTCGGCAGTGCACAAGGAGCCCCTCGAGGGGAAGAATATAAATTCAGATGGAGAGATTGCTTTAGATGGCAAAGGACACTCTCCACTCTGAAACAAGAAAAGGAGAAAGGATTAGCCTAGGGCTTTGGTAATGGAAATTGAGGTTTAATCAGACGGTCCCCTGAGTAGAAATGAGGTCATTTGTTAAGAGTTCGTGAGTGGGAGAAAATAAGAGGCTTAAGGACAATGGGTAGTGTCTGAAAGAACAGATAGTGTGCAGAGTGGGAAGATGACAGTGGCAATGAGGAGGGTAGGAGTGAGACTGGATAACACCAGGCCAAGTTTGTCCAGAGAGTGGAAAAATATTTGTTTAGAAGCTAGACCAACTTCCAAAACTAAGGTTCTTGGGAAATCAGGGAATTTGCAAGTTAGACCAAAGAAGCCATAAGGAAAGTGGCCACGGAAGAAGCTGGTTTCATTATGAGCAGAAAGTACAGGAAAATAAGGTTGGAATGTAGGGATTTTTTTTTTTTTGGTCATAGAGTCAGGTTTTCTGGAGAATAAAGTGAGTTTGAGGACAAGAACTGGAGCAGAAACTGGGTCAAGAATGAGAAAGCGTGGGGGCAGTGCACTTACCGGTGCCATGATTTTTAAAAAGTCTTTTTTCTCTTTTTAAAGCAACGAGACCATTTTTTTTCTAATCATTAATATGAACTGCTCCTTACCCAAGACAAGTCAGTTAGGACAATTTGTAAAATTGAATTTAAAAACGTCTTTATTGGCTTTAAATTTGGTTGCTTGCACTGGTCAAAACAGGTGTTGCTTTTGAGAATACATCCATGTTGGGCATTAAAACAGTTCGTCATTTTGCTTTGATTAAAACTATATGTTATCATCGCGTGTTTACTTGACCTCATTCTAACATGAATATTTTGCTATGATTTTAAAAATATGTATCTTTGTCTTTGATTGCAACTCATTTAAACAATCATCAAGGCTTGAGTACAGATACTTTGTCTTTCATTTATATGAGGACTTCCTACCACTGTTTTCAAAGACCATCTCTCTCAGAGAGACTTACATATATTTATGGGAGATAGTAGACATATCTATGCATTTCCAATATAAGAACAAGTTTGCAGCTGCGAAGTTTTTACCAGTGTCAGTTGCACACTTCATTAAGTCTGAGAAGGTACACTGGGAAAAAAAAATAGGCAGATTGTCCTCAGACTGTTGAGAGGAATTTGTACTTAGGGATTGGACTCGGGCCCAGAAATGGTAGAGAGTCAATAAACTCATTTTGGATGATATAACTTCATAATTAGACCTGGGCTTAAGTAAGATGACTCTAGCTACTGAGTAGCTAGAGTAGTAGAGGGAGAGAGAGAGAGAGAGAGAGAGAGAGAGAGAGAGAGAGAGAGATTAGAGGTAGGAAAAAAAGTAGGAAATGAATGCAATAGGCGAGTGGAAAAATAACGTGAGTCTCACCTTCACAAATGACCAGAAATAGAATCTTGGGGTTTGATTTGTGAGATTACACTGAGAAGTTCATAATTCTTGACCTCATGGTTTTTCACTAATCCTCTCCCAATTTCATCCTTCCTTTATATCCCATAATGTTTTACTGAGGCACAGAGAATTTGTGTTAATCACTGACATCTTTCCCACCATTTATAAAATTAGGGAAAAGAGACTAAAAACAATTGCTTGGTTGCCATTTCACCATCACAATTAGAATGGATTCTCCCAGCCTGAAATTGGCTTTTCGTTTCCCTGGTGACATTTTCAGACCTTAATTATAAGTTAGAACCTTGGTAACCATGTCACACATTTTCCTGTGGAATAAAACACACTCATTTAATAAGATGATGACCTTTATTTATCCATGAAATGTGACACAATTAGCTGTTAACCAAAAATACAGAGGTGAGGTCAAGACAGAATTTAGATGGTTTCCTAAATGACATCTGGGAAAAATGAACATAAATAGCCTATATTACTAGGGATTTTTAAATCAAAGCAGATGCATACTATGTAGTCAAGTATAAATTATAAATGCTATCATTGTTTACTAATATTTAGCGCCCCATCTATAAAAGTTGTATTTATCTGACCTTTTGAAGTTACCGTTGGCCATGTGCCTTGCTATAACCAAATACATTTCACAGCAGTAGAATTCATGTCCTTTCCAAGTATAAGTTTAGACACCAATGCACTTTTTAAAACTGTCTCTACCCTTGCCTTGGTGACAGGCAAAGTGTACAGTAGTTTTCCTGGCTTGGATCTAGAATGTTCCCCCAAAAGTCTCATGTATTTGGTTGGTATAGATTGTCTATGGAATCATATACTGTTGAGAGATTATGGCGTAGTCTAGAGGGGTGGATTACAGACGCGTAAACTGGATTACAGGCATTTGGTGGACGCTTGCCACATTTTTTGCACCTGGATCCAGAAGGGGCTGATCACTGGGATGAGACCTGGTAGGATATATAAGCTGCTTCCTGCCTTCCTTGAAAGACTAGGCTCAACTTTCTTTGACTTGGCTTCCTGTTTGTGATGTCGTGAGAAGCTGCTTCCACGTCTGCCTCTGCTATGTACCTCCACTGTTGCCAGCCACTCCTGAATGGACTGTGACCTTCTGAAACTGTTAGCAAAAATATTACCCCCCCCCCAAAAAAAAACCCAATAACACAAGGTGTATTAGTTTAGGTTCTTCCAAAAGGCAGAATTTACAGGAATATAATAAAAAGGACCTATTTGGAAGGCTTGTAAGTCTGAGAAAACAGAGATAGTCCAAGATGGTGGCCTGCATGTGAGAGAGCTGAAAGATCCACCTTGAGGTAGAACACCCGTCTGGGACTGCAGGACAGCCAGTGAGAGTCTGCTGTGGATCTCGGTTGTTCAAAAAATGATGGTAAAGGCTGGAGACTGAAGATTAGCCACAGGCAGACAGGTGCAAGTCAAGAATAGAGTGAATCAGTGATGAAGATCTGTGGTGTGCAGCAAGTTGGCATCCGTATACAACTGGGAAGGTGAGAGCTTCCTCAGTGGAAAAAGCTATAACAATCTTTCTTCTTCCTTTCTTTTATACAGTTCAAGTTCCCAGTTGGGCCTTCTACATCTGGGTGGATGTTCATCCCTCACTCACTGACCCACAAATCATTCACACTCTAATCCAGGCTAGTTCCTAATTGCCTAATCTAGGTGTGGTTCCTAAACCCTAACCCAAGTATGGTTCCTGATTGCCTCAAATTAACATAATCTCTCCAGAGGTCACAGATAGCTTCTCTGCCAATCTGGGTCCCTGGGTGAGGATCAAGTGACACAAAGTAGAGCCCTCAGTGACACATGCAGGAAATATGAGTAAGAAATAGCCCCCTGTTGCTTTAAACCGCTGAGATTTGGGCTGTTTATTGTCTCAGCACCATCAACCTATCTTGATAAAGGGTGTATATGTCCACTGCATATCTGTATTATATTTAGAGTCATTTTTATGAGAAAGAAACACTGGAGGAAAGGTAGTGTGGGTGTAACAAGAAAAAATAGTAGAACGTAGTCTTCAAATTGTCACTAGAAATAGATGAAAATAACTCACTTGTTCTTTTATGTTTAACTACACACTGCTATAAAATGATCAAATATTTTGTTTTAAGTATTTAAGGTTAGAGAAGGAGGTGGAGAAGTTGGAAGCACAAAACGCTAAATACACAAAGCAATGGAAACTTCTCCAGATTATCCAGAAAGGTCAAAAAGAATAAGCGAACAGAGACCAGCACAGCTGTTGGATGGGTGCATTCACCTTTCCTCATCCGGCATTGGCCTGCAAATGTATCACTCACTGGCTGATTCCTTGTTCAAGGATTACTTGACATTTTGAATACTGGTGGGGCTATCAGTTCCACTTACCCGCTCCTAAATAGGCACACTCTGATGGCCAAAGCCTGGCTACCACTCACAAAGGAAGTTTCTGGAGAATCTTCCCCCAAAGTACTTGAGACGTTTATCATGTTAAGAGCGTGTGTTCTTAGGAAGGATTTCCTCTGTGTCTCTTGAGGTGCTCTTACCAGAGATTGTAGGATGACAATTAAAAACTTTGATAGAGCATTGCATCAGAGACTGACTTTGAAGAAGAAATTAAACACATTTGCTTCACCTGAGTCATTGAACTTGCTTATCTTCAATTGCTTTGGGCTGTACGTAGTGCGGAGGAGCTCTAACAAACGTGGCATGATGTCATTGACTAACGATCTATCAGACAACTACTTCCATGGGGTTCTTAGGGTTTGTTTAAGGGTGCTGTTGAGGAATTTGGCATCCATGGTTCTGTGCAATAGGAGATCTGAATTTGCTTTTCTCCGTGGAGGAAATATCTGCCCCATACCAAGAGTTGTAGCATCCCTTTAACACAATTCCCACGGTAGAACGAATGCTACCTACAGGAATCAAAATCTTAGTAAGAAGTGCATGACTTTTCTAGGCAAGTATGTTGTCTCACAAGACCAGGGCCAGCATTTGCTCACAGCCCTGGAGGGAAGTAGAAGTTTATTTTTAGCTTCATGAGGACAGAACTCCAGACTTGTTTCTATGATTTTCCCATTAACCACTTCCACTCAGATGACCAGTAGACATTCAGACATACATGACCAATCGCACTATTGATCTTCCCCCTTTCCCAACCTGCTATGAAAATTAACTTTATGTGTCAAATTGAGTGGATCCCCAGATAGTGGATAAAGCATGTTTTTGATGTGTTTTCATCAGAATATTTTCAGAAGAGATGAACATTTGAACTTGTAGGCTAAGTAAAGAAGATCCACCCTCCCCAGTGTAGGGTGGGTCTCTCCCAATCCTATGAGAGCCTGCCTGGAGCAAAAAAGGTGAAAGAATGAGTTTTTCCTCTGAGTTGTTACCTTTTGCTGGCTTTGCCCCCTAATCCTCAGGGCAGTGAGTGGCTTCCCTTAAATGCCTGACAGTCTTTAGCTGCCTGTTAACATGTATGTGAGGACACCAAGGACCTCTTTTGGGAGCTGATTAGTTGGGCTTCACTCTAACAGGATCTGGAGGAGTCACTGCATTCATGGACAAACAGCATTAGCCTCACTAGATCTTTCCTAGTGAGATGACCACATTCTAGGGAGAAGCACCTGCCTATCTCCCTTCTCTAGGTTAGTCACCCAGCTGCCAGAAATATGGGAGCAAATGACAAAAAGATGAGTGAGAAGTGCACGTCAACAAGATGTCATCTCTTTCTATTCACTGTTGTGGTCCCTCATGTTTGACAACACCACCTGTGCAAAGTAGGTGCTCAATAAATACGTATGGACTGATTAGTTTCAATCACATCAAATGTCTTCTATTCAATTGCTCTTGGCCTTCAAAGTGTCAATGTCACGTAATTCAAACTTAAAAAATGTGAATGGCTAAAAATTATCACTGGTTTCTTCCCAATGTGAATATGTTTATAGGAGGTACTTAATGTTTCTCATAATTTATTTTATAAACGTATTTAATGCATACTAAGTAAGAGAATGCAAAGCTAGAGAAAGTGAATGACTTCCTGACCTGCCAAAGGTCATACTGTGTTGGGCAGTAGTTGAAGCAGGACCAGAATCTTGCATGTGCCGGTAGTATTAAAGACTAAAGACTCTAGTAATAAAACTGTGACTGAAATATTTCTTGGGAGTGTAGAAGAAAAAAAAAACCAGAAAGAAAATCAGCCTAGTAGGGTATTGAATAAAGCTGCTTCAATTTTCTCACAATTTTAGCTAAAGACCCCAAGCTGGGAATGATAGGCAACAAGAGACAATCAAAACTGCCAGACATCCTTCCAGGGCCAGATTGGGCCTCCGTCCTTACCTCCACAGCTGAAAACCACCTGTGTGCACAGAATACGGACATTCTCAGGGAAAGGAACACTGATTCACGGTGAATGGTTAGCCGAGGGGTCAGGAATGCTGTTTCTGCGTCTTCATCTGCTCTATTTGGCGTGAGGATGTGGTAGAATTTGGATTGTAAGTGCCCAGCCCAATTAGCTCCAACGTGTGCCTGCTACCTCAGAGATTTAATGTGGTATTACGAGAATACATAAGTGACAAAGGTGCAAGCTAAACAGCAGATGAGAGCGTGTGTGTCATTTCTGTTGTGCTCGTACAAGACCCATGAGAAACTCCGAGGTGCTGGCTTAGAGATGTTCAGGATGTAAACCCAGTCAGAAAGCTCACCAGCAACATAGACCTGAAAGAGGTCGAATTAATGTCCACAATGCACTCACCTGCACTTCCGGTCCGCGGTATCTGTCTTCCTGTTTAAAGGAAATGAAGAACATCCATCGAGCATGTGGCAGTCTACAGAAGGGCTCGTGAAATACACGTGCATCTTGCAGGTCAGTTGTAGCAGGTGCAGCTGTTGACCCGGGCCAGCATGTGTTAGCTTTCCATTAGCTCACAGTGCTCACCAGGCCATCTGTAGTCACGTTTCTGTCGCTGTGGTTGGCTCATTTCCATAGGTTGTTATGTAAAAAAGCTGATAAAGCATGCTTGCTCAGAGGGGGGTGGACAGAGGTTCTGGCAAGGTTTCCAGGAAGGTCCTTTATTAACGAGGCTGGTCAATAAACTCCCCACCTCCTGGAGATACCGTCCTAATCAAGTGGGAGGGCAGACATGCTGGGTTTGCTCTCCAGTCTCGCTCCGATGGAGTAGCTGGGGGAGGTTGAGCACAGTAGCTTGTATTTCATTTTCTGGTAGCACAAGCATTGCCCCTCTTTTTCCTTCCATCCCTCTTTCTAAGGCATGACCAGGGGCATGAGGGTGACCGAACTCTTCAGGTATAAAATAACACTCCTCTTCCATTATCTTCTAGTAGGAGGTTTTGTGTCTGACTGGCTTAACTGTAAGTTACAGAGGAGAAGGAAGCCTTCTGGGCCTTGGGTTCACTTTACTTATCATAGCATCTAGCACACAGTAACTGCTCAATAAATAACTATTGGCTGAAGTATGCATAGATTTTATACATGCATTGGGAGAAATTTTAGTAATGAGCCTCTATGTAGGGTCTATACTATTCTTAAATAGCACTCCAGATCTATAGGCTGAAAATGAAATTGGAAAAAAGAAAGTCCTGGAAAGTAGGATTCATAACTAACATAAAGACTTAGGGAGCAAACTAGTGCTTTCTGTTAGAATACTAAGGTAGTATGCCTGGCAATTTTATGTTGATATAAACTATTCTGGCTCATTTTCTGATATTTTCTTCTAATATATTGCCCCTGATTAAGTTTTTTTAAGCAATCGTTTATTAAGGACTGAGGATTGATATTGTACAGAGGTTTGACTATGTATTTGTATTCTCCTAAAATTGAATGAATCAAATATCATTGGAAAAAATCAAAGCATTAAAAGTTTAAGCAATTTCCTCCCAAATCTTAAACGGACAGTCTAGGAGTGAAATCAAGTTTATTTGACTACTACTGCATGCTGCTTATTACATGTCTCCTTCAGTGTTCCCTAGTTTCATCTCATTTTTAAAAAATTCAATGTAGGATAGAATTTCCCAGAAGCTTTGTTCTTATTTTTTGATGATTTATAAGTTGTATCCATAGCCTTTGTCCTCTGACTTGATCCAGAGCAGAGCTGACTTTTCTACCCAATGGGTGCTGTGGCTACATCCTTAGCAGCCGTAAGTGTATGCAGGAGTGAGACAGTGACAGGATGAATCCCATTGTCCCGGGAAACAGCTGGCTACTCCACGAGGGACCAGAGCCCACCAGAGAGTGGCCACTGAATGGGCATCCCATGGGACTAGGCAGATGATAGGCAAGTCTTAGGCAAGAGTTGCAGGGGCCAGGGAGGTCTTGGCTATCTCCAAATGCAGATGCTATTCCTGTCTCTACAAAGCACTCCATCCTGCTTGAGGCTGTCCTCACACCTTTCGCACTGAAGCCTGCCAGTTCTCTGCTTTTCCCGAGGCTGGGGAATCATTATATCCTTCATCCCCTATGACCCCTTTCCTCACTTAGGGACACCCATCCTGAACCACCGTCCGTGTAGACTGGAAGGAAAATCTTCTGTATCACCTTAGAGAACTAAACCTGGTATGCCTTCTGTACTACTTTGTATCAAGCCCTGTAAAACAGAGCCTCACAGATGTCCTCACAGATGAACCCTGTGCCTGATGCTCCCTGTGAGCTCATGGTGAATATCAGTTACCTGCCGCTCCTGAACCCCCGTTTGCCCCTGGCTGTTTCTGGGCTTCATGCTCAGGCCCTGAGATGAGCCACAGAACTGCTTTCCTCACGGGCTTTGGCACCGAGCCTTGGCTTGATTTAGTCTGACGTGCAGGCACAGCTAGGAAAGGGAATTGTTAATTAGAATATCTATCCTTTTTTGCCTTTGAGTGGATCCTCTGTTTTCTTTGCTTTCTTTCTCATGAAAGAATCTTTAGTAACTGCTTGAATTCAGGCATGTCTGTCTTCGGCTGACAGGCAAGGTTGTCTTACAAGGGAAAACTGAGCGCACTGACAGCTGATTACATTGCATACAACACAGTGTTTTGCTTCTCAAAGAGCCCTGGGTGGCACGTATGGTGACCTATGGAAAGCAATTAAGGCTTCCGGATCATTTCCTCTTGTAAGCTGAGAATGAGGTGGCAGAGGGCACAGAGGGACTGTTTATAATGGATAATAGGCTCTTTGTGTAAGGTACAGGACAGGACAAAAAAATATCTTAGGTTCTGTGAAAATGTGTTGTTTTTATCTGCCAAATGCAATAGAAATCTCTAACACTGGCAAATCAACTTAATTTTCTCTACTTTTGCCAAAAATGTTCCACAGTGAAGTGCAGACATTTGTCTTTTTCAGTAAGAGCCAGTTTTCCTCCGTCACTGAGGTGTGGGGTTTTTGAAAAATCACTTATTCTGTCCGGAGCATTGCAGCTCTGTGGACATTTTCTTGGAGAATAAAAGCAGCTACTCCCTTCAAAGTCAAACTTGTGGATAACCATGTGTCTGAAAATGGGATTGGGATGCTTATGCTTAAAGGCACAGTGTGGGCAGTTCTATTACCCATGAGGATGGTGTGCTGGACATGGAACAAAGGTGTTCATGTGGGCAGCATCTGAGTTGTGGGAGTGAGAAGTTTTGTTCCCTGAATTGCTGGAAAAAGGATCTTAGCAGGTGATTTTTCCCACCAAGTGAGTGGTAGAAAGAAGTCAGATTAAAAATCTGCATTTGCTGAGACCCCAAAAAATGTCTTCTTTTGATACCTTTTTCAACTTTTTTTTTTCCTGAAAGAGTTGGTGTTTTGCCTGTTCTCTGGTTGGGCAGTGGGATTTACTGCCACACTTAACATGTGAAGTTGGCATAAAACATTTGTGAAGACTGGGCACCTGATGTAGAAAACCTGTCTCCCCCACTCAGATTGGATAATTTCCAGCTGGTGGGGCGAAGATGTGTTTCCATAGCACCAAAGAGATGTCTGCCTGAGCCATATGTTTTCCAATCCAAATCTATTTTTTTAAAAATTCAGAATGGTTCCTCCTTTCTTTATCTCATTCTTGCCAAGACGACAAGTGAGAAAACAACAGGACTTATTTATTTAGGAGCATATGACGCACAGCCATTTTCAGAAAACAATTTGTCTTTTGGAAAAGGACATCTGTCCTCCCAAATTCTTTATATACCCATAAGTGTTTACTCTGTTCTGGAACTTTTGACATAAAGTACAGTGGGAAATAGCCTGCACGAATGGGAATAATTTCTGACTTCCGCTCCACAGGCCCGAGGTGAGAAACATAGTGACGCTGGAAAGAACGCTGTCCCGGAGCTCACCTGGGGCTTCCTGTGTTACCTGTTCCAGTGTGAGCAGGCCAGGCGCTGCTGGGAAGGGTGGGTGCCTGTGGCCGCTCAATATGTCTTGAAAATATTCTTATGTCTTCCGTTTTCCTCATCCCTTCCTTGTCAAAGTATGATCCAAGTCTGGAGCAGACACGTTTGCTTGTTGAAGCGTAAAGATGTAGGCGAGGTTTCCCCATCCAGTCCCGTCCCTGCGAGGCAGGGGTCAAATGCCAGCCACGGTGGGCAAAGGGGACTCACTTCCGAGCAGGGGTAGGAATGGTCTGGTTCTGTGAGGGCCTCGGTGCTGGGGTGCCTGGTGCCCAGCCCCGGTGTGACCAGGATTAAGTCGCGAGTGGTAGCCATAAGGCTGTTTTGCGCTAATGCATTTTCCCATAAGAACGTGGGCATTGATCCTATGGGGTTTGTTTCTAGCTGCTTAAGGGTTTAATTCTAGCTCTCTGGCTCTCCTTGAAGTTCTGGTGAAGTTTCTGAAGAGCTAATAAATCCCATTTTGCTTAAATTAGGGATTATCCCGTAATTTGCAACTAAAAGTCCTGAGCGTGGCAATGGAAATGAAAGACAGTAACAAAGAAGATATCCTGCTTAACCCTGGCCACAGGGCACACGCAGGGGGTAGGAGCTGGAAGACCGGAAGCGGTCGGAGAGATGTCAGGAGTCTTCCGTGTGGGCCTTTCTTTCTTTCGTAAATACAGAATAATTTTTCCTCATCATTTGCCATGACTGTATAAGAAAATGCATTGAATGTCAAATTGTATGTTAAAAACCAACGACATTTACTCATATAACTGACAAAGAAGTTTTAAAAAATAAAGCTTTAGAAAGCCTCTCTAACAGTTTGCTCATGTGCCCTGGGTCGCGAGCTCCGCCGCGGATGTGTGGCTGCGGCTGCAGCTCGTGGTATGCTAGGGAAGTTGGTTTCTTTGGCCTGTGGCACACACTTTTTGATAGCAGATGCTAGTCTCTTGTCTGGCTTCCTGTGTTTAGTATATGTGACTGATTCTCTGTTTCCCTTTTGTGATTTTACTTCAGCAGGCTACTTTAAAATCAGAGTGAGAAAAACCCAGCAATTGATTTTTTTATCAAAATATAATTTTATATAGTAATTATATGTCATTCTTATATTTCAACGCTTCAACTGACATATATTGCAGAATTAAATAAAACAATACAGACTGACGTCGTTATCGTTGTCACCTGACATAGAGTGTGAACATAGGAAAGGCTGCATTAAGTCTTCATTGAGAGCAGAGCAGCCGGATAAAAATAGCCAGAGGAAGCAAGCCATTCCCCTGCTGCTATTCTGATGCTGGCCTTTCCGCTTCGGAGCTTGGGGCTTCTCTACTCATTTTCTGCCCTCAGGACTGGGGATTCTCAGCTAGGGTTAGGTGTCGGGAGACCATCCCTGCAGTGAAGTCCTCGGTGCTCACACAGCGGCACTACTTCCGGGTCACGGGACTGGGATTCAATTGCTTCTGGTACTGTGCTACAGTTTCCCTCTAGGGAATAAGGATCAGAAGTGGATCTATTTCAGCCACTGCATCGATCCCTGACTCTGGCCCGGCTTTCTCCCTACATCTAAAGCTGGATTGGGGTCCGCAGCTCTTTGCTTTTACTGACCAGTATGTTCATGTCGTCTGCACATTAGATCAGTGAGAAAAATAAAGACCTATGTTAGTTACAGCAACACACAGATATTCAATAGCAACTACATACGGGAAATATGCTAGGGCCGGGGTTATAAAAATAAACAAAAACAGTGCTCACCAGAATGGAGGCCACACCCACGTAGTACATTACTCTATTTCTAGCCCCTCTCGGAGTATTTGATATGTAGAAAACGTTTAATAACCGCAAGCTGAATGAGCAAATAACCAGGCTTAGGAAGACAGCACAGCTACTCTCCCCAGTTTGCAGATGAAGAAACTGAGGCTTGTAAAGCAAGAGTTGTGCAGCCACGACCATAAGTCACAGAATTAGAATCAAATCCGTCTCAGTTTCACCTGGAGTCTTTGGACGAGCCACTACCTTCCTGCTTCCCTACAATGAAAATGCTAGCATTGCTGATTCAAAATATTTAAAAACAGTAAGCGAAGCCTCTTAATTTCTAATTTCCAAAGCATAGCATCTTAGTTACCATCTTGTCACGGTGACTCAGTCAGTACCTGACATTCACAACTCAGGGAGAAGAGATTTATCGCACCTTAGAGTTTCAGAAGGTCTCAGTCCATTCATAGGTGGGCAGCTGGAAATTGGTGGAATCACACAGTGGAGCTGCAGCTAGAGCTACAGCTTCCCGAGAGACAGATTGTCACTGCGTAGTGGAGAGAGAGACTGGGAGGAAGGGCAGAACCAGCACATGCCCCTCCCTGTCAAGTCCTAAGTATCCGCCCCTTCCAGCCAGGCCCCGCCTTCCAGTCCTACACAGTATCCATAGGAATCTGAGACTTTTAAGGACACTTCAGATCCAAACCACGACACATAGCATGGCCCTACAGGTAGAACAAATTCTGAAGAATAATATTCTATAAGTATGCATTGATGATCTGCCTTCTTACATAAGATACTGTGTTTATCATTGAGTATGTAGCAGTTAACATGAGAGTTGTTAGGAGGGTTTGCCTCACTTTCAGTAGACAGACATTAAACAATGAATTGTGCCCATGGTGGTACTGCTCTTGGGGTAAATGCTGGGTCAGAATGTAGGTAAGAAGTTCTGACGCAATCTGGCACGGTGGTCAGAAAGGCTTCCCTGATGAAGAGAACTGCCAACTCAGATCTGAGAGGTGAGCAGGAAAATGTTAACTAGAAACAAAATGGGGAAAGAGCATTTATAATAGAAAAGAATGTCCCCAAGAATAACTTGGAAGGTGTTATACTCAGAGAATGAAGGGACACTGAGATGATATGAAACTCCACAGCTGATGAGGCCCAAATTCTCCAGGGATTTCAGACACACTTGAAGCACTTTGATCTTATCTTAAATATATAGAAATTTAAAGAAGGGAGGGAGAGGGTAAGATACAAAATTTGTAATTATTACAAAATAAAATGAGACCTTTGGTGCAGTAGCATTATAAAAGAAGATGACAGTGTGAACCTAGACAAGTGGTTGGAGTTGGAAGACACTCAGAAGAGAGTTCATAGATCTTATGATTTAGATCAGGGAGATGAACAGGAGGCAGATATGAGCTTTAGTGGACGCAGGACTTTTAGAATTGGGAGCTCTTCTGGAAATTGACTCTGTATTCAGAAATGATGGCTGTTAAACTTCCAGACACTGCATACAGCCACAGTAGTTCTGGAAAAAGGAGGTGATTCGTCCTCGAACCTCTTTATTTCCTGTATTAAAGAACCTCTTTATTAAGCAGCAATTTTCCCAGTATCCTCCCAGTATGTTGCTAAGTGTAGGAAACTGGGTAGAAAAATAAGATACATGAGCTCGAGGAATGGCACAATGATTAAAGTACTTGCTTAGCAAGTGCAAGGCCCTGAGTTTGATTCCTCAGCATCACATAAAGCTGGGAGTGGTGGTGCGCACCTGTAATTCCACCGCTCAGGAGACTGAGGCAGAAAAATCATGATTCTAAGGCCATTCTAGGCTCCATAGTGAATTCAGGACCAGCCTGGGCTGAGACCTTGTTTCAAAAAGGAAAAAAAAAAAATCTCTTGCAATGGTGAGAACTGGTGTGGGTAGTGTGAACAAAACACTTTTAGGAAGTGTGTTGTCATTTGCAAGTCAAGAGGAAACCCATCCTTGCTCTAGTGACAGCATTTTGTTATTATCCAATAGATGTTTATGAAATGCTAATTATTCTGGACAGCAATGTTAAACTGACCTTAACAAACTGATGCAACAGCCACACCATCTACCATAAAGAAAACCTATGGGGAGAGTTCTCTCATCTGAGTCGTCTCCCTCTGGAAAAATGAGTCCCAGCTCTCCTCTGCGTTACCGCTGGAGGGTTCTGACTCACTAAAGGGCAGAAGTTGGTGGGTTTCCTCATTTGCACTGTCTCCCCCAGGAAGACAAGTCCCAGCTCTCCTCTGTGTCACCGCTGGTGGGCTCTGACTCACTCTCTCCACTGACCATAGGTGGCACCTGTTTTTTGTCAGCTGGCTGATGTGACAACACCGAGGCAAGAATGAGGTATGAGCTGTCAGATCCCAAAATGATCAGACATGGAGATCGAAAGTCTTACTCACCCCGCAGGACCCAGAATCCAGCTGGGGAGTCGTTAACTGGGGAGATATTGTTGGTGGGGAGATAGTGTTTCCTCAAGTGACTTGAGAGATTGCTGGTCCAACAGATGCTTCAGTAAAAGTGGATTATGTCTGGAGAAATTCTGGGCAGTGCACCCACATCGGAGAGAGTTGTGGTAGGCACCAGTATGCAAAACAGACTTCTGGGAAGTCTAACAATACAGAAATATAAAAACGAAACATAAAAATGAAGGTTACTCCACAATTGTACAAGCCCAGGGGATCTTATTTAAATTAGTCAACCCGTCACATGCTTACCACAGATTAAGAGACCGACAAATATACTTTGGGAAAAAAAAGACAAGTGGTATGTCTTGAGGTGTTTCCATAAGCAGGAGATTGCCGGACAGGGCAAGTTTTGGAAATGAAGTTTAAAAAGTGAGTCAGGATTAAACAGTGAAAAGATAAGTTCTGATAAGCAGTTTTAAATTGTTCCTTAGATTTATAACTTTAGGAAAGTGATTTAACCTCTCTTAGTTTCCACAACTGTAAAAACACTTTATTTACAAGATAATACAAGCATTAGAAATAATAGAGCTTAATCTCAGGAGTCGTTTTATCCTCATTATGGAAAAATCGAATGTGTGTTTACTACATAGAAAATATCCAATTCATAAAAGGTGTTTGTATTTGTACCTGAAATAGCAGGAATTAGTTAATAGTATAAGGCACACAGCTTTCATTTGATTCCCATGCTACGAATATATTCTAAAATGACGTGTGACTGCTGTGTTACGCTGACACAAGGCACAGCCTGGGATTGGCATTGCTGTCAGCTTAGAATAACAACTCTACTTCTTACTATCTTCTGTGTGACTTTGGACTTTGAACCTATCACATGACTCCTGAGCGCTCCAACTTGCTAAATCTAAGTCTACCACATAGCTACAACAATTTTATTTATCTACTATTTTATTTTATACTTTCTTATAAGAATTTAATTAACACACTGTGCTGTAAATATATTCCGGGCTTATTGCCTGTTCAATTATTACCAATGGTTCTCAGTCCTTTATACAATTTTTATATTTGAAAATGAGTGTCCTGATTCATTTCTCAGAAAAACTCATTGAATGTGAGACAAAATTAGCCAAATGACTTCCTTCATTCATTATCCTCTGCCTTCTCACGTGTGGCCTTTGACTCTTGTCGGTCTTGGGGAAATGCTTCCTGAGTCTCAAATGTCACCTTATGCACTGCCTTGTCACCCCAGACCAGTCTACATTGCTATGACTAAAGGCTTCCAGTGTGGACTTAGGTTCACATCATGGTAACAATTTCCAAGGCAACACAGTGTCAGCCAGAGATATCTTACCATATTTTCACCTTCTTCCTTTATGCTGCTATTTTCCCCATCATTGGGTTTGTAGATGAGAGCTATAAACTCAAAGCTGTTTGCTTTTAAGGTCATTTTCACAACAGCACAATAAGAGCAGTAACAATTGTGCTACTAATAAAAACTAGTATTTATTATTACTGTGTATAAGAACTATGTTATTTCCAAGTTACTTCTCCATATTGTCTTACTTAATCCTAAGTCCTATCCTAGAAGAGGTACACATCATGTTTTTATAGTTGAGGAAGTAAAACACAGAAAGCTGCAGTGTTCAAGGTCAGACAAAGATTCAGATTTACTTATGGCTGGCTCAAGAGTCCATACCTGTTATGGTTTTGATCTGAAATCCCCAGCCCTCCCCCCAAAGCTTATGTGTTTGTAAAGTGACTAGGTCATGGGGTGCTCTGCTCACCATAGGATCTGTGTGTTGCTCAGTTCAGTAGCTGCACATGGCATTAGGAGACGGGGCCTGGTTGGAGGCGGGTCCCTGGGCGTGTGACCTGGAAGGGTGTATTCTTGCCCTTGGTTCTTTCCTTCATTCACTGCTCCCTGGCCTCCATGATGGGAGCACCTGTGCTCCGTCCGCAGTCCCTCTACCACGCCTTTTCTGTAGGCAAGTATGGACTACATCTTCTAAAAAAATGTGAGACAATATAAATCTCTCCTCTTTGAAGTTGTGGGTGTCAGGTATTTTGTCTTAGTGACAGGAAAGTGACTAAGACTTCACCTTTAGACACCCTTGTCTTGCTGTTCTGTTTTTTAGACATTCTTATCCTTTAATAATTGAAAAGTATAGTTTTATAGCAACACATTGGGAAAATCAAAGGCCTGTGGCTCTGTGATTTCTCTAAAGGGATAAAAGAGCGTTAACAGGGTCCTGACTGGCTCAGGGCCACGTATCCCTGACTTGGAAGCTTACTAACTGCTAGCGGGAGTGACCAGGGTCACAGCCTGGATATGAGAACATGACAAGCATCCAACTGGGGGGTAGGGGAGTCAGGTCTGTCTCTGAGAGGCCTAGTAAGAAGGACGGGATCTTGCTGGTGAGCTTCAGTCGTTCTGATTCTCTCTGGAAAGAGAACCATGCATTTTCCTTAATTAGTAGAAATATTTCTTCTCTTAAGATTTCTGTTTCAAAATGTGTACTACCCAAAAAACAAATTTCCTCAACCGAGCAGACAGGTCACACACACTACAGCAGAATAGTCAAGCGACGCTTAGTTAGAAAGTGATGTCAGTGGAAAACTGCCTGAGGTGGATACAGCACTGAAAGCTCCCAGCAATGAGTTTTGGGGGCAGGACCTGGTGGGTCTGGAAAAGAATTTTCCAGAATTTTGTAGAAGTATTTAGGACAGACCCAAGCCTGGAGGCACTCTCTTTCTCTTCACGCACACACACACACACACACACACACACACACACAAGAAAACAAAATTGTCAGTGTTTGTAAATCCTCTTCCACTAAGTCTTCTAGGAGCAAGAACAAGGGAACTGAAGAAACCAATTAGGACAGCCTTGCAGTGACAACTCTGATAATGTTTCCTCTACCTCCTTCTATGACAACAATTCCTTGTGAGCGCAGCCCTTTCTCCAGGTAAATATTCAATGACGACACCAGTCATGTGAGAGCATGGAAGAAGCAAGAGTTGTGCTGTGCCAGGCATATTAACTAGAAGCTGGACACACATGACAGAGATCTAGTCAGGAACCTCCCTGTTTGAGCCTTGCTAGTAATCCTTGCAAAATATTTGTGTATAGTAATACGCAGCATACAAAAGTGCAAGCCAGTACCCTAGGTGAGCAAAACTTACTTATTTAAAAAAAAAAAAACCTATCAGAATTATGCTTCTGTTAAGCATTATCTTTTGAGTAAATGGTGAAAGCTCTGTCTTAAACAATTATACCCCCTGCCCCACCCCACCACCTTAAGATTCTATTAAAGTTCTGGAAGAGAATGGAAATTCTGGGGCACTGAATGGAGGGTAGGCGGTGGTTAGTACCCAAGATTCTGAACTGTCTTCTACCTGTGCCAGTATTAGCTCAGAAACTTGCTCCAGGCTTCTAAAAACTCCATGTGTCCACTGACAGCCATTGCTCGCTCTTCCCATCTCCTCCCAGACACATGTGAGTCACCCTGTCCCTTGCTATTATCTCTTAAATGAACTGCCTATACACAAATCATTTTATGGGGTTCTGATTTTTAGCAGAACCTTAGCTAAAACAAGAGGAAAAGTTCGAGACTTCGGCAGTGCCTCTGCATAGCTATGAGGTTGGCATCAAGCTGTGTACAATTTAACACTGACTCTTCAAGAATCTGAAGTGTGGACTCAGCTTGATGACCACAGCTACCTTGATTTGTAACTACCACAGTTGTTTCCGCACAACTCATTATTGTCTGGAATAGTTTCCCAGCATCCAATAAATAGAAATGAACATCGTAGTGGTGTGTGGAGCTTTACAGCTGACCCCGTCTCCAGGGTTGTGCCTGACTTTCTGATACTAGTTTAAGGTAAAGCAGATACATTCCAACTAGAATGAAGCTAATTTTGTCCTAACCTCTACTTATACCACCATGCCTGACACAAATTGCAAGGGCCCACGTGGTCTTCTCCCCCAGGACTGAGTTTCTGTTTCTCTCTGTTTGGTCCCACAGCACCGTTGGGCTTAATAAAATGAAATATTATTCAGCATTAAGGGATGCCTGGCCTTTTACAACCACATAGATGAAACTGGAGGGCACTGTAGTAAATAAAATGAGCCATATGCAAGACAAGATTCTGCACTACCTACCACATTTACGTGTGGAATTTTTGAAGAGTCAGGTTTTGAACAGTGGTTGCAAGAGGAAAATGGGAAATTCAGGGCAAAAGGCAGAAAGTTGGAATGACATGAGATACCTAAGTACAGAGATCTTACGTATCGCATGAAATGCTAGTTTATTTTTTACTGAAGATTTGCTAAAGGATTGAGTTTAGCTGTACATATCATAAAGAAGGAGAAGAAAAGGGGCCTCAGTGAGGAGGACAAATTAATTGGCTTAAATGTATTAATCATTTCTGTATGTATGTGTATATCAAAGCATGATGTTGTACATCACAAATATATTAAACAGATACGTGAAAAGCAGAGGTAACTCCCACCCACCCTGATTGGAAGCTTTGAAGGCATCTGGACATGGAGGACCAACCCAGAGCAGAGAGACGATGTTCTGGAATTCCTGAAAAATCTTTCTACTTCAACGGAACGACTCTAACCTAAGAGAAAGGTGTAGATTCTAGGGAAAAGCCAGTCCTGGTGAGGAAAGTGGGGTTTTGAAGCAGGAAGTACAGCAGGCCTGGGATCAGGAGGTCCAAGCTAGGAAAGAAAATTGTGCCGAGAGGACGTTTGGGGGAGTTTGGTGCTTGGCTGCCTTCTTCTGGCCTATAAGCCGTGCTCACTGAACTGTTACAAACCTTATCTCTTGTGCGCACTGAAGTCCTTTTTTTCACTCTCTCCGAACATTTTAGTTACGATTCAATCACGTAACTTTGTGTGTTGTCAAGAAAATGAAAACCTAAGCTACAAAAGAAAACAAAGCATGCCTTATTCAAGTCAATTTTGGTTGGTCTAGAAAAATCTGTTTTCTTAAAAAGGAATTAATAACTTTTTAACATAAATCTTCAATTTTTCTTTTTTCTATAGTCCGTTTGGGAGACACTATAAAAAAAACAATCCTGTTTTTGTCAGAAGCATGAACTTTTTCTTTTTGACTTCATGAGAAATCATTTATTCTTCTGATTTATAAGCAGATTTTACATATTCTGGTTAATACATCAGCTGTGTAATGTGAGAGTCTCCATAGGAATGCTGAGACCACACATGTCAAACTCAGTTACACAGATATTAGGTTATTAGACATATGTCACTTAATATTACAACACATACATAGTATACTTTTTTCACTGACAGAGGAACATGCCTTTCAAAAATACTTTATTGGGTGAACCTTTCTTATTCTCAGGAAAACTTTTGGTTCTTTAATATAATTTATTATGCTTTTCAAAATTCCATTTGATAAAAGCATTGGTGCATTATAAATACTTGTAAAGAAAATAGAGCTTAAAATTCCAAGAGAAATATTATATAAGTTTTCTCTTTAACATTGTCACAAAAATTCACACAGGCACTAAGGACTCACAAAAATATTTTATGTCTGAACAATATACTCCAGGTTGGAAACATTCAAACATGTTTTATCTAAATATTAAAGCTTCGCTAGAGTGAACCTTTGGCTGTCACCCAATGAGCTGGTTGAGGTTTTAATCGGGAAAAGATATTATTAGGAACAATTAAAAGAAAGCCTCATACACATTAGCATTAGATTAGAAATTGGGAAAGGGTAAGGTCTAACTCCAACTAACAACTATCATTAACAACTATTCCCTGGACTCTTCAGGCCTTAGTCTTTTTTTTTTTTTTTTTTTTGCTGAAAAATTATTCTAACAACTTTTAGGTTCTTTTCAGATTTAATACTTTTTGATGTGCTGAAATAGTCAAAATTCTGCCTAACACCCTATATCAAACAACACGTGAAACTTTGAAGAACAAAGTGACACTATGAGTCTTGTAGAACACCCCCAGCATGGCTGTTGCTCTGAAAATAGATCTTGTAGACACATTGAAGTTGTGGAATAGCAAATGAATCCTCCTCCTGAACCACTCTGGTATTTTTTGTTCTGTTTTTGAGATAAGGTCTGCCTGTGTAGTCCAGGCTGTTCCTGAACTCGCTCTGTAGGCCAGGCTGGCCTTAAAACTACTGCCTCAGCCTCCTGAGTGCTGGCATTACAGGCTTGAGCCATCATGCCTGGCTAATGTGGTGCTAGGGAATCGGACACGGGGTCGTGCATCTACTGGGCAAGCACTCTAACCACTATACTATTCTTCCAGTCCCTGATTCAGCATAATGAACGATTTTATGATGCTCAAATTTCACAGACAATTCATGAACAGCAACCCAATGAGAGATTTCCAGCCTCCCAAGTGGCAGAACCTTTTGAGAGTACATTGAAAAAAATGCAGCCAGGCTCTGGAAATTATAGAAATGAAAATCCAGGTGAGATGAGATCCAATGAATATGTCAAACTTGATTTCAGAAATATTTTCAGTCGGATACACTTGGATTCTTTTGCCTATAAATTTAACTCAGTTAATTAGATTATAGCAAACTCATAATTATTAATGACACAGTCAGCCTGAAAGAAGTTAGGGCATTTTTTTCTGATTCATTTATACTTTATACATATTCATTCAGTGTAGAATTGGGCAAAATCACCTACTAGTAGTTGAGCAGTAGGGAATAAGATTATAATTGTAAGTTGTGCGGGGCGGGCCAGAGGGACCCAGAGCTCAAATCTGATGGAGCAGCTGCTACTTGGTTCTAGCCAACTGTTGCCATGAGGTGCTGCCGGAGAAACAGGTTTTGTGTGAAATCTCATATTTTCAACAATCCCCCATATTTTTAGGACATTCAACATGCCCAACAAAACTTAGCAGAGGGACAAGGGGCATCTATGGACTGCCAGTGTCACTCTGTCTTCTGATTTGAAATATGAAAACAATTGCTTAAGAATCAGGAAGCCATCAGCTATAAGCGGGGAGAGGGTTGTTTGTTTAGCATCCAAGAATCAATATTCAGTGACAGAGATGCAGATTAATCTGTTCTAATAAACTTGTTTTTAAATATAAACAAACCTCTCATTGGCTCTTTTCATTATGAATATTTTCCTGTTAGAACATTAGTCCTACATGGTATAAGTGGTTGGTTGCCTTTTGTAATTACTGAATTATTTCGTGAGTTGGAATTTGAGGAGTCTCAAGCACATGCTCTGAGGAAATTGTTAAATTGGTTCTCTTAGTATTGAATATGTGGCTGAGAAAGAAAACAAATTAGAAAAACCTCTAAAAGAAAGAAAACTATAGGAAGACCAAGATGTGTAGCATGAATCACTGCCACCTTTAGATCTACGGAGACCTGTATGTGGCACCCTAAGCAAGCAGGAATGTTCTAGAGCCCCTCTAATCAGACAACACAGACTTCAGGACCTGTTTTCAGATTAAATATTTCAGATTTTCCTCCAAAATGACCAGATTGAAACTCCCAGAACATGAAATACTTTGAAGTCGAAAGAGACCTGTGGTAGCCTAATTGTTAACTTTTTCATTAGATGCCTTCCAAATGCTTTTTTTTTTTTAACATTTGATTTAAAAAACCCCACATGGTAAGACAGGGGATGAGCTATGAAAATAATTTTCCCCTCCCTCATCTTTGCAGATGACTTTTTCAAACGAATGGGTTTTCCAGACTTTCCCCCTCCTGTAAGAAATGATATAGGCAGGCTCAAGGAGGCATCTTAATGTGGCTGTGACTCCAGAGAACCCAGAACACTATGCTTGTGCAGGCAAGGAAGACATGACTTGAAAGAGCTATCCTCAATTCTGCAAGTTGGGTTTCCTATCGATGCTCATCCCCTTCAAGTGTAGTTTGGGGAGAAAAGGAACAGCTACCACAAAGGATATCATAAGCACAACCACGTCGGCACAAGCAAAATCGAAGGGAACGAAAATGTGTGAATATTTCCAACTCAAGACCGCACACTTGCTTTAATTTTCCTCCTTCAGGATATCCACCAGGGCTTGGAGCAGCCGGTCATCTCTGTGCTTGTAGGGTTTTGTGTTATAGAAAACGTCCACGTAGTCATTGTACAGACTGTCCTCAGAGTCCTTGAGATGTGAAGGTTTGTTCAGCTTTTCCAGAGCTGCGTAGAAATTTTCGTAAGGGATGTTGAGCTTTGCACTTGAAGTCTTCTTTGGTGATGGCTTTGGAGGTGAGTTTTTGCTAAAAGCACTTTGGAGGAGTCTCAGCATAGCCTCAGAAGGGACCCCCTCGGACAGCTCGTCTTTTCTGCTCCCCAAGCTGCCGCTGCTGCTGGGGCTTTTGGAAACCTGGGTATTCTCATCCGGATTCTTTTGTGTGGGCTGCTCCTAAAACACAGAACAGCACCAAGAGAGAGAAAAAGTCTGTTATTTACAGGCATGTCAGCTAGCTGCCACCTTGATACAAGCTACAGCATGCCTCTAGACTGGCAACTTAGAGGGAGGGCAAAGAAAGCACAAGACTGAGTGTTACAAGACTGAGATTTCTATGTACTGATGTACCTGTTGGCAGCCTTCCTCATCTCCTTAAATGTAACCAATCAAACAGAAATAATAGGGCCTCCATTTCGGGTGATTATGAAGATTGAACATAGGCAAGTCCTTAATATGTGTTGGTATCCTTCACTTACTATCCTGCTATAGAAGAAATTTTCTTGGGAAGAAGTTGTTAAATATTTGTCACCTCACTTGTAAGATAAAAACCAGTTGATACAGAGTATGAGCAGCTTCTGAGAAGGCCCCATGCTTCGCCAGACACCACCCCTAGAGGAGCTTGGGGAGAGACTGACATGGTGAGCTGGGCAGGAGGGACCTGGAGAGGTCAAACAAGTGATTCTTGGTCAGTCACTGCCGAAGTATTGCTGTCCCTAGACCTTTCACACATAATCGTCTGTGTATGCTCAGGTCACTCATATCTAATGGCATACTATTTGCATAGAATTTACATTCTTCTGTAAATGGTAAATCTTCAGTGAATTACTTATACCACCTAATAGAAGGTAAGCAGCTAGCTATAATAGTCTATTGCTCATGGAATAACTGATAAAAAATCTGCATATGTTCAGATACAACATGTCTTTTCTAATATTTTTTGATCTGTGTTTAGTTCAGTTGGATGATATGGAGACCAACAAACAGAAAGGGCCAACTGCATTTCAGTATTTTAAAAATGAAAGTGTACTGTCAATACTTTTTAAGGCATCTTGGGAGGGAGAATACTTTTAAGGGACACTTCTGTCTAACCCTTCATAAGGGACACAGTTATAACATCCTTGCTTTGGGACAGGAAGGAAGAGGCCTGTGAGACTCACATCTTGAGGGAAACTGCTTAGCAGAATTTATATGGGCCACAACCAAAGTTGGGGTTTCCAAGCAGCTACTTTGGTAATTTCTTGAGTAGATACTATGTCTTCATACCTTCTAGACCATCTCGCACTGAGCTAGAGCTATTTGGAGCAGGTCATTCTAGGCATTTTGAAAACATACCTATCACAACTGAGGAGCTGTACAAGACGCTAGAAACTATGGAGATAAGGAAATTTTTGAGTTTTGTTCACCAGATAACAAAGGAGAAGCCAGCAGCTCCAAAAGCTGAGCCCCAGGAGTGCGAATGACTTCGTTCATCTGCCGTCTGAAATTTTCAGACAGAAATTGCAGTGCTATAACTTCCCTTGGTATGCTCAGGAGGTGCCATTTTCCAATCAGGAGCTGGCAGAGAGATACTTACGTGCTTTGGCCATCTGTGCTTTGGTTTCCTTTGTACAAAATGGACATACTAATCCCTACCCTTCTCTGGTCATAAGTGTTGTAGGCAGTGTGAGAAACATGTAAATAAGTGCAGTGCAAATATCACATACATCTTATTGTCCACAAAAATAGCTCTCCTTGAAATTTGCTATCATCAATGGACAAATTCATATTAGTAAATTTAATAATTTGAATTCATCAACTTTAATTGATAGATTCTAATCAAAGAGTAAAAGAAAAAAGCTTCCTAAGGAAATGCACATCCTACCACTCTCTTCCCTAGGCATAGTCAACCCACTTCCCGCTGCTGAGTGAGAGCGGGGCTTCACTCATTGCACTGCCCTCTACAGTTCAGAAGATTCATGCCACACTCAGGGCTGCACACACCTCCTCCACGTCCACCATCTTTTCCACGCCTCTTCTGTCATTCTGAACGGTGTTGTAGGATGTGTACACGCGGGGCTGTTTCATGTGCTCTGGCTGAGAAGAGGTCCCGTGTAAAATCAGCTTCCAGTTCACAATTCGCCCTTCGTTTTGCATTCTTCCAGACTAGTGGGTAAACATACACACATTTCAGCATGTGTTTTGGATGTGAGACAAACTTATTCAAAAGGGCAAGAGAGGATTTCATTCTCCAACATCGCATTTTAGGATCCTATGGATTTCATGTTTAGACCTCTATTGCTGAAGAACTGTCAGATTCGTCATTGCCATAAAAAGTTATCGTTCTATGGGGACCAGGGTCTTAGCTCAGTTATTAGAGTGCTTGTCTAAAGGAAAGGAGCCTGGGTTCGATCCCCCAGAATCACATAATCGCTGAGCATGGTCGGGCATAGCACTCGGGAGGCTGAGGCAAAAGGATTGTCATGAGTTTTAGGCCAGCTTGAGCTACACAGTGAGCTAGGGACCAGCCTGGAATACAGAGCAAAACCCTGTCTCCAAAAAATTGGCACTTTATAGATTCAATAATGTAAAAATCAGTTAATTGCTTCATAAAGCAAACAATCAACAGAGTAAAGTGAACAGAGTAAAGAGAACTGATGAAATGGGAAAAACGTTTGCCACCTATCCTTTCAACAAAACACTAATATCTGGAATATGCAAAAAAATGGAAAAAATACTCCCCAAAATAAAAGACCTAATTAAAAACTAAACAATGGAAATGAATAGATGGTTCTCAGAAGTACAAGTAGCCAACAACTACATGGAACCCTGTTCAGCAATTTTAACCATCAGCAAAGATAAATCAAAACAACACAAGGTCTTTTAGAATTATTATCTATGTACCCAAGTGAGAAGGGCTTCAATCACTACACTTTCTCTTCTTTCTGCTAATCAGTAAAGTTCTTTAAGGCCCTATTTATTTATTTATTTTTACCCCACTATTTTTTATTAATATACAAGTGTAATGCATAGTCTTTACAATGAATTTGGGTGTTTCGTACATCTATGTATCACATCGACTTCACAATCCCTTCCCATCTTCTACATGTTGCTTCCCCCGGCTCTGGCTATCACTGCGTATCATTCCAAAGAATGTCTGTGTTCTGGGTTTTCCAAGTCAGAGAAACCATCCAATGTTTGACACATTAAACTTCCGCACCTAAGTCATTTCACTTCAGTCACCACTCTAACTCAGCTTCCTCTCCTATTTAAAGATGACATCAGTCTTAAAAATATTTCAAGTGATTGAAAGTGAGTATGCATTTCTTCATTCATACTTACCATGTCTGTAATTCTCAAAGTCCAGGTGCCTATAGGATTCTCTCCCCATGTGTGAACAGACATAAAGTCCCAATTCTTAAAACCATTAGGCGATGTGTCCCGCTCCCTTTCAGCCAACAGTACTGTGCTGGTTCCTGTGTTCATGTAACACACACAAGTTAGTACATGTCCCAACAATGCGGATAGTAGAATATATTCTAAAATGGAAGCTAGGATAGATTAATTCTCTAAATTTTTCCTTGTCATATAAAGCAAAGAGAGAGACACAGGAAAAAATATGCTTTTATCCACAGTACTTAGCACATTGCTTTGCATACAATGAATTTCTCAGTAAATACATAAAACAAATGGTACATTATTTGAATAAGAAAGACTTTGAGAACTCTATGTATTAGATTAAAGAAAAATATCAAAGATTTAAAATACATAGTAGTGACGCTATCATTTTTAGATGCAAAAGCAAGTGTTGAAAATGTAAAGTTCTTGAGTTTATAAGCTAACGTAGTTGTGAGAATAAACTTATTTCATTGACTTTAATTATCAATTGTCATCAATCATGTAATTAATTAATTTAGAAATCTCTAGTCATATAAAAACCAGTATTAAAAATAATTCTAAACTTTTAGGTTCAAACATTCTATAGATTTATAAATAATATTTTATCTGAAACAAAGGTTTAGATTTTCAAAAAGCATACCACAGATATTTCAGTCCAAATTCAAAATCTTGAAGGCATAACTCTAATAATGGAATCAACTCCAAACATTTAAGACTTCTGATCTTAGAAGAGGATCATAGTAGGAGCTCATATATTTTCATTCATCACCCCAAGACATCCTCTTAGATCTGCCAGTAATTAAAAAGCACTGGGACAAACCAATCTCATCTCATCTGAATTAGTACCCTTACAGGCAAGGGACACATGTCCATGTATGATCATACTGCCTTACTCATGTCATTATAGAAATTTTATTAGCCTCAATCTACTTTTGTGGATCAGAGCTCCCACTTTTAAATTGACACCTTAGATGTTTCAGAGATATCTGTAAGTTTTGTGAATTCACAGCACAACTCTCACTAGCATATTACCTAAGAGAACTGAATGGTAGGTCTGTAACCTGGGAAAGTCAGAATGGTTTGAAAATGCATGACTTCAGGAACGTTTATAAATTTGCAACATTTGAGTCGGTCGTGTTCTCTACTGATCTAAGGATAAGTGGAATGATCAGGACAGAGGAAATCTCCACACCAAGAAAAATAAGCATGTTTTTCAAGACTGGGAAGTTCCTATGAGGACACTTAGTCATGTGAATAAAAAAACACAACCTTTGATGTGAAGTCATTGGACTTATACTTAGAAATTTAATCAATGGCTTAGAGGGAGTGTTTTGAGTTTACCAGCTGCGGAAGTGAGTGTGACGTGAAGGTCTCCCCTGCGGGAATATTCAATCGTTGCTTCAAATTGCACGTGCTCCAGGGACTTGATAGCGTTTTCTTGTCCTTCACAAGCTCTTGTTGGAATCTCAACAATAACTTCTCCATTAGCTTTCAGGGCTCTAAATACATTAAGCAATCAGTATTGAGCAAAGTGTCCCCCCTCTTTCAAGTGCCTTACATACAGGTGCACACATCAGTCTTGGCTAGGGCTCAGCTACGCTTGTTGTCACCCCTTATGGTAAGTGGAACCCAATTCGGGATTAGTTATGAATGACTTTAACACATAAGAAAAAGGGAAGAAGCCCAAGTACTTAAATACAGTGTTACTTGCTGCAAAAACCAAAGTCAGGAAGTTTATCTTAGATTCATCAAAAGTGTATCTAGTTGTAATACCAAAAGGTCCCTCTTAAGAAAAAATGCTTTTATCTATAAAGATTTCCTAAGGCACTCCCAGCTTCCCATTTGTGGGGATTTTGTGTTGGTTGGCTTTCAGTGTTATAGTGGCTATTATTGTGATGATAATAGAAACAGCATCACATTGATAGCGGAGGAAGCGTCTGTGGCCAGATAGGAGCCGGAGGTGGACTATGGAAAAGCGGCATGAAAAAGGATCCTTCACAGAGAAGACACATATCACATGGCACTGTGGCATAAAGCAAGCCCATTTTGGAAGAAGGCACTGGGTAACACTGGTGGGCAGGTGCCGCATCTCATCAACCCTGAGACGCATGCTTAAAAAATTAGGTAAGTATCATTGAGTTGAAAATGGGTCTTAGAACTGATGGTTGGTTGTAGTCTGACAATGTCTTCTCTTAGTGGCATACGAGCTGTGAGAAATACAATGAGTGCTTGAATTTTTAAAAATACACTGAAAGAGGCATGGTCATTTCTTCCTTTCAAGATCATTGCCCTCATTTTGGACAGATTTATCCCACTGTACTTTCCACCTTCAGAAGCAGTCTTGGAAGTTCTCATTCACGGCTTAGTTGCCCTATTATGGCTGCCTCAAGTTCCTGAATTGATTCAAAATAGGTCCCCTTCACTGCCATTTTGACTTTGGGAAAGAGCCAGATGTCCCACGGTGCTTGATTCAGTAAATAATGCAGATGAGGAGACATCACAGACCATAATATTTTCATTTAACCATAAACGTTTGACCAAAGAGGGCTGATCCATAAATACACTAGAAGTTTAAATAATAAAATTATTATAGTAAGACACACTGCCATTAATTCCCTTCAAGATAGTCAAAATGCTCCTCTTCACTATCAACCCACTTACCAATCATTCTTGGCAATGCGTCTTTTTACTGTAATAAGTTGTGAAAATTTTAAACATTCACTGTAATCTTTGATCATCCCTTGTATAGCACAATAGAGTATGCTAGACTTCATGCTATTGTGGTAGGTGGACTACAAAAAGAAAATGCCATTATGCTAATATGACTTCCCGATCTTTGGTTTCTCAGTGATTCTCCATAAAGAACCACAGAGGACATTTTCAAATTCCATCCCCATCTATTTCAAAAGGGTGAATGAGGAAAAAATAGAGAAACAAACACCTTAAATACTATGGACAATTGTTTAAAATTCTTAGAATTGCTTACCTGGGCTCAAAGTCCTTGTCTTTTACAACACACTCTTTCTTCTCGGGCACCCTGCTCCAGGTCCTGGGATCAGCTAAATCCACCAGAGCTTTGGCATTTAGCAAGCCGAATCCAAACCGACTATTCACCATCAGGCCTGCTCCATTCTTTTTCCATCCGGGGTTATTGGCCAAAGGGTCATACTCAGAGGTCCAGACAACCAAGTGCTGCATGTCTCGCCAGGTGAGATTTGGGCTGGGGTGGGCAGGAAGTGACCCCATGTTACTTTTAGAAACAAAACATAGTTTCTTTGCAAAAGCAAATACTAAAAACAAGCATCTTCATTTAGGAATTATGAAGCATATTTAGTAATAATACTTACATTGTTTTAATATCTATTGGTTTGGGTTTTTTTTTTGCTTAGAACTCAAAACACAGTGCTGGAAATTCTATCCATAACATGTAAGTTAACCTCTTAGTACAAATAAAATTCAAACACTCAGGATTGTAGACGTATAAAACTTTGTCCCTGGCTTTTAGTTATTTATATTTAACCAAAGCAAAACTTTTAAATGACAACACTTTCACTCTTATGGTGTCCACATAAAGCCTCCACGATTTCAGTATCACGTATGCACAGCTGAGGCCTCAGCTTTTTATTAAGGAGAATCAGATTTTAAAGACAAAGGAACAATACCTATTTTAATCACAGCCACATCTTCCCTATGCATGTGTTCTGCATCTGCGGATTCGATCAACTACAGATCAAAATTATTTGAAAAAAATTACATCTGTACTGAACATGTACAGACTTTTTTCTTTTTTTCTAATCAATACAGTATAACTATTTAGCATTTATATTATATTTGGTATTATAAGGAATCTACAGAAGATATAAATTAAGTATACAGTGGTTAGGTTACAGTGTGGTCTGCTGGGGCAGGGAAGGGGCAATGTGGAGTACCGAGCCGAGGTGATGAGGACCGTGAATGTCGCAGAAGTCAGAGCTCATTCATTTTTGTCCTTTTGGCAGTGGGAATCACTGAGAAGTGTTGAACAAGGAAATGGCAAAATCAGAAGTTTAGTAAAAACTAGTTGAGCAACGTTGGAGGTGCAAGAAATCACTGGTCCCGCCATAATGTGACAAGAACTTCCTTGCTCGCTCTGTTTACAATTTCACCCTCTCCAGGGCCTCTAGAGCATGCTATATTTCTTCTTCTTCTTCTTTTTCCCCCACTGCATTCAACAACTTCTAACTCCCTGGGCAACTCGCTTGTTTTGAGTACTACTGAGGTCTCTATCTTGTTGCCTGTCATGTCCCAAGCACCCAGAAGAATGCTGGACACCAGACCACTCACTGAGTAACTTTTGCTTGGTTGAATGATCAAATTTCCTATCTTACATTGTCTAAATGTAATTTGAAAACATATTGTTACTAGACATTAGAGTGTCTTAAGACCTTAGCTTTTTCTGACCTTTAAGGCCTGAGTTGTTCTCTTCAAGCCAATCAGAGTGATTTAATAACTATGGCCTACACCTTTCCTACTCGAGTTCCTATCTCACTGTGAGTCTGCAGAGGAATCTCCAGGGGAATCTGGCTAAATTTGCTACCTTTTCCCCAGAGCCCATAATGTGCTGGTTAAATAATCCCTTGGAGACAAAGAAAGAAGCAGTATATGTTCTTTAACAATCAGGAGCCAGTATCATTCCTTAACAATCCCTCAACTGGCATGTGATTTTTCATCCTTGATTGTAGGCGATTACCAGGCTTTCCCTGTTCAAGGGGTCAGTTAGTCGCGTGCCTCGCACCAGCACTGGGGCCATCACCTCTGGTGGGAGCTGCAGTAAAGGTCTCTGGCCCCAGCCCATCATGTCCTTTGCATACGTACCTAGACTTCATTCCCAGGTTTCCCTAATGAATTGATTGATTAATTTCTTTTTCTGTGGCCCAGGCTGGTCCTGAATTCACTATGGAGCCCAGGCTGGCCTTGGACTAAGAGACTTAACTCTAATTCTGCTTGTTTCTTTAATAAGTGGCTCCTGAAAGCTCAGTTTACACTCACTCATCTGAACTGGGTTCCTGCTCACCCCAGAAAGCAGTTGATGGGAACCTCAGAAAGACTCCACTCCCGTGGCTCTCAGGGGATTCAGATGGCTTGCCTGGTGCACTTGTAAATAAGAAAAATTTCTGAGTCCTAGTCTAACCCAACTGCCCAAAATATCTGAAAACAGTGCATGATTTTTATATCCAAATAAAAGCTGTTCAGTCACTTTTGTATTGCAGCCAAAATAGAAGTCTGCAGAAAGAATAGAAGCGTATGCTTGATCGAGACAATTACAAATCATCCTAAATCAGAGGGTCAGATACAGAGCATTACAATGCACTTAAGCTACTTCTCCTCCCAAGAAAGGTGTGACCTTTAAGAAGTCTGACTGCTTTGTCGCTCTGAGCTTGAGTTCATACATTTATAACACAAGACAGACCCAACATGACAATCATTAGGATTCTTTGTTACTTAAATATTTTACCTATCTAACGTTATGTATACATTTCACGGCTTATAGTTCCTTTTTTGGTTATCTCGTATCCAGAAACCATTAAGTAGCTGAGTATAAATGGTTATTTTCTCAATGTAGAAACAAATTCTCTCCTACAATATAGCATTTTATTGAAGTACTTGCTTCCTCCCAGTTAGCTGTATGTAAAAGCCTCATATCGCTGGGGTTAGTGAGCCAAACAGCGGTTTTACATTTGGTTTTTCAGCATATCTGGATATGGATAGATAGTGGGCTGGGGATGAGGAAGGTGCCAGGAAGGTACGTGGCAGGGGTCAGCTAATGGGGGTACCACACACAATCCATAGGCCTTCTGTATTTCAGCAGTGGAGCGTTTATTTTAAACTTAGTTGTGGGCCTTACTTAATTTTCTTTTATCTAATCTTTAAAAAATATTGAAGGTACTTCATTGTCTTGCAGTTAGAAAAATTGAATGTGCTTCCCTAACCGAGTTCATCATCTGTGCACATGCATCTCATAAATGAAAAGGAATTGCTAACAAGAGAGCAGCTCATTCTTGACGGCCTTCTTTTGTTCAATTCCTTGCAACAATACTCACAATAATTAAAATTTTAAAACCCTGTGTTGTGTTGCTAAGCAAAGACATGCTTATGGAAAATAAAAGTTATGGAAATGTTGAATTTAAGAGTGGCTTCTAATTAGGACACATGCAGGTGAAGGAGCGTCAAGACAAAATTTAATAGTGAAAATTTTTAGGGGCTGCCTGGTTCAGTCTGAGTCCAGCTGTGGAAGGTTTTCTAACTTAAGACTTTCCAGCTTTTCGCAAGCATTTTGTTGTTGTGGTGGTGGTTTATTTTATTTATTTATTTATTTATTTATTTTTGCAAAAAAGCTTCATGCACCATTGAAAATCCATTTCTCTTTCTTTAGATTTTAACAAAAACCTAAGATTAGTGCACTAGTTTAGTATCTCCAAAGGCGTGAAGGGATTCAGTGATTTATCTTAGATTTTTTTCTCTCCTGTTAAAAATTATTCTGATTTTTTGGTGTCTCTTCAGAAGACTGAACCTATTGTCTCCCAGCTTTCTTAGCTACACTTAACACATACTAATGATGATGCCGTAGGCACTGAGACAAGGAATTTATTTCACTCCTAGTATATTTATCTCTAAGGTATGACCATTATTAAGAAATGCTGCAATGACATCTTCATGATCATACAAGATGAAATCATAGGAAACAGTTTTTTATAGCAGTTCTTTCTCAAAATTTGGTTAAAGAACTATGAGCATTAAAACTGGCTGAGACGCTTGCTAAAAATGGGAATTACCGGGCTGCATTCCCGAAACATTAGCATCTGAGTTGCTAGCAATAGCATTTGGGAATTGGAATGTTAAATAAACTCCTGAGGTTATTCTTATGGCTTCTGGGTATTCAAGCAGCGATGTTTTAAGGAGGACAAAAATTTCCCTGTATATATTTCAGCAAGAAACTTCTCTTTCTCTTTCTTTTCCTCTTCTTATGCCCACAGCTACATCACACTGGAGAGAGTTAACAAACATTTAACGCAAGTATTCTGCTTTGGAACAAGACGAACTCACAAACCCACTTCATTTCTGTCAGGCTGAATCTTCTTAACCCTCTTCTGACTGATGCAAGGATGGCTGCAACTCAACGTTTCTCTCCCTTTCGGGGTCAGGCAGACGTGTGTTTGAGTCACTCTGCAAGATGTCACCTATGTTGCTCAACCTCTGTAAGTCTCAATTTCTTCATTTATAAAATGTAACTGATAATTTCTGTGTTATGAGTGTTGTAGGAAGTAGAATATTGTACATCAAAGGTCCACACGGTGTCTGGCCCATTTTGAGAACCGGACAAAGGTCGAATATCATTCTTTTTGACAAGTGTAGTCTCCATAGTTGTGTTTTTGTGGGACGGTGAGTTTCTAAGTGATTTCCTTCATTTCTAGTATCTAGGCCTATAGCTTAACCTCACCTCCAGAAATTCTGAGAACTGAGACCTATCAGTAATCTGCATGTACTTTGGCAGGAATGGCATAAATGTTAAGGCACATCTTGTCCATCTTGAAGATGAGTGGAATCAAAATGAAGAAAATTAAATTGTTAGGATATGTATCTGGAACATCATAAGATCATTCCTCTTAAACGCAAACATTGTGAGAACCTCCTGGGGCCTCCAAGTCTTTCTCCAGAAGAATTCTGTATACATTCTATAGCCAAATCCGCATTTAGTTGCAAAGAGTTTCACAGATTTCTTGGAAACCAAACATGCTATTTCATAGCAGCAAAACTTTAGAACGAGTCCATCAGAAAGACATTACTGAAGTGACATCATTCCTAGGACATTTTCCCCTTGTATAGAAAAGGAAGGATTGAAATTTGAGAAACCAGACAGTATACTTTAAAAATGCCAATTTTTAGGTAAAGTCAACATTATAACTGTTCACCTAGGTGGATATCTTTACTATATTGCTCACTAGAAAACAAACAAAAAACTAGGCCAAGCCAGGCTAGTTACATTTCTGCAATCACGTTGAATACAAAAGAATTAGAATGTTTATGATGGCTTGTTTTTTAACAGCTTTGGTGGCTAATAGTCCTGTGTTCTGGGATCACATATCACGAGCTTGTTTAATATTTTCTTCTGGTCAAGACTCCTTGCTACCAAACCCAGTGACTCACGTCGGGTTCTTTCTGTAGTTTCTTCAGTTTGGGGCCTGGGAATCTCACAAAGGGAAGAACTTAAAGAAAAGATAGTTCTATTCAGCCCTTCCATTTTGCAAAGGGAAACACAGAGCTCTTAACACAAATTAATTTCTCAAGGCCACGTAGCAAGTGACTCAGCTAGAACTTGAATCTAGGTATTCCCTGCAAATTGTACTATTTGAATTATTTCTGCTCAAGGTCAGTTCAGATTTGCTGATGCCCGTTTTACTTTGTGCGCATGGATATTCTCTTCTGTCCTTCTGCTTCCTACTATACGTGAATTCAGATTCCGACATAGCGTTTCTGTTGGTCTCAAGATTGACTTCTGATTAAGCACCTGAGTCTGTTTCTTCCCTGAATTGAGTATCTTCCTAGCCCTTTCAAGTAGATAAACTCTCGGTAAGCACTTCGGCAGACTGCCTTGCTTGGCTGTGGCGGCTCTTTTACTGCTAAGATCCCCAGGAACTGTAACATATTTCCGCAGACTGAGGGTTCGTAGAGCTACACTGGACTGTCCTAGGCAAAGACTCAGCAACTCAAAGATTCTCTGGATGTGGCAATGACCAGCCTGCTCTGTTCTCTGCTCCTGAGAACCTAGTCTGCTGAATGTGACACAAGCAAAACACTTTGTCCTTTCACTAGAGAATGTGTACCTTTCTTTAGGATAACATTCTAATTAGAAGGGATAATACTAATTATACAATTTGCTATTACCATCCAATATAAGAAAATGTAAGTGCAAATAAAAAACCATGGATGTGCAGTGAGAGATAATTAAATTTTTTCCCTTCTAAGTATTAGAAGACTACTGGGTGACTATATGAGAGAAAAAAAATATTAAATCCCTCTTAACCTCATGCACTAGCATAAATCTAGAAGGATTTAGAATCTAAATATGGCAAACCACCGTAATAAAAGACATAAATAAATGTTAATCTCATTTTGGGTTATGAAGGTTGTTTTTCTGAACATAAAAACAAAGAAAGGATACTAAAAGAAACAGACAAGCAAATATATCTAAGTACATATTAATTTCATTATACTACATATTACTTATAAGTACAATAAAGGGCAGATTTCAAACTGATAAAATATTGATAGCTTTTCTGAACCAAGGCCATAAAACAAAATCAAGAATGTAAAGAAGTCATCACAGGAAGATAAATTGCCAAAGTACATAAAATACCAAGCTTCATTAGTAATAAAATAAAAGCATTAAAGTGTGATACCGTTTCCATCAGCTCCAGAACGGAGCCTATATAGTCTAAAAAGGAATATCTCATAAACTTGCTGTTCCTAATCAAACCGATAGGAAATTATTTTGACGACTTTCTGCCTTGGGAGATGAAGTCCTTGGAGCTGAGTGGGAAGAGGAATTAGTGGGAGAAGGTGAGTTTCTAAATGCCAAGAAACATTATTAAAGGTGGAAAAAAGTACTTTTAATATGTTGTATGATAAATTTAAAGAGATTACAGAAATGTGCATATTAAGATCCCAATTTTGTGAGCTATGCATGTGTATTAAATATACAGGGTGTCTCAAAGTCTGTAAATCTTTTCCATGTATGTAGACTTTTTAGGCACCCTGTACATTGACTTGTGCTTTCATAATTGTTCTTACAGCATTAGTTTTACTTTCACTATTATGACAAATTAATCCTGAAAAAAATACATCATGTTATATTTTTTGTTGTGCTGGGGATTCAACCCAGGGCCTTTGCACTGAACTGCATCCCTACCACATTTTCATTGTTTTATTTTGAGATGGGGTCTTGCCACATTACTAACTTTCCCAGGCTGGGCTTGAACTTGCTATTCTCCTGCCTCAGCCACTTAGGGTGCTAGTATTGGAGGTATGTGCCACCATTACCAGCTTATATTGTGTATTTTAATAGTTTTGTATTTAGAATGACCTCTGGGACACTTAGATAAGAGGTTAACAATGGCTCTCTCCAAATGTCACCAAGAGCTTACCTTTATTTTTTCATATAGTTTTCTAAACTTTCCCTTATAACCACATTTTCAGGAGACATCATCGTGTTACCAAAAGAGAGAAACAAAGCAGCCTCTGTTCGGGTGCTTGGGAGCTTTCTGAGCCTTACTTTGCTTCCAGGGCCAGAGCGAAGATGCCTGCAGCCAGGGGCGCGGACGCCGAGGTGCCCGTGTGGGTCTCCGTGCAGTCGTCGTGTAGGTCGGCACTTGTCTGGAAGGCACCAGGGAAGAGACAAGGGTGGGAACGCGCGAGCAGCGACAGGGTAACCCCACCAAGGTCCTCGTTGGCTATGCCCAGGAAATTCAGCTGATTCCGCTCCCTACTTCCTCCCCCAACCCAGGAGCGGATGTTTGCCCTCTGCTGATATTTCAGTTCTCTATCCTTCATGCACAACTTGTCCGTGGTGCTGGCAGCCAGATGCCTCTTCTGGGGAGGAAGCACTCCCAGCAGGCATAGTTTCTCTTCTGAGATCCCCAAAAGGAGCTGTTGCCACCCTACTGTGAATCATGCCGGCCCATTAATCATCGGGGCCATTGTGTTCGGCCTGGCAAATTTAGAAATCCTGCCCCACACAAGGCTCTCTTTGGTCTTCAGATGGACACTTGGCTGAATCTTCAGCCCTAGGACGCAAAGCCATCCTCACCCACGTGAGCTCCTTGCACAGAATCTGTTGAGTGTGAAGTCTGCACTCTACTGACTCGATTTTATGCCCGGGAGTTAGTTTCTGCATTTGCACTTTGATTAAAAAAAGGTGCCTTTTTTTTTTTTCCTAAAGGAAAGATACCCTGGTTTGGGTTGTAGGTTTCGATTCTAGATGCCCAAAGGATTCCTAACAAGACACCGACTCAGGCTCCACACTAGCTTCCAGCTAGAGATCTCAGTGTGTGGGAGGGAGGTGTAAAAAAATAATTCGTTCCATTATCACCTCCTTTGGCTTCTCACTTAGAGCTGCTGGATTTCGTAAGTTTTAGAAGCTTTGCTTCTCCGAGTGCTGCCGAAGTGAAGTGCCCCTTTTTACCTGTTGACGTAAATAAGCCCCGGAGATGAGTATGCTGAGAGGTTTGTGCAAAGGAAAAAAAAAAAAAAAAACGAAGAAGAAGAAGAAAGAAAGAAAGAAGAAAAAACCTGTGCTGCTGTAACTCTCAAATCGAGCCCACCAGCTGCCTCTCCCAGGCCAGGTCTGCCTAAGGAGGGATCGCACAAAGGCGGGACCCCTTCCCACTGCTACCGTGTAGAATACACTAGATGAGGGCAGTGGGAAGACCAACATCCGGGGCTGCCAGCCCTAGCGGGGCAGATGTCTGCTATGTCTCTTTTAAAAGCTCTAGAAGATTCTTGCCGCAACCAACCTCTGGGTAGAAGCTACGGCTTGGAAGGGGAGCCAGCGCTTCAGAGACTGCCCGCTCCACCTTCCGCACCACGCTGCAAAATCAGGTAGAATAACTAAACAGCGACGCTGTAGAAAAGGCGTTAGCTGACAACTTTGCCAAGACGCCACTATGGCAACTGTGTGTACACAGTCCAAGGTAATTACCACAGGGTTCACCCGCTGTCTGACTGGATCATGACCTGCAATTTTATTGAGATTAGGATCTCCATGCTTTGGATGGTTGGTGGTTGGTTCTTCCTGGTGTTTAGAGTTAAATTTAAGGGTTTAAAATTTTAAATTAAAAGTACCTCTCTCTGAGGTTCTCAAAGCCTCCGAATGGGCCTTCGTCATTGTGCCCTTGAAGGGAAATCCAATAATTGCCTTTGACAGTCTGACTCACGGACGTGCAGGCACAGGCAGGCGTGGGCCGCAGCTCTCCCTGCGCACGCCGCCCTGCGCAGCTTACCCCGCTGCTGAGGAGTTCATCTCAGGAGAAATGGAGGCTGCTATTTTCCTGCAGGTTGTCTGCTCTTAGGAGACACTGCTGGCGTAGACTCTGTATTTTTATCATTTGCTAAAGGGCAAGTTGAACTATATCCCCTGCTATTAAAGTATCAGCAAGTACAAGGGCGATAAAGCCCCTACAACCCTACGATCTCTTAGGCTGTTTCCAGGGAGGCATCAGACAAGTAGAAAAGCCATTTGCTGCATCTCTGGCTGCCCATAATGACAGGTTTGGTGGCTTCTCGGGGCTGAGTTTAAAAACGACAGGGCAGATCATCATGGCAGAAGTGTCATTATGCCTGGAGCAACGCGTCCCAATTTCTGCCAGGCTTTCAAGAGAGTGAGCACGAATCTCCCCGACGGAGACGTCAAGCTTAAGCACATCAATACCACCAAAGGTCAGGTAGGAGGGTTCCGGGGGCAAGCCGCGCTCCCCTACCCACGCAGAGGGGAGCAGACAAAAAGCCACATACGATTCGCTGGTCGGTGTAGTCCCCGCTGCTGTAGGAGGTGGCCAGAGTGGAAGAGCACTTCTCCGCGTACCAGGGGGACAGGCCTTGCTGGGACGCACTGCTGATGGAGATGGTGAAGATGCTGTCCGTGTAGCCATCGCAGTCACAGTTGTCTGCCTGCCGCCCTCCATTCCCAGAGGCCCAGACGAAGATGGAGCCCTTCCCTTGTCTCCCCTAGACAAGGGCCAGGAGGTACAACATTATCATCTACTGGTCTCGTCGGTATGCCCAAGGCAAACCTCCACCTGTGTGAAGTTCTCAGACGCAGTTAGTTGGGGTCTATCTTTGGACTTAGGCCCTCCAGTATTAGCGATGGAAATCTCAGGGGCCCTGGTGCTCCCAGCCTGCCTGCCAGACTCCAGCCCTGCCAGGCTCTCCTCGTCTGGGCTCTTTCTGGGGAGTGGGAGGGGGCTGAGAAAGCACTTTGCTTTCTTTTCTTTATCATGCAGATTCACCATCTAGCCTGTAGCACTTGTAATTTTTTCCCTCTCTCTTGGTTTATGTCACTGCACTTGACTTGAATCTTTGAACTTCCTCTTTCTCTCTGCTTGAATCTTCTGGCTGGCTGATAGAATGACAAAATCAGGCATTATTCAGATCTGGCTGGCAGCTGCATTAAAAGGGACTCTTCGATTGAATGGAACTCGTCAAGGCCACCCTTTCCATGATTTTTCAATTTGTGCTTTCCAAAGTTACTACTTTTGTCTCATCCTGGGGCCTACGTGGCCTTAGACTCTGGGCAAGAATGCAGTGAGCCCAAGCTGCTGAGTGCTAACCGAGGCAGACCACATTACCGGTGCGGGCAGAGCGGGAGGTAGCACATTGCTGTGGTCAAGAAAGCACCTCCGGAGCACCGGGGAGAAGTCTGCTTGCTAGTTTAGCTAGTGTAAAAACCTCAAAGCTGCAGGGAATGAGAGAAAAAGGAAGAAATGTGCAGTATTATTACTAAGCTAAGTGTCCTAACGGCAAGGAAGGAATCACTGCTCAACATCAGACTCAGAGTCACTCTCTTAACCCCGAGCCTCCCTCCCTCTGAAGAATGATGTGATTCTCTGAGTGCATTTGGAAATGGTTGAAGGGACTTGTCAAGATGTTTAGCATTTCTTTCCATGTATCATAACCCTCCTTCCCTTCATATATCCTAAATGGTCAGCTCTCATGCGAGTCTGCATTAAGCATCTTACCTGTTTGACGCCATATTCAAAAGCCTTCTGGGCAAGTCGACCAGGCCCCTCCACGGTTTTCCCATCATCATTAGGGCCCCAGCTTGCACTGTAAATATCCACATGCCCAGGGTTGAATCCAATTGAACTGGCCTCAATAGCGTCAGTCACGATCCCATCCAGCATCCTTATACCTGTGAAGCACAAAAAACCCCCCCAAACAAACAAACAAACAAACAACAAAGGTTAATGTCAGTGTGTACATCTATAAAAGCACAATGCTCTTAATATTCATATGTTTATAGGACTCTCAAAACATTCGAAAGCAAGTTAACCCTCAGTGCCGGTGATCTAGCTACTAACTGCACAGAAGAAAGGGACACATTTGCAAACTCTCCATTGGTGATAATGTTGCATACTGTGAAACAGACATGAACTCTTTTCTTTGTCCCACTTAAAGCTCCCAGTAATTCCCTGGATTGAAAAGAAGTAGCATCCTTGGACAAAAGAAAGTGGGAAAGTGAGCTTGGCATTGTTAGCTGCAGCTGTGTCTCCTCGATCCACCCATCCAGCAAAATAGCAGAGAAGCTTTCAAAACAACCCATCTACCAGACCATCCTTAATAATCTGCGGTGGCCCAATATGTGCCTTAGAAAGAACCCTGCAGGAGAAACTATCCCACTTGGAAAAGTCCTCCTCACAATAGAAAACTAACAATAAAGAAAGAACACGTGTTCCTAGACACCGATTGGAAATAACCTAGAGGCCATCCTTTTATGTGTTTGCTAAGAAACATTTTCAGGGAACTTGACTCCTTTTCTTCCAAATCATCTCAGGGATGAAATCATTGCCATGGGTTTCACTCCTCAAGCGGGATTCAGTTCTCCTCGGGAGAAGGCAGACGTGTGATAGCTCGTTGTGATTTCCAACAGGCTGTCGCCCCACATCAGACTCATGAATTTAAGAGCCAGGAAGAAAAAAGCAATTCAGACAGCACAGGTTGCTCCCTGGTTATTGCAGGCTTCAGGCTACTGTTACAATGGCATGCGTAGCCTTAGATCTTCATGCTATTATTTACTATGGAGCAGAGATAAAAGAACATGTAAATTCTATTTTTCTAAAGTTGTTTAAAAATGCATCTGGGGGAAAAAATGATCCCGGCTGTTTTTTTTCTTTTTCATTCTTGTGTGATACTGAGCATGACATCAAATCTCTCTGTGCCTCCGTTTCTTCAACTGTAAAATGTGAATGATCATAACAGTTCTCATGCACGCCCTACAGATATTTTACGTAAAGCCACCTGCCACAGGCAGTGCACTGTGAGCTTCTGCATCCTTACGACTCCCATGTAAGGTGGGTGCTGGGTCCTCTACGATTCACAAGTGGAAAAATTTAAGCCAGACAGACTGATTTGTTTAAGACCATACCGTTTGAAAGTAGGGATCCTGGATTTGAGTCCTAAAAGTCCATCACTCAAATCTATTTTTTTTAAACCACATGCACCACTCCCTATAATGTCCTACCTACACTGTAGGGACCTAGTGAGTAAAAATGACTGAATGATTGCTCACTAGACCAGCAAAGGGAGGAGAAAATAAAAACTTAGGTCTTGTGTTTCATTTCTTCTCCAATATGAACTAGATTTTGTTACCTTAGGGAACTTGCTTGTGGTTCTTCCTCCAAGAAAATAAAAATCAGACAATTCTCTCGTAAACTATAAATGTTTAGTCATTAGACTTTAAGAGTGAATTATTTTTCTCATTATTTACATAATTTGTGCTTCTCCCTTCATTTTTTAAAAAAAATTAGCGCAGCTTTCTGAAGATGATGCTATCAAAGGAAACAACAGTGGCACTTAGGCCAGGCATGATGGCACCTGTGTCCGATCTTGGCACTCTGGGAGACTGAAAACTAGGGTCACAAGTTTGAGACCAGCTTAGGAAACTTGGCAAGACTCTGCTTCAAAGGAAAAATAAAATTTAAAAAAGGCTGGTGATATTGCTCAATGTGAAGGCCCTCAATGATATATGTATTTATTTGATTTCCAAGAAGTTTATAACCAAATTCAAGGAATGCTCAACATAAATATAAAAAACACTTTTTACAGTAATTGATATGTTCTTTCAGTCATCTAGGTGTATGTGTGTGTGGAGGGAGCATTATGTTTTCTCAAAGCCATGTTTTGTTTAAACTCATGTTTCATTGCACAGCCATGAGAACCTGAGGTAGGAAGAGCACTAAAAGGGGAGAATGACTGTCTCCTTTTTTTGGTCCTTGACGAGCCCTGCTCTACCCTTTTCCACTGACACATGGATGCATCAGAGGGCTCTCTTGATTCTTGGCTCAGCTACCTGAAGACATCAGGAAGGTGGGATGAGGAGAGAGTGAAGTCCTCTCTCAACATTCCCATTGTTTTGCCTGAAAATAGGTAGTGGCTAAAGCCAGCTATCCATTTTCCAGGAATCCAGATCCACTGGTTTGTTTGCACACCATACCCAAGGAATGCAGTAGTTTTCCATGGAACTAATTTCTCTCTGTGGATGTTGGAATGTGCAAGGACACAGATCCTGTCTAGTGGCTCTCGAAGGCCACATATCTCTCTCTCTACTTTCCGCCGATTTGTCCTTCCTTTGTTCCTTCTGCCAGTTTTTCTAAGTCCCTACTAGATTCTTCTAAGTCCTATCCATTGTTTCTTTATTAAATGCTCTTATTATTATAATATGGACATTTTCCTATAAGAAAATGAACCAAAATACTAGAGATTCTATGTCTTTGTCATCCAAGGTAACATTTAGCTACTTAATTTAACAAGTACATACTCAAAAAGATATGTGGCTATATTTACTAAGACATGAAGAGCCCAGAATGGAGAGGCAGGGGAATTCTGCCTAAATTTACCTCTTCCTTCTGTTCCCTTGACAAGCATTGCGTAACAATCCCTCCTAAATCAGGACATAGAGAAAATTAGATTTTGCTCAACTGCTATTCAACATTCCCATTGTTTTCCTTGCAAATATGTAGTGGCTAAAGTGAGCTATCCATTTTCCAGGAATCCAGATCCACTGATTTGTTTGCACACCATACCCAAGGAATGCAGGTGGTTTTCCATGGAACTAATTTCTCTCTGTGGTTGCTGGAAAGCGCCACCCCTCCATCCCCGCCCTGCCATTTATAATGGGTGATGGAATTCTCAAATCAAAGTGCCAAACTCCAGGAAAGTCTGTCTTACCTCCGACTTTGGAATTGAATGCCACGCCAACCCCACACTTGTAATTATTTGCTTGCATGGCAATTTCTCCTGCACATCTGGTCCCATGTCTGAAGATTAAAAAGCATGAATTAGAAAATAGAAACAAGGGCAAACATTCATCTTGCATATGAATCCATTGTATATGAATATGTTAACTCTTGGTGGTTTCTGGTGGCCCTCCCTGAATCCTTGTGGTTCTCTCAATATCTTCTGCTCAGAAGCACTAAGGCTGATTCTGGGAAAGAGAGCTGTATCCTTTCTTAGGGCTCTTAAACCTTGAGTTCCACACGAGTCAAGTGGCTCTTGCTTCCTGGTAAGACTGTATGGAGAATGAAGCTGATTGGTGGTGAGTAGCACTGGAAGAAGGTGACAGTGGTTGGTGCCCCGAGGGCATATGATTTGAGCCTGGATTTTGTAACATCTGAAGATAGCACTTCCCCTGAGTGAAACATTTTTTTAAATCGCCATTTTATTTCATGTTTGAGTTAGAATTCTTTCACTTGCGCATAAACTATCCTGACCATTAACTGAAAAAATGTGCACACATCTGAACACAGAGAGGATGCCTTCTTCTTCATGGATGGAATAGCTCTTGGCTTACGTGGAAGAAAAAATTCAGTTGTCATCCTCTGAGAAAATGTTTTCAAAAGTCACCACTGACTGCCTTTCCATTTATACAAAAGGAGAGGGCAGATGATAGAGGAAAAAAAGTTCAGCCCCAGTCCCTAGATTGAGCCAACAGACTCAATCTCTTGCCAAAAACACCTAACAATGTGTTTCAATAAAAAAATGTAATTGCACACCATCTACTACTTACCCCTCTTTGTGTACTGTCAAGCAACTTTTCTAGGGCAAGTTGTAGTAATTACTGTAAAAATATGATCGGATTATTTTTTCCTTCTCTCATCCTCACTTTCTACTTGTACAAACTGAATTTTTTTTAAAGTGTGTATACATCAGTATACAAAGATTGGTAGTTCTTTTTCTTGTCTAAGTCAGGCACACAGGAAAAAGAATCCTCTATTAGCTTGGAGCAGTGGCATTTCAACAAATTGATGATGAAATTATTCCACAAAATAGTTTAAAGACTACTATTATTCTGGTTAAAATATTCTTGTCCTACATGTTATTTAACTAGAAAAATAACCTACGATTGGTGTTGAAATTCTGACTACAGATTCATGCCAGCTTAATTATAAGAGTTACCTGTAATTTTATAATCTTATTGTTTAGCAATTCTTACTTTGACTTGAAGAGGAAAATTCATATGTGGTTTCTATTAGTCTTATTTACACAGAAATAAAGAACAGTAGAATAGAGGCAATTTGAAGAGATACTGCCTTGGAATTGGGAGATAATAGGTCTCTGTTTGCTCTAAAGGCTAACAGAATGGGACCATTCATTTTGCAAATCGAAGAGACTTATGTTTGACATCATGCTAGAAGGGTAACACTGTTTTGCGTTCTATCTTCTGATAAATGATAGGGACGTTGTTTTTTCAGTTGGTAGCCCAGAGGGCTCTGAGAAATGGCTGTTCATTGTGTCATTTTCAAGTAACAGATGATGGCTGGGCTCAGAAAATTGACCTGGCTCTGCTTTTGCCCCAAATCAAATGTTGAGATAATTGTCCTGCTGATGTCTTGCTAAAATAAGGGCTATGCCGGGTGTTAAGTGAGAAGCCCTGACCACCACCCCCACCACTACCCCTGTCACCATCCTCATCTTTGCTGTCACAGGTATTACTGGCCTCACCTTTGTCAACATCACCTAGAAAGCACTTATTTAACATTTTTATGTGCCAGGCACCATCCAGGCCATTTATATACATAAATACACTTAAAATCCCCATAGTAACCCAAATTGGGATCCATTTTCAAAAGAAGTTAAAGCCTATGCAAAAAGAAAAAATAAAATAAGTTGTTCAAAGTCATCCTACTGTTAAGTGGAAGGTCTAAGATTCATTCTAAGACCAATTGCAAAGTGCTTCTCAGCTGCTTGGCCATACCATGCTAACCTTTGCCATGTGGAAAGCCTATGGCAGGCAGTGCCCTGAAAGCTCAGCATTTTTCTAGCACAAAATAATTAACATTATTAGTAACCTCTGTTCTGGGTTCCCTCCATTGAAAACGTAGCAAGTATAAATGTTGTATTATAAGATTCCTCCATTTCCAGGGCAGTAAGAAGATCTGATAAGGTTTTGATGTGAAGTTTCCTAAAGACTTGTGTGTTGAAGGCTCAGTCTCCAATTGGTGGTGTAGGAAGGTGATAGAATCTTGAAGCAGTGGGGTTTATGGGAGGCTTTAGATGCCTGTGGTGGTGCCCTGGAAGGGGCTGTGGGATGCCGATCTCTTCTCTCTTTGCTTTCTGATACCATGAGGTGAACAACTACACACTCCAGGGCCTGCTTCCTCATTACATGTTCAATAAAAGCAACACGGCAAACTGGCCATGGTAAAACTCTAACCTAGGAGGAACCTTTCCTCTTAAGTTGCTTTACCTTGGGTATTTGTTATAATAATACAACGCTGGCTAATACAACGTCAAAGTCCTTCAGATCGTGACGGAGACTCTAGAGTGTCATTTTCCCACGTATCCACCTGCTATGCATTTGCTACACAAGTTGTCTCCCACATGAGACCTGGGACCTCCTTCGGAAAGTGGTACCTTGCCTGGGAGCAAGGCTGATGCCTCCACCTAAGTGTCCTCAGCTGCACTGTGTGGATACAAGCAGATTATTCCTATTAATCTTATGAAAAAAATTGGGGAAATAAAAGTTGTTATATTTATCTCATTCTAAGAAGGGTACTACTGTCTTTCAAACACTACCCAATTTCCTCAGGAAGTTTCTTTCAGAGTGTTAGAGGATAAAAGATAAAGTAGAGGCATAGTCAGATAAGTGAATCTCCCCCACCCTGCCCCAGGTTGCATCCTCTATATTAGTAATTGGCAAAGCCACAACTACCAGCCCGAGTAACATGGGTGTGTTCCTCTTGATCATGTAGTATCCTAACACAGAAATAGGGTGAAAATTTGTCGAGAAGCTTCATTACCATGCAAGAGACACTCCCACTTTCCTTCAAGGGTGTTGTCATTGGAATGTTCTAACCTCTAAACTCTTTACTCAAACCTTTTAAGAAAAAAATAGTAGTAAAATAAACAGTATTTTTGAATCCTTCATAGACTTCCCTTCCATTGTAAGGAAAATAATATATGCCCAGATGTTAAAACATCAGCCACATGAGAGCACAGAGAGAAGTGTGTGTGTGGGGGGGGGGAAACAGAGGCGGAGAGAGAGAGAGAGAGGTCATAAGTCCTAATTTTGACCTTGGATTTGATTTATTTTGGTAGAAATCTCTTTTGATTGGAGAAAATCTGAAGCTGGGTGTGGTGGCATATGCCTATAATTCCAGCACTCGGAAGCTGAGGCAGGAGGATTGCATGAGTTCATAGCCAGTCTAGACTATATAGTGAGCTAAGGACCAGCCTGAACAACCGGTGAGACCCTACTTAAAAAAAAGACCTCTTTTAAAAGAAGAATTATGAATGTCTCCTTAAAGTCTGTGAGTGAGATCAAAATGAAGAAAGATAAGTTTTCACATGGGGACGCATACTCTGCGGCCATGTGTCCAAATGGCAAAGTTTCTTTGGAGCAAAGAAGGTTAAAATTTCTAGGTTTTAGGTATATCTCCTCAGACTTTAACTTTGAAAGGACTGACTCTTGGCCTTTATTATCATCTATGGCTGCAATATAAGGATGTTATTCTAGGAGTCAGATGTTGTCCTTTTTTCTTCCCTTGGTTGTACCCCTAGCGGGAATGCTGAGTTAATGAATATCTGTTTCAGATTCATGGAGCCTGTGTTGATTGTGGGGACAGACCTCAGCTGCATTTCTTTGGACTAACTTCTGGTCATATCTGTCTTGGGGAACTGGAAGGTAGCTGTGACCATCATAGAAAGTTAAGGGGGTTTGTGCAAATATATTTATTTATATATTATGATTTAGATCTGGTGTGTCCCTAAAAGTCTCATGTGTTTGATGTCATGAATTATCTATGGATGTGCTGTTAGATGTAGGGTCTGGTCAGAAAGGATGGGTTATGGACATGTGACAGATAACAGGTGTGTGGTAGATTACAGGCAGATTGTGGTTGTGGGTTATTCTGTCCCAGCAATGAAAATATAACTGAGACAGAAATTGGTACCAGCATTGCTATGCTTTTTACCCGAAGGTAAAAAGGTATAGAAGCCTTTGAAACTGATTTGTGGGAGGAGTTTGGAAAAGTTCGACAATGACAGTCAGAGAAAGCTTAGAATGCTGTGATCTGAGCTTAATGAGAGGTTCTGGACCAAACTCAGAAGACCAGAATCCTCATAGAAGTCTGGATTAAGAACAAAATGAAGAGGTTTCAGATTGGAGGAAGAACTGTGCTTGGCAGGTGATCTACAAACCATGTGCATTATATTCTGGAAAAAAAGTGTATTGGCATTTTGCCCTTGTCCTGAGACTTTGCGTGAAACTGAGATTAAGTGTTATATACTACTTAATCTGGTGGAGGAAATTTCTAGGCAGACTGAGATTCAGAATGTGGCATGAGTACTGCGTAAGTTCTTAAACAACTCTGCACTAAAAAGCAAGAAACAAACATTAGAAAAAAAATGTAAAAAATTTGCAGCTTTGCCAGAAAGGTAACTGCAAAGTAGAAGCAGCCAGATTCAGAAGCAGGCCTTGGAGCCCAAGTAGTGGGCTCCTGAGAGGTCAGTGCATGATGTTGTGAAAGAGAAACCTAATTAATGTACGCTGGAAATCCCAGAAATATGGAGATGCCAGGGGCATGGATTGCTTGCAGAAGAAGGCCACAGACTATAAGCAGATCTAGTCCCAGAGAGAAGCCATAGAGGTTGTAGCTCCAGACAAAGTCGTAAGGACAGAGCCACCTTATACCCTTGGAGATCACATCTTGCTATAGATTGTGCCAGGTACTGGACTTGGGGTTATAGGATTTAATGGGATTACAAACTTAACATTTCCCCTGTTGCTTTTCACTCATGCTTTTTGTCCTCCTATCCATCCTCCTATCCCTTTCCTTTGGAATAGAACTATTTATCCTGTACAATTGCATGTTGGAAGTGTTCATCTTTTCTTTGATTTTCCATAGTAGCTCACAGATAATAATTTTCTTTTAGTCCCAGAGGAGACTGTGAACTTGAACTTTTTAGCACTACTGGACCTGTTATGACTTTAACAACTTTAAAGACATGAACTAAATGAATTTTGCTTAAGGAGGTCAACATTAGTATTTGGGAAGCCAGAGAGTGAATGTCGTAGTTTGAGAGTGTTGTTGTAGTTTGGATCTGGAATGTTCCCCCTAAAACCTCATGTATATGGATGTTGTGAATTATCTATGGATTTCAGGTGCTGTTAGGGATTGAGGTCTGCTCAGAAAAAAGTGGACTACAGGCATGTGGCAGTTTACAGGCCTGTAGTAGATTACAAGTATGTGGTACATTATTGGATGTGTAACCTGCAAAGATATGAACTCTTGCCCCAGTTTCTTTTGGAGGCCTCCAATCCATCTTACAATCCCCCAAGCATCTACTCTTCACTAGACTCTTCCTCCACTGCCAACTGCCCATAGCTGGACCAAGGCCTTCTGAAACCGTGAGCATCAAAAAAGTAACAAAGACATTGTAATATATGTTTCTTTGCATACCTAACATCAAGCATGTTGATAATAGTGAAACATTCAAAAAGGAATTGGTGGGGAGATAGGTTAGGACTCAAAATTTAGACTCTTCCTGTACCAAACATTGTTTCCAAAACTACAAGTAGTCACTATCACTTGACGGGAGACTTGGACAATATAAAGAAGAAATTTTTATAATACAAAAAGTTTATGTCTGTAAACCAAAAGGAATATAAAAGTAAAATCTTGGTTTTGGTTTTAAAAATAATAAAGTACAGGATATCCCATAAGTCTGTTAATTTTTCCTCTGTATGATGACTTTTAGAAACCCTATACATTGATTTGAGTGTTAGAACTTTTCTCATAGGATTAGTTTTACTTCTGATATGACAAATTAATCCTAGTAAACAAATTTTTAATATTGTAGCTATATATAGGTATACATATATAATATATATGTGATATATATGTTATATTATATATATGTATACATATGATGACCTTTGGGACACCTTATATTACAGTATGAATTGCATGTTGTGCGTTAATATTTTCTAAGAGATGAAATATGAATCAGATATTATGAGAATTTAAATATGGACCAAATAGGATAATCTCTCCATCAAGATAAAAGCATTTTAAAATACTTTATTCCTAAAAAAGTCCACATATACTCACTTGTTCTCATTTGTGGGATCATATCGGGGAAACGGATCGTGATCATTATCGTTGAAATCATAGCTAGCCTCTGGATCCTAAGGAAACAATAAAAATAGCAAGGCAGGCAGCCTTATACAAAGCAGCATCCTCACCACCATCTACTACTTCCTTTTCCCATCCATGGTCACTTCAAAGCTTGCATTTCAGACTCTTGCCTAGAGACCAAGTGTGCACTAACGCACTACATCTACAGAGCAGGCCGCAGGAGTGGGCACAGCAAACACAGCCAACATCCAATTCTCAGATAATATCATTGAACCCATAGCTCCTAGGTACTCACAAAGCTGGAAAAAAAAGTTGGGGTTTCTTGAGTTTAACCACCTTACTTTTCAGAGGCGATTAGTGAGATTCTGAGTTGAATGACTTGACTAAGACCACAGGGCTAATTATTGACACCTCGGCACTCATCTCCCTTGTGACTATGTGTGCACTGAATGGGCCGCGGAGTAGAGCTGCATAAATAGACTGAGAAACAGAATTTAGTGGAAGAGAATTTGCTTCAAATTGACAGCAGGCTTCTAGGTCCCTCTTTACTAAAGAAACTGCTGCAGGTAAAACATTTCCCACATAGGGATCCCATCACCATGGCTACTGCGTCTCAACATTTTCCATAGCTCTAGTAACTCCTGATTTCTACATTGTGCTAACCTGTTTTCATCTTTCTTTTCTTTCGATTACCTTTGACTTATGACTTATGGCTGACGAATGTTGTATGAGTGAAAGGATGAGAGAAGGACAAGGGAAAGTCTTATTGCTGAAATGTCCACCACCTTGATATAAAGACCTAATACACATTATGGAGTTCATAAACAACTAAGCACAGAATTTTCAATTATTTATTTTTCTGATTTCTGGTAAACTTTTCCTTTCTCAACATGATATTTCTTCCACTATATGGTCTGCACTTTGAACTTTCACCGAAGAGAACACATCCATATAATTTCATAATTTTAGGGATTTTAACCCATAAGAAATGTGAGAGAAAGACTACGAGAGTGACCTCAGACATCAAGCTTGATTTGATTTTGGTATTGTCCTAAATGCTGAATAACCACACAGTCTGAGTGGCTTTTAATAATTTAAATCACATAGAATAACCATTCTCTGTTCCCAATACCCATGGCTTTGTATAGTCTTTAACATTGTTCAATTCTGCTAACGCCCACTGGTACAAAACAAGTTCTTAGGGGCTGCCAGGAGAGTGAAGAAAGAGGCAGAGATGAGCCTATCATCCTAGAAGCTGACATCATAGCAGAATCCCCCCAAAGGGATGAGAGCTCCCTAAGTTACAGTCACGGGGCAGCCTAGACTCACATAATTGGCGTAAATGTCCGTGTGATTCCACTCCAAGCCGTCATCCAGTACAGTGATAACAACCCCTTTGCCCGTAATGCCTTTCTGCCAAACAGGTATCACGTGAAGATCCAACTTGGGCAAGGCTGCAGTCATCCTAGTATCTTGCTGGTAAAGAAAAAAAGGAGTACAGACAGAAGTCACGGTGTGCTTGCTACATGATGGGAAAGAAGCTTAACGCTACAGCCCTGTCTTTCATTTCTCGGGTTACTGTACTACTTAGAAGAAGGCAATTACATAGAATGAAAAACAAAGCTAAGGGCAAGGCCAAGTGAATCACAGAGTACTGCTCTTCTTCCACTTGTCCCAATGGAAAAATCACTTCAAGCATGAATCATCCCAGGCCCCTTCGCTTTGAACTACCTGGATCTGAAGTTTGTCTCTAAGTTTCTTTCATTTGTAATAACATTCTCAAGCTTTTCATCTACTGAAGCTTTATTTGATGGCCTCTATGTCCATCTCTACTGAAGTTCTAACCCCCCCTGTCTACATTGAACCTAGAATACTCTGGAGCCTGTGGTCTCAGGGTTTGCGACTTTTTATGTTTGTTGTTTCATTACGATCTCTGTTACAAAGAATAGAGGTGAAGTGGTGTGTAGGGCAAGTTACAGGGAAACGGATGCAGCACATCCCTGCCGTTTCCAGCCACGCTCTGGAAATGACCAGGTGTTCAAATGTTCTGAAATATCCCTTCATAAACCTTGTTCTTTTGAGGTTTTCTGGCAATTCATTGCATAGGCATAATGGCTAGCAGACTTGGGGGGGGGGGAGGGGGAAAGCCAGAAAGGGCCTGTCAATTTGGCTCGTTCTTTGAGAAATTGCAATTTAACTTCCTATTTCAATGTATGGGTAATTTAAAGCAGATCTGTTAGAGAATATTTGGATTTTCCTTTAATGATAATTAATTTTTCTGGTATAGTTACAGTGTGTGGAACCACAGAGAAAAAGAGCTGAGTAACAGGGAAACACAGACATAGGCACATTCCCAAGTACAGGAGGGACGCGGCACTAGACACCCAGGTACCTGGTAAAGGAGTCAAAAAGAAATTGTTAAGTTGCAACAATGAAAACTGTCAAAGAATGTACTGTTCCCTTGTTGATCATAATGAGATGAAGGTTGGGTGGGAACTGAGCAGCCAGCATAAACCTGAACCTCAGGAAGTCAAAACTACACTCAAGTTGTAATGGACTTTAGAGAGAAAGGGCTCTGTGTTCACTGCAGAAGCAATTATAAAATGAACTTGTTGAGAATGAGGCCTTCGTGTCTACAAACTATGGGTCAGCCCCTACTAGCGATGTGATCTCAGTAAATTATCCAACTTGTCAGTGTTCTCTTTCTTCACCTGTTAGACAGGCATGATTAACTACATTTATTAATAATCATAAGGTAGTTTTGAGAACTAAGAGAGTTAATTCATACTGAGCACTTACTATAGTATGTGGCATGTAGCACATATGCACAAGTGTTAACTGGTAAGTGATGTCTGCTTAAAGAGCATGATAAAAGGAGCCAGTTCTCTCAAATGAAAGCTGATCTTCCTTCCCGCCCATTGTGTGAAGAAAGTGTCTAAGCCTTAAGTTAGGGTTGTCATGAAAATTCATCTTCCATAAAATTCTTCAGCAACCATCCCTTCTATTAACATGTGATAATGATAAGGTCTTATCATATGACAAAGCCTTAATGATAAAGGTTTAACATTTCAACAGAAGCTAGAATACTCTGTAGGCCAGCAGCAATACTTAAATTTTCTCTGCTCAGTGACCACTTGTCAACAGAGAGTTGACAAGTATCTCAAAGGTTTGCAAGTCTGGACACGCGCAAGTAGACATCCTTTATGTTCTTCCTTTTAGCTCAGTTCAGATATTCTTGTGTGGAACATGTAAGATCGCCATCCAAGGCTGCGTGTACCTAATCATGCTTACTGTACTGTGATTTAGAAAGTTCTCAAGAATTACTTTAACTAAAAGTGATTTTTTCCCATGAGTATTGATTTTGGAACTACTATTCTGGTAAGACATAATTTTTCTGCACTAATCCAGATAAGTCTAAGAAGACAAAAACGAGAAAGAAAGATGAGCCACCCTTTTACAAAAGTTCATGATCTACTTCAGATGCTACCATCTAGGACCGAGAAGGTCCTACTGGCCTCAATCTCCAGGTAACAGCATGTTGCTGAAAGAGGAGCAGAGAGATAGAGTGAGAGAGAGAAGAAACACTCACAGATGACATAATGACACACTTCATTGGATAGATGATGTCATATAAAGACCCAGGTCCCCAAGTCCCACAGTCCTCCTTAGGTACTTACCAAGTACCACTGCTGATTCCACATCGGGTCATTGAAAAGATTTAGTGCTGAGTCTTGAAGAGCCAAGCGTTTACTTCTCTCTTTTCCATACTGTTGTTCAGCCCATATCACCTATTAGAATTTTCACAGCAAAAAAAAAAAAAAAAAAATCAAATAGCAAGTGGCCACTTCTATGCAATCATCTTCCTGCTGACTATCTCCAGTCCTTTCTCACAGGCACCCAGACATCTCCACAATGTTTTTGTTTGACCACAGATCAAAATGGCAGCTCAGTGGGAAGAAGAGATTGCCCACAGGGGAGATGCACAATCCCTCCATTACAGTAAAGTGTATCTTTAGCGGGAGGAGAAACAGCCAGTGTAATGATGATTCTCTCAAATGATTTACACTGTGGCTGCAGTGGAGGTGAATGTTGGGCTGCTTTCATCAGAAAATGGGCCTTATTACCTATTTTTATGTTGAAGACCCAGGGCTCTGTAGCTGAAAATTGGTCCATTTTTATGGAGTGAGTCAACAAGCTAAGAGACTGCAAAGACTGCTGCTGTGGTGTTCTTACGGCTTACTTTCTCTTCCTTTACACGCAAGAGGTAGAAATTGCAAATGTTGCACAGCCAGAACGGTGTGGTATCCTTGCAAACTGGAATCTCTGGCCCATCTATGCTTTCACCTGCTGCCTAAGAGTATTTAATGTGAGAAACATATCCGGCGTGATGAATGAGCATCACTGACCAGGCACGCTTGCCATTAATTCAGTCTTATGTATTATGCAAAGAGATCTGACAACACAGAAATTATCTGGCCCACATTTATGACATAATCCTATTATACATGAGGCCCAAAGAGAATGAGGGGCTGCCTTGAAGTTATAATCATCATAACATAATACTGTGCTCTTATTTTGCTGGGAAATACAACTATTTTGTACTCAAAATGTAGCTTTTCTATTGCTGTAACATCATGCCAGTCCGGCATGTGGTGGATAGTGTTGAGGTGAAGGCCCTCATGAGTCAGATCCCAAATTAAAAACCGAGCAATAATTTGCAAAGAATGAAAACTATCCACTAAGAGTGCCCTGAATTTTCAATTAGAAAATACACTGCGAGCCTATTATAAACAAGGGATGGACTTGAGAGCCACAAATTAGTCATTATAATTTATTTTTAAAGTGCTTAGATTTTCAAGCTTAATTGTTTTGGCTTAAAAATACCTCAAAGCTAGGAAAATACTGCCTGTGATGAAACTGGCTGCTGGGGAACAAGTACTAATCTTTGTCAAAGAGGATCACTTGTAGTTGGAGATTTCACAGGGCTGATTTGAAAGAATATTATCCCCCATCAAAAAAGAGCAATAAAATGAAAATGAAAAGCAGTTTTTAACATGGAATAAAAGAAGAGACATTCTGCCATCTGATCAAATAAACATCCAGTTGTAGAAAATGGTGTTATGATTAATGTCATTAACTCAGAATTGCATACTAATCTCTGGAAGAGCAGACCAAATGGAACAGGGAAAATTGATGGTGTTTTCCAATTATGTATATAACAGAGACTGTGTACTTAATCATAAATAGTACTTTTGATCTGGAAAGGGAATTAAAAATTATCTAGTCGCACCTTCCACTGCAAGCATCTATGGTTCCGGGATTTTTCCTAAAAAGAAATTATTCTGGGGCTAATTTTTCATAGGATTATAAAAATCTTGAAAAATATATTCTTAGCTTTGTAATTGTGTCTTGAGATCCCCTGTAAATTAGCTACTAAGGAGACAACTAAAGAATCAAACTGGACCATCTGGTGGTTTTCACAAGATACCTTAAGTGAGAAGAGCACGTAAGTGCACTCTACTCTGTCCAATTTCTCCTATGCATCTGGGAAGGGTGGTCGGGTCTGATTTGCTTGTGCATTAATTTTTAGCATGGATTTAGACAAAGAAGAAAGGCCCTTCCAGCCTTTCCCAAGGACTAAGGGTGACCAGAGTGCTGGAAGTTATCTTACTCTTCTGAGACCACATACAATAAGCCTCTGCTTTAGGGAAGAAGAATTCCACTAAATAATAAAACTTTTAAACTAAGGTTCATGGCCTCCAACTGATGTCCCACATGTTTGTCATAACTTGACTAAAAGAGGTACGAGCTCCCTGTCCATGGTCCTGATTCAAAGTGTTTGTCAGTGTGGTTGGTTCATCATTTATAATTCAACACTGTCCAAAGCCCAATCATGTTATCCTGGTACATTGTCTTTTCTTTTCTTAATTCTAAATTCTACCAGTTGCAGAACAAATGGAGCTATAAATCATTTTACGGATTTCATGAGTTCTTTTCTGTAACATATCCTCCCAATACCCACAATAGTTGAGAGGCCATCCAGATGTGGGCTTGACTCCTGTTTCACTTGCAATGGGATGAGCAGCTCTCTAGCCTCTGTCATGTACCTCCAGCCTGGCTGGCTACCCCAGGATCAGACTGTGTGGGACCTTCGGAAACTGTGAGCTAAATAAACCTTTCTTCCCTTAAATTACGGATTTGGGGTATTTTGTCACAGCAGTGAGAAAATGACTAACACAGGCACAATCATGAGAAAAGGCAACATTGTATAAAAACTTCAATTCTTAATATACTCAACCTATCCCATTAATATATTTGATAACCTTGAAAATAGACTCTCAAATAACTAGGCGTATTAAGTGTGTTCAAATTTTTCCTACTCTACTCACTTACATTTATTACATTTCCTGCTGCTATCTAATCATGAATCAACATACAAGCCAGGACAAGAAGAGATGAATTGATTCAAACCAAACAATACAACATTTATGAAAACACTACAAAAAATCATGGATTTGGAGTTCTCTCATAAACACTATTGTATTTCTAATGGTGGAATGGATAAAATATTTTTTTCTTTTCTTTTTTTTTTTGAGGTATGATCTCACTGAAGTTGGTCCTGAACTCACTCCATAGTCCAGGCTCATCTTGAACTCACAGCAATCTTTCTGCCTTAGCCTCTCAAATGCTGGGATTACAGATATATGCCAACACACCCAGTTTATGTGGTTCTGGGGAATCAAACTCAGGCCCCTGAGCTTACTAAGCAAGTGCTCTAATTGTTGTGCTATTCCTCCAGCCTAGTAGAATGTTTTCAATAACACTGAAATGTTATCCAAACCAAGAACTATGTGTTTATTTCCTACCCTTATATTGGTATCAACATGCCTGGTACATAACAGGTGTATAACAAAAGATTGTTGGTGCCAAGCATGGTGGCACATTCCTACTAATCCCAGAATTCCAATACGCTGAGGCAGAAGAATTAAAAGTTTTGATCCTAGGCAATTTAGCCAATTTAGTGACCCATCGAGAACCTATCTCAAAGCAAAATAAAAAATAAAATAAAAAAGAGGTAGATATGTACCTGAGGGGTGAAACTCTGAGTCCAATCTCCATTACTGACAAAAATAATAAAGGATCGTTGATTGTATTGGCAAAATTTTCATTACAGATGCCACCTATTTTTCAGTATTCAACCATCAGAACTTTACATATAGAAGTACAGAATATATTCTATATGACTAAAGTACATGTCTATATAATTCAGTCAACTAATTTAATCTAATCTTGATATTATTACATACAATTATATCTACAGAAAGAAACTAGAAAAATTACAGGAATAAAATCATGACCACATTAAAAAGAATCATATTTACAAGTGCTTTTCCTCTCATTGGGAATCATTAAGAAAGAAGCTAAATTGGAATACTGGTTTGAGGACAACAACAGTACAACACTTACACGATCATCATCAGCTAATCTCTTAGTGATGTGAAGGGCGCTTCTTCGAGACCTCCGGGGATGGTTTTTATGTCTGAATAAGTAGTGATTTTCAAGTGATCCGATCTGAAAAAAAAAGTTAAAACCCATTTCCTCAAAAAAGCAAACATGGACTACTTCAAAAAACAACTATATTTGAGACAAGAAACTTTTATCACGCTCATTCCTGATGCCTTGACATTAACTTTGTTTTCTTCATAAAGAAGTCCCAGCAATGGTTTTGAGATGATCCTCAGGATATTATGTGTTGGGCTTCCCTGTCATGCACTTGGATACTTCTGCTTCACGTATTTTAACAGAATCATCTTGGAGGTTTTTTCATATGAAAATATTGCATAATTAGACTTTTCTCAAGAAAAGAAAACACTTAAAGATACTCTGTCAGAAAATAATTGTTTGTGCAAAGCAAAAAAGCCCTTTGATACTATTTGTGAATAGTGGTACAGTAAACTGAAAAAATATAAAAAGAAAAATCATTGTTGGTATAAAATGTAGCCATTGGATCTATGGTAATAATTATTACCAGCTATAGTGATGATTTTTAATTTTTTTCTATCAGCTCAAGGTTTTAAAAATGTCATTTTTCAGATGGTGTTCCATTTTAGGGTGTGTACACTCCTCTGAGTAGCTATCAATACCTTTGATCTATTTATAACTATGGTCATTATTCTTTTAAGCTAGTTTCCACGTGAACAAGATACTACTGAATTTGAAGCTACCAAATTCTCTAAGATGCTCTGCATTTATTTATTTATTTATTAGGAGACAACCAGCAACACTTAATTTTAAAAGATGTGAGTTCTTTAAATTGGTGGTTCTCATCACTGAGGGTTTTTTTTTTTTTTTTTTTTTTTTGTAATAGAGTTGCTGAGGCCCAGGCCCAAGATGACACCTCCAAGCTCTCCACGGGCCTAGAGAGCTCAGGAGCCACAGAACCTAACAGGGGACTAGCTCTGCTTATGTTGCTTTTTCTTCTTGTCTGCCTTAATGTTATGTTTAATCCTGGTGACATAAGAAATTTTGGATATCAATGCTAAATTAATAATATTATAGTAATGCTACATAAAATGAGACATAAGCAGAACTGATAAAGTATTATCACTCTTTTATAAATAACTATGCTTTTTAAACTTTTGGTAGTAGTGTCCTTTTAACTGAAAATGGTTAGGACAGCATTGCAAATCCTCTGCAAACAGGGACAGTTTCCCTCATTATTTTTGAATTATTCTTATGAGCGTGCCATCCATATCCCAAAGCTTCTACTCTGAACACCGACTTATTTATTTTTACTTCATGGATGTTTAAAAAATTAATTTCTGTATTGATTGGTCCAGACTTGGATGTGTATTTGGGGCTAACGGGTGAGGCGGATGTGTGTTTCGCCCTTGCTCACAATTTCCCTCCGCACAATTATCAGTGGTACTTAGTCTTTTAATAGCTACCCAGTGGACACAGGATTGAATCCCCAGCCCGCTCCCAACAGGACGCAACAGCCTGTCACCGTGCCCAGGAGCCCACCAGTACCCTCTCACTGGCCACGCTTCTTTGGAGTCCCCAGATTCCCAGCCACTGGGCGCAGTTCCCAGACTCTACTGAGCCTCTTCGAGGCTCCCCGGGGCCCCACACGGTGCTTTCTCTGCCGGGAGCTCCTTCTCCAATCTCATCTCCTGGCAACCGGTTCCTTCTCCCTACACCGCGTTTCCTTCCCGGAGCAGTCTTTCCCTCCTCCCCCAGCCTCCCTTCCCCGTGGTTTCCTTCGGTCAACGAATTACGCGTCCGAACGCCAACTTCTACTACACAAATTGCATTCATTTGCAGTCGCTTGTTTCTCAGCCCATCCCCTCCGCAGTCTGAGTTCCTTGAGAGCGTTTCCGTCCCTCCCTCCCCTCCTCCACCCCAACACTGAGCCTGGCACAGAGGAAGGAGGGCCCGGGGGCGGGTGGGGCGAAAGCCTCCGTCTGCCGCTGGGACCCTGGAAAGTCGGTTTGGGCACGGACTTATCCCGCCTGGCACTGCAAGGCCAGCTTGGCTCGCAACGTTGGAGGATGAAACCCCGAGCAGGAGCAGGCGTATTCCCCGGCGGATTCGATCCGCGGAATCGCCAACGCCCGCGCCGATTACTCATCCATGACCTCAGCTGCGGCTCAGTCACCACCTCCAGAAAAGAAAAAAGGGGGGGGGGGGGAAACCGCGCCAAAACGTTTTACAACTCCCTCCGCCCCGGCTTTGAAGTCGCCCAACTTCCAAGGCCAGGGGCGAGGGGCTGATGCTGAATCCGGGAAAGGAAAGATCTAGATTAGAACTCACAGACCTAGACTAGACCGGGCAGTGGGGGGCCGGAACTGCCCCACCGGGCGGGCAGCCCGAGTCCCTGCCCGCCGCTCTCCCCTGCCCGGTAGCCCGGCCCCCGCGCTGGCTGGCGGCGATTCCCCTCCGGCACCGCCAGCCCTGGGGAGACGGTTACGCGCTTGGCCGAGGAATAAGAAGGAGAAAGACCCTTCCTCGCCCCCCGTCCTCTCCCCTGCTCCAGCCCGCGGGAACAGAGCAAAGTTGGGGCGCTCGGGCTTGACAAGTTTCCCCGAGAGGGCCGAGAGACGCTCCGGCGCCCGCCGCCCACCTCGTCTCCCACCGCTCCCCACACCCCGGAGTCGCTCGGCGCCGTCCCCGGTTCCGGGCGCGCCCCCAGCGCTGCCGGCGGCCACCCCCAAGCCGGCGTGGCCCCCCGCGTCAGGACTCCAATCCGATCCGATCCGATGCTGCCATATTGAAAAGGCAGCCGCGGCCGGCCCCTGACGCAGCGCCCGGAGCCGGGGCCGCGTTTCAAGTTCCCTCAGCCGGCGTGCAGAGATTGATTTATTTATTTTTCCTTCCCAGCTGCGCGGGAATGCATTTCGTCTCTGAAGAGCACAGCAGTCAGCAGAAGCCCCACTCCGCCGCCTGGCTGCGGGCGCCCCGCTCCCACCGGACCGAGCGAGCCTTCCCCGCGGCCGGCGCGCGCCCGGGGCGGGACCTGGACCCGCGCCCTGCTCCCGGCCACACCGGGCGCGGGAGTGCGCCGCTCGGGCCCCCCCTCGGGAGACCGCGCTCCGGTTCCGCCGGCTCCCGCCAGCCCCACAAAGTTTCTCGGAAGTGCAAACTCTTACCTGACCCAAAAGGTCGTAGCCCAGCTCCTCGGCGATGGCCTGGGCGGCCTCGGCGCCCCCGGGAATTTCTGCAGCCCATTCATTGACAAATTGCTTCTTGGCTTTGACGCTGTTCGCTGCGCACCAAGCGCAAAAGAGGGCGAGAGCCGCAGCCTGCAGACCCCAGGCTCCCCGCGCCATGGCGCGCACACGCTCGTAGCCAAGCGGGAAAGAAACGAGAAGGGGAAATGCCAGGCCGACCCAGCCTTCCCACCCGCGGGCTCCGACCCGCTCCGCGCTTCGGCTTGCCCGGGGAAGGGCCAGCAGGCGCACCAGGAGCGGCCAGACGGCGGCGAGCGCTCAGGGAAGCGCTCCGATCTCCCGGCTGAGCGGAGCCCCAGCCCGCCCCTGCGAGAATGGAAATGAGTGTTTACGCGTCAAATCCACGAAAGCCACCGCTTGACGTCAGACCTACCTGGACAAGGATCTGGATGGTATTCCCGGCGGGGTGGGGAAGCGGCTAAAATAAGCAACCAGGAATTTAGAGGGGAGGAACCGTTTCCTGGGATGAGTTCTGTCGGCTCCCTGTCTGCCTGGTGAGAAGCACCCTCCTTTCTCAGAGAGGTGCCCAATTTGAAAGTAACCACCAAGAGCCAGAGGCACACTCCTCCCTTCCGTCCATTTAGAAAGAATATTTATATTATTATCTTGCGTCCATGTGTATATGTTGGGTGTGCGAGGAGTGGGGGCAGAATTCTGTGTGTGTGCGTGTGCGCGCGCGTGTGTGTGGTAGTGATGATGGGAACTGAGCCCAAGGCCTTCACAATGAGCTACAACCTCAGCCCATTTTTTGATTTTTAAGAAAAGGACCAGTTCAATTGTTAAATGACCCAGTCTGTGCTTGGACTTAGGATTCTTCTACCTTGGCCTACCAGAATGTAGGATTCATATGAAGGTGTAAGAACATACTATGTTCTTAGCTCCTGTCTTTCAAATTAGACAGAGGTTTGGAGGGCAGGCAGAAGATGAGACGATGCCCCAAACCTGCTCTGAATTGCCTAAGAAAATGAGCACATCTCAGGGCAATGCTAAGCCAATCCTTCTTAAAATAAAATATTCAAGCATTCTAATTACTTAATGTGCAAGTATATTTCCTTTTCTGATATCTGGGCTCTGACTGCTCTACAGTCTCTAAAATTGTAGAGCAGTCAGAGCCCGGCACCACTACCACCATCACAATGGTTAATCAGAAAAACAATTAAGCACAAAATTTTAAAATCAGGAAAAAGTATCATTTATAAAATGTGTCAGCATGGGTGTGTTGGGTCTCAAATGCCATTGAACCGACTCTGTGAGGAATAGAAGAGATTTTATTCGTCCTAAACTCTCCGTGTTCTTCTTAGACCTCTTCACTTTGGTGCTGAACTACAGCTGTGCCATTACATTTCTATAAAATGCAGTGAATCTTTATGGAAGAATATTTTCCTGTGGAAGGAGGATCAGAGAGCATCCAAATGAACTCTCCACGGTCCACTCTAGAGAAAGGAGTTCAGTTTACCGGGGCAGAACCTACTCTGACCCTGAAAGATTGAACCTGGCCGGAGTAACCCGTCTTTGCTATTCAGCACCGAGGTCTGGACAGCGACACGACTCTGTGGTAAGAGCTTCTGTTTCTAAGCGCCAAGAATCTCCATTACGGAAGCTGGCCAGCTCCAAGCTGTTTTCCTTCTGACCAGTGTCTGTCTCTGGTTTCAAGAACAAAACAGAGCAGATTGGCCGCGGGAGAAATGTGGTTAGGTTCACGATCCTGACTGCTTTCATATTGCTCGCCTTGGTCGAAAGTAAAATTTGAAGGAAGACAAGACTGAGAAATTGTGAACAATTTTCTAACCGCTTGGGGGCGCTATCGAGTCCCGAGGAGCAGAAGAAGAGAGAGCAGATTGGAAAGACATGAGAAGACGTGGAGAGAGGAAGCAAGAGACGTCTTCACAAGAAGCAAATGGGAAAATTCTGCTGGAAGATAGGGCTCAGAGATGATGCTAATTCTTCATTTTTAAAATAGGACATCAGATGCAGCCAAGTGTTTTACAATAATGTAACTCTCATGTGAGATGGGTCCAGATTGACAGCTCTGTTGTCTGCTTTGTAAATCCAAGCCTGAATGTTGATGCCTGGAAGAGCTGTCTTCTTCCTCTCTCCCTCTCTTCCTTCCTTCCTTCCTTCCTTCCTTCCTTCCTTTCTTTCTTTCTTTTGTTCTTTCTTTCTTTCTTCCTTTCCCTTCATTTCTTCATGCCTTAGCCTGAGTTGTGGCTTCAGGCTCCTCAGGGTGTTTTATTCTAACAGCAGATAAATGCTAATGGTGTGCTAGCAAGGCAAGCAAAGTCTGTAGCATGTGTTTAATAATGACAGATATGGCCAGAGCAGGAATGTGCTTATCCCTTTCTTATTATTGTTCAAATAAATCAGCTTGGCAGTGTGTTGGCAATAAGGTCAGTGTCGCATTAGAGAAACGTTTGCCTTAAATAGAGCACTAGACAAGCCTGGAATAAACATTTAGTTCATAAAGGTGTAAACACAGTTCTCACAGGAAGAATAATATTCCTACCCACACAACATGCATCCATAATTTATTCTGAAATTGTCTGATCTTTATCCGATAGGTCTCATTTGCCACAGCTTCTGAGATGAATTTCTGCCGAGGCTAGGCATATAGGTCTATTTACAACCCATCTCAACTTGTTCATACCAATGGCTACTCTAGCCTGCTTTGTGGATGCAAGACCATGGTGGTGGTCGAACTCAACTGGGTCAACTTGTTTGGCATCAGAGCTGCCCACGGAGTTAGTAAAGCACACTTTTAAGCATGGCATGTCTGAGTGGGTTATGCAGTGTGACTTTGGTACTGTGTATATGGTCCCCTGCCTCTTCCACTCTGGCACAGTTTCCTTACTCTGCTTCCTGGTTCAGCAATGACCTAAGCATCTTCACTGCCCCATGCCTTTTCTCTAGGACATTTCTGCCACGGAGCCAGCCAACATGGGGATGAATGCTCTGAATCCACCAGCCACGTTAAACCTCTCCCCTTCAACTATGGGTGTTGGCCCAGGGGTAGGAGAAGTGACTTATATACCTACCCAGGTTGTATTTTACATAAATGGTCCCTCCTAAGTTGATTTTAATAGCATTTCTTTAATCTGGTTCATTAAAATCTAAAATAACCCAAAAACTAAACAAGACTATTTCTACTACAAATTGTCAAGTGAATGTCATGACTCCCTTTCATGACTGCTCCCAACTACCAGTGATGCAGCTAGTTCTTTGTTATGTTTTCTTTGAGAGTAATAAGAATAGGATTAGTATGAACACAGAGTAAGACTATATTCCTATAGGTTGCCATGTCTTATATTTGTAGAAAAAAATTGGGGATGGGACACTGAGGACTGAACCCAGGGTGTCATACATGCTAGGCAAACACTCTTCTGTTGAGTTAAAAACAAACTAACTGAGCTTTAGAAAAGAAAAGAAAATACATAACAAATAATGTGCTTCATGATTTACTGAAAAGTGAAAATATAAACATTCAGGTCAAGATAAAGAACATTTTTAGTCATACATAAGGGCATTACAAGACTTTTAAGGGGCATTAAAGAGGTGAGAGCTAGGCGTGGTGGATGCTCCGGTAGGCCCCGCTGCTTGGGGAGGTCAGGCAAGGGGGTCACTTGCGGCCAGGGATTTGAGGCAAGACTGAGCAGCGCAGTGAGACTCTGCTTCCGAAGATAATTAGTGAGGTAATAACATAGCTTTAAGATTTTCCAGTCATCATGTACGCTTACAGGTTTGGCTTACTATGGACAGTAGCAATTATACATTAGCTCAAATATGTAATCAATGAATCTGTAACTATATTTTGTAATAAAGCATATAATAGAGGTAAAATTACTTAAAGGAGTGTTTCTCAACATAGAAAATAGCAATATTGTTTAGCACACTGTTTAGGAGACAATTTGGGGGCTTAGTGTACAGGATTTGGTGAAGATGTCTTATTTATACCATTCAATTATCGCAACAAAGAAAAGACCTCATTTTTGGCAATATGTGAAAATTGAGTATAATAACTTTGAATGGGGAGATACAAATATACTTCAATCAATATAACTTGAGTTTCATGCTTTAAAGGCTGTATACCATGTCTAATCAAAATATTTTAATAAAAAGTGATCTTTTCAAATTTTTGATAGCTGCTGCCAATGAACATTTTCACGCAGGTAGTGAATATATTTATTAAACTACTCTGTCACCAGCCAACAATGAACAACATTTGAGTATTTGGTTTTCAGTCATATTAAAAGGCTTTCTGTGTTTTCCTTGCCAACTTTACCGTTGCAGTTTCCTATTAAGATACCTATAGATTTCAAATCCGCTTAGGTTTTTTTTTTTTTTTTTTTTTTGTCTCAAGAGTTACAAATGATGTTGAAATTCTAAGACAGAAAATACTCATGTCTTTCAGAGAAGTTGCCATGTACCAGTTTTACCACAAATAGATGAATGTATTTAGTATGCTGGAAAGTTGGTTTGGGGGATACACTATAATTATACATCTGCAGAGAGCACCTGGCTTGTTTTCTCATTAATGCTCCCCCCATGCAGAAATGTTGTCGTTCATACTATAGTTACTACACACTTCAAATATGAGCTCTGACAGCAGGTTCGTATGATGAAAAGGGACATTCTTGTAACAGGCAACAGTTTTTCTTGCTTGAGTTTCTGGCCTTCTCTAGACATGAGAAGACCAAATATCTTGAGGGATGTCTGTGACTCTCACAGCAAAGCAAAGTGTGCATGCTGAAAGGCTTTGATGTGGATGTACCATTATGAAGGAATTTCATCAAATAAGCTAGATAAACACCAACAGTCTTGAATTTAACATAGACTTGCATTAGAAGAATGAGTGTTATTCCAATTGTTGCAAATTAGGGGTCTTCTCTAATAAAACGGATAATGAAAACTAGTGCACAAGCACTTATGCACAAGTACCTAGTAACAACTGTTGTATTTTAAAGAATAGGCTATTTTAAAAACGTGCATTTAACTGGGTGAACTGTAGAACATTCCTGCTTGTGCTTCCAGAAAGTGTGCTTCCTCTCTACTCTGACAGTTTCACATAGAAAACTTAGCATAGCACTGCTTTCTTGGCTCCCAGAGTATATTTTATATGAGTTACAGACTCTCAATGTTTAAAAATGTCTTTCAATGCTAATCTAATTCCCTTCTTCTAATAATGTGTTCCATATACCAGCATTGCAGGTGTCACTTGGGAACTTATTAGAAACACAGACCCTTGGTTCATATCCCTGAATTACTGTTTCAGAACTTGTGTTTTTAATGAGTCCTTGGTGATTCACACACAATTAAAGTTTGATAAGCCTGGATCTACTTAACTTCCTTTTATACAGGACACTCCTCTGATATTCCCCTAAGGTGTTAGATATCTCCTGACCTCTCACAGCAATCTGACCTTAGGTTTGGGTGGAGTATGTATTTTTAAAAAATCCTTCCTCATAAAGATGTGTATTTCCCTCATTACCTACCTGCAGTCAAGCATGGCTAATTCTCCCTTGTTGCCACACTGTCTAGTTTCAGTTCAGCTACAGTTTGCACAAAAACTGAAGGTTTTCATAATCTGAGACAAATTATTATATATTTTTTCATCTGCTTCGAGTTAAACAGCCTTCATTTTTTTAAAAAAATGTTTTTGCATTCTACTGACTCATGTCTGCAGAATATCTTTTTCATGGCACCCAAAATGAAATATAATACATGTAGTTGGCCAAACTTATGCCACCTAGAGCAGGCATTTCACCACTTTTAGAAATTTTTTTCTGCAGACACTGTCTTAAATATAACTAGCTTTATTTTTATTATTTAGCTAATACTCCATCAGCATACTGTATTTGTAATCACATGTGCTGCTATTAAGTCACATGTTGAACTTGACAGAGAGAGTTACATTTTGAACTATGTGTGGAAAGAAAAGAGTTGAGTATAAAAGACATTTTTTTTCTTGTTGAATTTTAGCCTCTCAACAAGTTTGGAATTGTGATTTTGTTACCAAAGATTTGCTTCAAGTTTTATGTTAGATGCAAATACTAGATATTCATATTTATTCAGGGTATTTGTAAGGATTTAGGAAGATAGGACAGAGCCACTCTCCTGTAAGTTATATTGATCCAATAATCAGTAGTTGTTAGCAACAGTTACTAATTTATCTTACCACACAGCAGACATGATATGAATTGTCTACAGGTTTAACAGCCACAGGACCGACTCTGGGTGGCACCAGCATGGTTTTTCTCTGTGTTAGTTGTCAGTGGTCAACATTTCTTTGATGGGTAAGATGAACTCATCTTTTAATAATTTCTTCTGGAATTGAATCTTACCTTATTTTTATTTTTGGAAATGAGAATCGTTATCTTCAGCCTTTCATCACTGATTTTCTTTAGTTTTATTTTTGTGACAGGGTCTTGCACTGTAGTCCAGGCTGGCCTTGAACGCTTGACAATCCTCCTGACTCAACCTCTGGAGAGCTGGGATTACAGATGTGCACCCACACCCAGCTTATGTGGTACTCAGGAATCAAACTAAGGGCTTTGTGCTTGCTAGGCAAGCACTCTAACTGCTGTGCTATTCCTCTGGCCTGACCATTGATCTTTAGTCTTCCTTTTAATATTTCTCAGTGGTCTCTGACTCTAGTTTAGGAATATCTTAGAATAAATGTGTTCTCACATGGACACTTACCTGGGCTATCTGTCCTCTCATTTGAAATTAGACTTAAGTAGCAGCAATATAAATATTACCATCTGAAATGTAACATTGTGCTGATTATTTAAAAAACTCATCTTGGATGAATCAGAATTATTTTAATTGCAAAAGAAAAAGAGCTGTATTGTACTTAAAACTAGCTTAAGCAAAAATAGGAGAATTTATTGTAATTAAGCAATGAGAAAAGAAATACGGAACTGGCTAAACAGCCCGGCACCTAACATTAGGGAGCTGTGGACTCTCTCTCTCTCCCTCCCTTTCTCCGGATCTCTCTTTTCCCCCCATGCAAATATGACTTTCGTAGTTCTCATTTTCAGGCTCTTCTACTTTTGGTGTGAAATGACAGCCTTCCAGTTCACGATACAAGAGAACTTCCTTTCTATGGATAACAACGCCGACCAGAAGCTAACTCTGTGTGCTAGGCTGGGGCAATTCCTTTGCCCTGGAACGGTCACTTCACGATTGTGATTGGTCTGGCATAGGCCATGTGACCAACCTCAGGTTTGAAAATGGGAGGAAAATACTCTTTACTATGACTTGGATTTATTTATTCCAGAACAAAGAAATATCATGCCATTTTTAGTGCCTTATAGTAGAAGAGTGATGTCTGGATGTCTGATTTCTAGTGATGTTACATTTAGTCACTTGGGTGAAATGGTATTGCCCAAGTTTTTCCACTATAAAATTAATATTTAAAATAGAATATCTTGATGCAAAATTTTGAAATTGTGAGGAATGATATCATGGAGTAATATTCTCCACATGTATTTTTTGAAGAAAATTTAACTTTTATTTCCATGGCAATTTACCTTCATGATGTTTGTTACTTGTTACTCTGTAAGGCAAGAGACTGCTTTCCAGCCTTACCGATTTTATTTCTAGCTTGTCATATCTGAGATCAAGGTTGGACCACACTTTCCATCAGCAGAGATAGCTGCTGCTTGCCTTCAGCTCCTCAACGCAAATTTTCAAGGGCAACGTTCACTTAAAGAGTAAAGCAGATTAACTGCAATGTTCACTAGAGGGAGGCAAGAAGCAAAGGTGAAGGAAATGTAGTCCTCAGGTGAGTAAACACCTGCTAGGGAGAAAGGCAGGGAGAAAAACACCTCCCACTCCAGGACAGGCAGCTAATTCTCAGCTGCCTCTATCTGTTCTGCTTTCCCGGAACCATCCGACCACCATGAACTGGAAAGGAAAAACTAGATCGCTAAGGCAAAATCAGCCTTTAACACGTTACTTTTAAAATTCTAGTTTAGTTTCTATACTTAAAGACAGAAGATGTCTCACTTTAAAAATCTGCACAAAATTCTCAAGCTCAGTGTAACCACTGTGTATTGCACATACACATTAATAAAAGTTGGGGGGTAAACATAAAAAAGGAACCACAGATAAATAAACAAAAAAATCTGATTTTCTGGCTTCTCTCTAAAAACTGGAACATTTGGGTCTGGAAACAATCATTCTTACCATTGTCAGACTCTGAGACAAAGTGTCAGTTCTTGGAGTTGTGTCTGTCCCTCCCTTTTCTCGTCTCATAGCCCAGTTCAGGAATTCTTAACCCTATCAAAAAGTAAGAGGAAGAAATAACAGAAAGAATCCAGTGCATGGAGAAAATTTTCTCTTGTGCCTGACTTACCCCATTCAATTATGGCACTTTCTTCTCTCCCATGAGTATTTGGGTCTGCAACCTCTTCCCAAGGCCTTGCTCCCGCCCACTCTCTGGACTGTTCAAACCCAGCCAGGATGCAGCCATAGTTCTTCACTCACCAGAATATGAGGCAAGGTGAGTGGGTATTTCTCTCAAACATGGATTTCCTGGCCAGATCTGAGTTCATTTCAAGACCTTGAATTTGGGAAAGAGATGGATATCTGCATGGAAGTAGGAGAAAGGACTGCCAGGGAAGGATGCAGTTAAAGCTAGGTAAGTTCTAACTTCCGGTCTCAAGTGATCAGGCATGTAGGTGGGGCCACAGCTACATGTCAAGGAAATCTGAGGGTCTGTCATTGGGAATTCTAGGGAAAAATGGGTATGACAATGTGTATTATCGGTCTAGTCGCTGATACTTCAGCTTCTGTTTTTCTGGTTCTCTGTCAGTAGACAGTGCAGGAAGTGGTTTTAATTTTGTCTGTTAGTTGAGAGTTGATAGAAAATTTAATACCATTTAATAAACTGTCTCCAAGCTCGAGGTGAGTTTCAAAAAGCGTTATGAAATATTGAATGATTTCTCTGATATGAGAAACTCAGATCACAATTACTTCATGGAACTTAATGTGGGAAATAATGGGAACTGGGGGGGTGGTTGGGTGAGAAGAGAGCTGAAAGGAGACAAGGGGTGGATCTTTAACTTTGCCATGATAGGTACATGCACAAAATCCTCAAGATCTATGTAAATTTTAAATTTCGCACTTATACATATCAATAAAACAGAGAAAAAAATCAATATGCACTGACAAGATCAGATGTACAGTGGAAAATTCTGTCTGAATCTCATCTCTGTCATTTAATAATTGAGAATATTTGATCATGTCTTCAACATTCTTTGCTTTAGTGTCCTCATTTATAAAGTGGGTACAGTGGTGACTTAACTGACAGAGCTGGTTTACATAATATACTTAGAAGACTTTAGCGCTGGTCGATTTTTTTTTTTTTTTTGAGAAAACAGCTCTCTGATCACATCACAGTTTTACCATAAAGGTGTTTTTCAAGTCCCAGATAGGGAAGAGGGTGTGTTTGTGGAAACTAGTTGACCAGGGAGATGAGCTGGAGGCCTAAAAATCGCATGCCTCTAGCACGTCAACCTCTATCTCTCCTCTTGTCTTACTAACTTCCTGGTCTCCCTCATCTTTTCTTTGTCTTAGAATTCTGTCCTTCTCTTTTTCTACGCACTGATTTCCTGCCCGCTTCATTTTTCCTTTTCTTCAGACTTCCCTACACCCTTAACTGGTTTGTCCCATGTGGCTGTTGAGAGAGGCAGGACAGATTTCGTTAACACCAATTTGCTGAAGTAGTTTGCTCACAGGTCACATAGCTGACTGCACTTGTCCACACGGGTGCCGGCCCTCTCCTCTGAGTGCAGCTGGCATTTGATTTCCGGGCAGAGAACAGGCAACAGTCAAGGCAAGGGGACCGGAATGTCTACTATGTTGCTTTCTCTAAACAAATGCTCTGAAAGCGGCACCTCCCAAAAAGGTGTTATTTAGAGCTGAGATCATTAGGCATGCCAGGGAAGTGTTACATGCAAAAGTAGACGTCAGTGTATCTCAGCATGCTGCAGCGGGCAGATCGTGAGGCGGATGATCGGAAGGATTTTCCTGAAAATTGGTCTTGTTAGTATGTATCTGCAATGCATAATGATCACATGCAGCGTGGGGATTGGTGCACAAGCACACTGAGTTCTGATCATTTTTCCTTCTCCTCCCACCTCCCGCTCTCTCACCCTATCCTGTACACATTCCCTCTCCCTCGCCATAAAATCTGCCTTCCTGTTTTCTTACATCACTCTTTGTTTTGCTCTTTCACATATTTGCACTTTGGTTTTCTCATGTTAGAGAAGGCACATGACATCTATCTTAAATGTCAGATATATTTCACTAAGCCTGATGGTCTCAAGACATCCCCATGTTCCTACAAATGACTCAACTTTATCTTTCTTTACGGCAGCATAGGAGTATTGTATACAAATACCATATCTTCTTTACCCTATCAGAGGGACTTTTATAATTCTATGCTTATCCTTCTACTTTGTTTTCTTGATATTTAAACCAGCCTGCATGTGATTCTGTGTGTGACTGTAATGACATGATTTTTTTTTTCCCATTCCCTAACTTCACATGGGAAACTGCATCTGGCCCATAGGAGTCCTGATTATAGTAATACAGTGAATATTGGTGTTTACACAGTAGTGTATAATTTTCATAAAGAGTTCCGTATTCTGACCTTTCACTGAGCTATTATTTCTCATATTATAGGCAAATAGGCTGAGCCACAAGCAAGAAAGGCCACCAAGTCTCTATCATTGAGCAGTGCCAGGTGAAATTAGAACTCAGGCCTGCAGTGCTTCTCCCCTCTATTAACATGGAATGGCTAAATATATGATATTTTGAATAGCTGGCTGTTGAACCCTTTCTGTCTCCTACCGGTGTAGCTACCTAGCACAGCTCCTGGTGTCCTCATCTGTGAGGCAGGGGAAACTGCTGCCTCTGATTCATGAGAATCGGAAGTAACCAAGTCACGTGCGTCACTTTGATCAGGGTGTGACTCATGGAAGGTGCTCATAAAGCCTAGCTCCCGTGATTCTTGACTGCCTTTCTTTTGTTATTTTCTTGGCTTTGTGTTGAGGAGAACTGTCCATGTTCTCAAATTAATCTCAGAAGCACAATTCTCCTGGGCTTAATGTATCTTAAAGTATTACTCTTTTTTGCTTTGGTAAAACTGAGAGCTTGCCATAAGTACTCAGAATATTGTAGGTCAATAATTTTCAAGTTATTTATTATGTATAATATGTGCCTGGGGTGTTTGATTAAAATACCAGCTCCTGAGCAACCTCTCAGTTCTGATTCTGAGAGCGTGTAGGCCAGGGGTCTATGGGTCTTTGCAAACACTCTCCAAGGAGATGAGAGGCCCTGTGAGAGGCCACTCACATCTGCCTCTGCCTGGGTAGGAGGCAGCTGCCCTTCCCCTCCTCCTCCTGGCCTGGCCCACCTCCTGCTTCTCCCCTGCCTCCTTTTCTTCTCTGTATCACTATCATTCATTTTGTCTTCTTCTCCATCCGATTTCCTCTTTTCCTTCTCTTCTAACCCCCATCACTTCAGATAGACTGCCTGAGTTTATTTTCCACCGGGAGGCTGCCTCTATTATTATCTCTTTAGAGAAAATGCCACTGACCTTACAGGAACAAGAAACAGAGTAATTGCTCAAAGGAAAAACTATACATATAACTTCTCCGGAACCAATTAGGAAGATCACCATTAGGCTGAAATGACCATTTGCTTGCACGGTGCTGTAGAGCTCTTGCCTCTCACAAAGAGTAAAGTTTTAAGAAGCTGACAGTAAGCTTAAAGTCTTTCCTGTGAAAATTGAGCTAGATATAAAATCATTTTCCTTACAATCCAATAGAAATCTTACTTACATTGGTCTTTCCTTCCAATTCTCCCTGTACTCCAAGAATGACGACATCATTCTCCATTGCCTATTCCAGATCCCAATTACTGCATGTAAGTGCTGGGAAGCCAGACTAGAAAGCAAGGGACAAATATGAATTGTTATTCACAATACATTTTCTCTCAACCATGGTCATTATCTGTAGATAGCTTCAAAGAACGTAGAAACCTTACAATTACCAGATTTTAGAGAGATAAAAATAGCCAATCCAAGCCACAAGCTTCAAAGTATTTTTTAACCTTGACTGTATATTCTACCTGTTTTCAGTCAGTGCTTATCAATTCTTGCCGGACATTTCAATTATTCAGTAGTTTTTATTTTATATGCATATAACTTGATATATATATTATATATATTCATATACACATGAATTCCAAATTCTATAACATATTAAAGACATGGGGTGGAAGAGGGGCAGTGGACTCCTTGGAAAGAGATTAAGTAGTTTTTAAACACTGATGCCCTTCCATTAAATGTCAAGACTATGACTTAATTGTTGTGACCTAAAAAATGTTAGGTGATTCTACTGGGAAACTGGATTGGATTGGGACATCTATTGATATCATGAAAAAAATTATCAACAATTGCCTCGCTATGTCTTTCTAGATATACACATAATTTAAGACTAGGGCTAAAAATGAGGATGATAACGTAAGACAACTTTTATCTCAACTACCTGCATATTGTACAGAAAATGAAATACTAGTCAAATGCCTGCATTATGTAAAAAAAATGAAGGATTAGGACTATGTTAGTTGTCTCAAGTCTCTATTTCATTTATTAGGCTATTTATGCTCTTGTCAGAATACTCTTAGCAACTTGTAACACACAGAACCTCAATTGCATTCCAAATGCATCTTAGAAGTAGAAAAAGTGAAAGTAAAAGAAAGTTCATTCTAATGTTTAACCATGTCTAAAGCAGTTATCCAAAAAGCAAAAACGGTCTTCCCATCTGTCCTTTTGCGAGCATGTAAGAAGTAGCTGGAGAAACTCTAAAAAGAGTCTGTTCCTTGCACTGATTTCCATTCCTACTCTATACCTTTCCTGCTCTCTTTGAAAATCAGTGCATTGAGAGCAGCATTTGCCAGTAAATCTTGTGTAACAGATTTTTTGACTTTGTTGGTGCCAGGCATAAAAGCTTTTTGCTCAGAAAGATCTCTAATAATGTTCTAGTTCTTGTCTAACTCAAGGTTCTGGCACCAGGAAGAAACTTTTGCTGTTTTACATATTTTACTATTCAAGTGCTTTTAAAAATGGAATTCTTCTCAGATTTTATCTCAAACTGCAAAATCTGCTGGTTTTGTAACTTAACAATCCTATTTTCTTCAAATATGCCCATCAAATCATTGTATATACAAGTTAAAAATCCTTTCTGTCGTGTAAGTCCTTTCTTTTTCCTATAATTTCTATGAACTTTTCTCCTTTTATATCCCACCTCCTTAAGCGAGTTTTTATTTTCACCACCATATTGTTGATCTCCAAGAGATTGCTTTGTTTTACTACTGTTTCTTTTCACTGCCCTCTTTGATGGTTGAGAATATCAAGGCCAGGAGGGTTTTTCTTCCCTGTTTTGAAGTTTTCATCCCCCGTGTAGCCCATCAACTTGTTGTTGTTGTTATTGCTACTGCTTGATTTCAGTTCTCGTTATGGTTTGGATCTGTAGTGCCCCCCAAAGGTCTCATATATTTGGATGTTGTGAGTGACCTATGGGTGTTGCAGGCTGCTGGGAGGCGAGGCCTGGCTGGAGGTGTGTGTTGGTTCTGCCCTTGCTGTGAGATTCGGCTCCGTGTCTACCACGCCATGAAGAGCTGCTGTACCACGTGCTTCCAGCATTGTCAGCTGCTCATGAACAGCGGAGACTTTCTGAAATAGTGAGTGAGCTACGATGACTTAAACTGTGGACGTTGGGTATTCTGTCCCCAGCAACAAGCAAGTAGCTAAGACATTTTTCTCACATGTTAAAATGACATTTCTCAGATCATTAGTGATGCTTGGTTGTGGAGCACAGTTCAGAGCGAGGAAGGAAAGTGCCCATCATCTAAATGGGGACTCACAACTGTGCGAGTTGAGAAAACTCCAGTACTACAGTCTTTATTCAGGCTTTGTTCTTGGGCTAGTCGTATTTCAGAATGAGGACTTCCCAAAGTCTAGACTGGAAAGAAGGATCTGGCTTCCACAAGGAAAGGACAGGGACTCCCTTTTAAGGAAGTCAGCATCTATTCTGCCTTTCTTACTTCCTGGTTTCAGTGTGAGACCTCCAGCTTTAACTGTGCCTACTGTCCTGGGGGAATGTGTGGGGTTTGTTTGTTTGTTTGCTTGTTTGTTTGTTTGTTTTTGTGATCTGGTAGCAGAGGGATGATTTCCTGATCATGTGGATAATGAGGAGTGATGAGATAGGATTGCTTTTGAAAAAAGAGAAAAATTTTCAAGCAATCTTTTTATTTCATTTTAACATCTTTTTCTCTTTTCCTCCTAATTTCTGGAACTACTTTGTACCTGGCAATTCTTGAGCCTTGGGGAAATTCTGAGCATTAAAAAAAGTAAGTTCTTGGCTTTTCTTGCAACTGGCCTAATAACAAACTTCTCAGGTATGCTAAACTATTTGAATTTGTGTGTGTGTGTCCACAATATTGTTTCTATTGTTTCCATTCCTGAACTTATGTCCTTGAGACACCTTTTACTTTTTGAGAGATTTTAGGAAAAGATTGAAAGTAGAAAAATTTGTACATATTTAACCAACAAATTTTTCCTGGATATGTAATAACCAAACAAATAGGTAAAAAAAAATCTAAATTTCCCCAATATTTGATTAGTCAAACTACAGCAGGCCCACACAATGGAAAACTGTGCAACCAGGAAAATTATACCCGTGAATGTTTATTGATAAGGAAGTACACTGATATATTTTGCAGAAAGTGACAAATTCAAGGCATTAGTAATGATAACGATCTACACAATTTCTCTGTCTTTATCTCTTCTGCTAAGGAACTTACACTGTTATAATCTCACAAAAAATTCTGTAGAGAGCTGTAATTATTATCCATTTTATCGGTGAGAAAACTGGGCCTCAGCAAGAGTAAGCAGTTTGCCTAGGGTCTCAGGATCTTTAGAGCAGATTTGAAAAGGCTATCACTGGATTCTCAATGACAGAAATAAAACCACGCCATATATATGTGCACAAAACACTCAAACGCGATGTAACCATTGGGGATTGCATACACACAGTAATAAAAATGGGAGGGGGGACCGAGTTCCCTGGCTTCGGTGAGTTCTACTCACAAGCTCTGTGAGGGCGGAACGGGCCTGAGAACTGCAGCGGCAAGGTTGCGTGAGGCCAGGCGCGGCCTCGGGGGTGTTTGAAGCACAGGACAGCAGCTTCTGAAAATGAGAAATACGGTGGAGCTGCGAGCTGCTGAGCCAGTATGGGGGTGGGCCTGGCTTCTTCCTGCGTTCTAGACGGTTCTGTTGCTTTACCACGCAGGGTGATTGAGGCTTAGCATGAAAAACAAGCCTCCCAAAATGGTCTTCTGTCCCCTCAAACGTGCTCCGGTTCCAGTTCCTTTAAGTCAACATTTCCGTTATCTTCCTATTTGCAAATAATATTATGTTCCTTTTTCTTTTTTGGTTTTCGTTTTCTGGCATTGGGTAGCACAAAGACATCTGGCCATCCGTAACTGTGGTTGCACCTCTGCCACTCACAGTGGTTCGTGTCCCTGCATAGTTACATCACAGTTCATGTTGGACAAGTATTCAGTGATGACAAGACCAGACTTGGTGAAGTCTACCCTCTCCCCCGCACACGCACACGTGTATTTTCTACTGTGGTTGATTTTTTTTCTTACTTTCCTATAGTAAATACATTGTATTCTTTTTTAGGTTTCTAAGGGCTCACACCGATTCATCTCTAAATGTCTTCCCACTTATCTGGTCTCTTGTTATTTTCAAATGTACTGGGTTATCCATTCAGGCCATCTCCTTAGGACCGTTTTTCAGAGCCTTCTGACTCTGGACAAGAGTCTCTCTAAATTGGGTGCCCTTTGGTGGAAGAGCCACTATCAGAGAGCCTGCACTGTTCTCTTGAGTTGGATCCAGTCTCCAAGATCCTATATCTTCTTCCATCTTGGTATTCTCCACTATTTTTTTAATAAAATACCTTTTTCAAAAGACTCCTGAGAAAGGGTGCATGTCTGAAAATGGCTTAATTATGCTCTCACATTTAAATGAAAAGCTTTGTTGGATGTGTAATTCTGTCTTGGAAATACAATTTCCCCTAGCTATTTGTAAACATTGTTCCAACAGCTCACTGCAGACATGATTTTGTTGAGATATTTTAAGTTACCTTTGCATTTTCTTTTTTTGGAAAAAATTGTTTCAAATATATTTCCACTCTTCTAAAATTGTTCAATGCACCCAGGGGGCATTGACATCCACTGTGCTGGACATTTAGTACAAAATGGAAACTAGTGTCTTTTAGGAGACCTGAAACTTTGTTACCTTGTTCCCTTGGTTCAGATGTGGTGTTTGGGTCAGGTGTTGAAAGCGTGGTCTTCACTGTGGCAATGCTGAGATCTGGTGGGATGTGGCAGGGGGGAGGCCAGTGAGAGATTGCTATGCTGCTCTTGCAAGACATGACAGTAGTTCTCCTAGAATCATAGCTGTCCTCCTGAGAGGGACTTTTTGCATGTTTTATATTAAATCATAATAAAAATAATAATTAAAAGCTTTACATCAATAGAATTTCAGGCTAATATGAATTGTATTGAAGCTATAGATCAATACAAGGACAAATGACACTGATTCTTCCCACCCATTGCTATCACTTATCTTCCCATTTATTTAGGTTTTCCATTTTCTCTCAGCAATGTTCTGAACTATTGTTTTATAAATCATGGACTTCTGTGAATATGGTTCGGTTTATTGCTAGGTATTTTAGATTTTCTCATGTTGCTGCAAAATGTATTGATTTCTAAAATTTTCCAATTTCTAGCATTTTGTTGGTATAAACAAATAGATTTTTTTTATATTGACATTGTATCTTAAGGCTTGGTTGAGTTTATGTACCACATCTAGCAGTTTCTTAAAAGTATAATCTTTTGTGTTTTCTACCTGTATGTATTTTTTATTTGCAGTAAAGACAGCTTTACTTTTTGTTTCCTTTCATGCCTTTTATTTAAGCTTTTTGCCTTGTAACACTATGTAGAGCCTAGTACGATGTGAGGTAGAAATAGTGAAAGCAAATATATTTACTGTATCTTGCAACCTTAATGAAAAAAGTATTTTTTATCACTAAGTATGACATATGCGGTGGACTTTTTAAATAGAAGAACATTATCAAATCAAGGATATTTACTTTTATTTCTGGTTTTCTTAGAGTTTTTATAAAAATCATGAAAGAAGTATTAGATTTTGGCTAAAAATTTTATTATATTTATTGAGATGATTATATAGTTCCTCTCTTGCATTACTGAAACCAATTCTCCCCTTTCTGATATGTGATCTCTTAAAATATGTTTTCTGATGGATGTACTAATATTGTGATAAGTATTTTCACATTCATGATAAAATGTCATAGTCAGGCTTTCACTTTACGGTTTCAAAACAAGTTGGAAAGTGTTCTTTTCTCCTTAATTTTTATAAATTGTCTAGCTGCAACTATTTCATTAGAGTAACAGAAAACGCTAACAGATCCTCACCAGTAGTCCATGTTTTCCTAAACTGGAGTTGTTTTGGTTTTGGGGTGCTGAACTTCCTAGGCTAGTCTTTTGGTGGACAGGGTTTATGTCATACTTATATTTTATCTCTGAGTCCCAAGTATTTAATATTAACATCTCAATAAATAATGAATCGGACTAAATTAAATGGGAGACACACACACACACACACACACACACACACACACACACACCCCTACACCCATTTGTTCTGTCGGGTACCCTCCTTTAGCAGCGTCTTCCTATGATGACGTCTTGTCACAAGGCATGACCTCTATTCCTTACCCTGATTCTTCCATCTTTTTCTGTAGTATCAAAATGCACTTCTTACTTCTGCAGAACAACTTTAATTCCTACGTGATCTCTACATAGACACCAAGTATACCCCTAGAAGTCTGGTACTTAGTTTTCTACACTTTCATATACCACTTACCAAACCATGCTGCCTCTAAAAATCTAACCCAGTCTGTGGCCTGAATAAATGGATGTAATAAATGAGGAAAACAATGTTTTTCGGAGAGTCTAACCATATATTTTCAAGTAGCTAAGAAATGACTTAATCTAATGAACAAATTTAACACACTTTCATAGCAAAAAAAAAAAAATCTGCTGGTCATTTCAATTAAGGAAAAATTAATTAATATACAAAAAATGGCATGCAAGTTACAGTGAAAACACTGAACCCTCAAAGTTATGTTTCTGAGTCTCAAAATACAGAATAAAAATGCTATTCCAAAATGCTGGTTGAGAACAGGGCGTACCTCAGCGGGGAGCAGATGCTTCACTTGCGTGAACCCTGGGTTTGGTCTCCAATGCAAATACGTACCAATATTTACATTTTTGTTCATTTTAAGCACTGTATGTGTGTGTGACTGTCACTGGTATTAACTTAGAATTCTTTATTTTATTGATGGAAATATGTAAGCAGCAAAATTTATGATGAGTCTCCAAAATTATTTTTCAGATTAATTTTATTTTACCTATATGACTCTGTCACCTATGTGAGGTGACATTTAATAGGATGCTTTCAGGGGAGACTGTAAGTAAAGATAACTGTGCACTTCAAGAGAACACAAATTTCTGCGTGAAGCCAAGAGGGAATGCTGTGTGAGGAAATGCCAATTGTTGGTGCATCACAATAACATGTCAACATACCCACGGGAAGTCGACGCAGCATTTTCTCATTCATAAAGGCTGAAAGAACAGATCTGCTGTACTTGCTCTACAGATGACAGACTGGGCTGTTCTCAGCGTGTTGTGTCTATCGAAACCTGTGAGTGATAATTATTTCTGAATAATAGAATACAGTGCATTGACCTTTTTAGGCAACTAGACTCAATTTTATTTTTTATCTAATCAGAAGAAGTGCTCTGACATCGACTAAAAGTCTTCAATCTGAAAAATAATTTTTAATATACAGAATATCTTGGAGATGACGATGCCAAAGTAGTGTATCCACTCAATAGTAGAGTTGCAACCACTCTACAAAAGCTGAAATTTTAGAAAATTACTTAAGTGTCTCATGACAAAACCAAAATAAAACAACCAAACTTGTTCTAATTGAGTAGACATTTTTTTTCTTTTTAATTTGGAAGGCCTGCATTATTTCCTCTAGATTTTTCTCCAACATAAACCTATAGAAATTTTGGAGGAAGTTTGGTTTAATTCTCTAAATGTGTATTTTTGTTCTCAACTGTAAGATAGGATAAGACATTAAAGCTAATATAGTTTGTTTATGTATTGCCCTAAAATAAACTCCAAATTATTGAGGACTCTGCTCTGTGGCAACCATATCACTTATGCTATTTCATTAATCTTGATAATTGTTCCATGAAAAAAGCATTATTGAACCCATATTACATGCAAAGAAACCAAAGCCCAAGAGAATAAACAATCTGTCGGAGACTGGAAACTGGTGAGTTCCTTAGTCAGGATTTACACATAATTTCCCAACATTAATTCCCCTTTTAAAATGATATGTGCTACTTTTAGACGGTGATAACTCTAAGCAGGTATTCACACTGACCGCCAAGAGTCCTAGCAGTATGATTTTATTTTCCAGGAACACAGTCATTTCACTGTGCCCTAAACCCTATAATAAAAAGAAGCAATCGTGTGGATGTCTGCCAGAGGCAGGGTGCAGTCATGGCCCAGACACCCAGGTGGCCATCACTGTGCGTCTGTTTTGTGCACAGCCTTGTGCCCAGACTAATGAGCCCTATAAAGCACTGGGAGATCCAATCCCTACTCTGATAAATTGGCAGAAATTTTCTTTTTGTTTTCATAATTACTGTATTTCCCAAGCATTTCAACAGGGCAGTTGAGATAATGGGTGGTGCACTGACCCTGAATTAAGTGACATGGAGTTTCATAAAGAGATTTGGCACATTTTCTGTCCTTTTAATAACCACCAAGAAGAATGGCTCAGATTGGTGCTCAGATGCTCTTAAAACTGCTGCTAAACTTTTCTGCCAATAAAATGAATGCAGGTATTTGGCTCGGACCCTTTATCAAACTACAGACCACTTATTTTGTTGGTATCCTCTTTTTATGACAACTGATGCTAATTTTTCACTTGTGGTAGTAATAAGAATTGTCTTTCCGAATGAATCTAGCATTTAAATCAAGTCAATTGAAACAATGATAAAAATAATAGCAGATATACAACAATGATACCTGTTAATCATGCAAAAATATGGAAAGAAAGTCAACCATAGAAGATAAATGACCTAAAATACCACCTGAAGGGACCAGGTAGGACAAAGCAAGCCCATGGTGAAGCCTCTCCCGGAAAAAGGTCAACCTCACCTCAACTACAGGGAAAGCTTTCTCTCATTTCTTCTAAGAATAACGAATAGAGGTGAAAAATCCTTTCCTGCAAAAGAGAAATTTTGAACTAAAAATTACTCATGTAAGCCTCATTCTCAGTAATTAGATGCTATCATAAATAAACAGAGTAGTCTGTAAGTGTTTTTCATTCTAGAGGAACTATAAATAATCTTCAGAAATAAGACCCAGTTATTTCTTCCAAGATACAGATAATAAACCTTGGCATCATGGTTCCCGTAATCGAGTTTCATTTGAGAAGATTAAACCAGAACGAGCAGGTAATACATTTGCTACTTAGTTGCAAAAATTAGGGCCGGCATGTCTGTTGCACAACCTTTCTCCCTTGTGATAGAAATGTAGGCAACAGAAGGGTTCTGTCTTGCCTAACACTGGCTGAGTTGGCACACTGCACATAAAGCAAAAACCCCCAATTCACAATTTAGCAATTTTGTACCATTATGTATGTTTACACTTTTGCACGGGTTCTGTCAGTTCCTAGAGAGTGGAATTTTCTCTCTACAGCTGGAACAGCAGTCCCTGAATATTTGCTAATCGAATTAATAAAGCCTGTCACTTAAGCTGCAATTGGTTTTACATGATTATTCCAGAAAGAAATCCTCCGATGTATTTTTCTCACCCTTCTCCAATGTTTAAAACAGACTTTCCAAGCATGACTCACAGCTTCCTTCGTGTGTCAGGACCCTCAGAGTCAGAATCAACAAACATGGCACCATTAGAGGGAGGGTGATATCTGCAGGAGCTGGAGAGCTTTGTGATGCTGTTTCCCCAGACCGAAAGGACTCAGGTTGACAAACCGTCCGAAATCCTGCCGCTACTTCGTGTATTTCCCTTTTCTGTCCTTATTATGAGACTATCACTTGTCCTCACTGTTCATTGAAGTATCTGGTTTTAGTTACCACTTCTTAAAATGGCTGGAGTAATAAATGCATGATTTTAAAGTGACGAATGGTTCAATTTAAACAAAATTACAGTTAAAGGACATTCTGCTAAGAATGATGAGGTAAGAGTGTTCATAGAGATGGGGTTAATGGTCGTATTTTTTTTTACTGTAAAGTATTTTTAAGCATCCACCATGTTTTGTTTTTTGATTTCTTCTTACTGATCAAACCTTTACAATAATTTTGTCAAACAAAAATATTATGATACACCATTTCCTCAAAAGAAAATGTCTGTGTCTTCCAGAACTTCTGAAGGGCAAAAGAAAACTATTCTATGACATAATGTGTGCAATAGAAGCTTAACTGGGCTTTGTACTTGCTTCAGCTACTGAGAATTATTTCCTTTACTTTATTTCCAGTTGTGACACACATAGCTATTTCTAGGAAAAATGACCTCGGAGATGAGTGAGGTGCAGGACTAGGTGATCAACACACCCTCATCCATCCTATTTGGAAGCTCATCTATTTTTGAGTTGAAATCAATCGTATGCCAAAGTGGAACCTGTTTGATCAAAATGTTTCATTTCAGAGATAATAAGGGTCTACATACTCTCATTACCAAGCTTTCTGCTGACGCATTTCATTTTGGTATAGGAAGTTCATTCTTTTAAAGTTTTGATTCTTTTTAAAATAAAAGTGTACCTTTGCCGAGAAAGGTAACATCTTGACTCTCATCAGTGAATTTAGTCTAACATGGAAGCGTTTTTTGTCCTTCCTTGGTGGTTAAGTTTTGATGATTATTAGGAACCAATCTGTGTGGGCGTCACAGAAATTCCCTCCAAAGCCCCCAAGACCTACAGGGCTGAACTTTGCCCTCCTCCCTTCCATCTCGTCCCGTGCTCTATCCTGGCTCAGTGTCCCTCAGGCCTGCTTTTATCACTGCCTCAAAATACCAATGTTGGGTCACATAGGACCTCTGTAAGGCCCTGCCCTCAGCCCACAGCCTTCCTCTCTGTCGCTTTTGCACTGCTTATCTGTTATATCCCCATAGAGGCCTCTTGTGAAGAAATTATTTAAAGTTTACTTTCCTCACATATTAGTCTCTCTTGTTATAGATTCTTTTCTCTATAGCACCTCACATAACTTGAAATTGGTTGGTTTCTTCTCTTTTTTGCCTCTTTATATTTTTGTAAGATCTCTGCTAGCAAACTCTGGTTGTGCCTGGAGACCCTCTGCCTTTTGGGCTTTAGTATCCAGGAGAGTTGGTTTTCGGTACATGCTGGTGAGCGGGCCCTGGGACCCTGAAGACTGACAGAAGTGAGATCACATCGGAAGAGTGCATAAGGAGTTTACTCCGGAGTTGCAGGTGCAAAAAAAATCAGATTCCTCTAGGTCTCAAAATAGAAAACATGAGAGAGGAAAGAGGGCTTGCTTCCTAACAGCACATGAGTTATCAGTAGGTCAACCCTCTGGTGAGTAGAGCAATTCCAGGATCTACGCTCTTTCTAAACAGGAGGCTTTGGGGGGACATTTTAGATCGAAACTGTCACGGTAGCCATGGTTATTAGCTTATGGGCTGTTCCCGGCTGCTTTTGTATTACACTGACAGATGTGGGTGGTTGTAAACGACACCCAAATGACATACAAACCCCAGACCAGCTACTATCTGATCCTCTACAAACATGTACATCCTGCTAAGTGACTATTAGACTTTGGAATTTCATGGGTCAGTAAAATTTGAGGGTGAAGGAAGTGAGTAAACTCATAGTTCCCAATGTTTTATTTATTTATTTATTTATTTATTCATTTATTTTTACCCAGTGAAGGCACTTAAGCCAATCTCGCTATTTGTCATTACAGTAGTTAATAAAAGAGAAAATATCATAACCCAAGAAAACACAAGTATGCATAGTCTCAAAAAACAAAAAGGGGATAGTGCACAACACAAGGTGTGGAGTGTTAAGACTTAAGTATGACTGGTTTGAGTTTGAGATCCAGTCTTTTCAACGTGAAGAAAATGGGTTCGCTGCTCAACCTTTTTAATTGTTAATTTACCTGATTTAAACTTTTAATAGACCTCATGACAATTCTCAGAATTAACCCTTAGTTAGTGTAATTTCAATAATCTGGCAAGTTTCTAGGTTTCCCCCTTTTCTCACGTCATCTTCATACAACTCACACCCTTCAATCTCAAACTGCTAAGTATGTCTGTAACTTGAAGTATATTCCCCCTTATTTTCTGGCATTCAGAATATATCTCTTTGCATTGTCCATCACCTTTGCTTAAATCCAAAGTGCTAAATTAATTTAATGTCTTTAAATATGGCTCGGAGGTGGAGACAACTTGTGAGTTGCTTTTTGTGTTTTGTTGCCTTCTGTGACATCAAGAATAAAGCGAATATTGGCGCACTCCCTCATGCTGGAGCTAACCCTGCAGAGTAATTAAGAAATAATGTCAGAGTAGCCACACATGTAGGCAATCAGACCCAATATAGAAAACACCTGCTTTTACTTCAATTCTGGCCTGCTTGCTAATAGAGCATATTTGTCTTGGGACATTGTGTTTGCTTGTGTAATTGTGCATAGCACATTTTCAGATTTTACCACAGATGGATCCAGAAAGCAGCTCTGAGAGAGGGTGTCTGGGTAAGTGAGAACACAACAGCCTTCCTCATCTGTCCTATCAGGCATAAGCAGAATGCAGCTCTGCCCTCCCCTCTGCCCACACCACTCAGAACAAACAGGAAGCAGTTAGTGAGCAGCTCCGTCCCTCCAGGCGTAGCAACCAGGTTTCCTAGGTTTGAGTAGCAATTCTAGACCTATCCAGGCAAAAAGAGTGGAAAATACAGAGGTCCACAGCTAGATGCTGAAAGTGGTGACAAGTAGCCCTGATGTCACAGAACCAGCAGAGGTCCTAACCAGGGGAGGACGCGCTTCCAGGATTGGAGTTTCAGGGTTGGGCACATCAGCTGCACTTTCACAAGATTTTTACACGTAACCTAGGTAAAGGATGTTATGAAGCCACCGATGGCTAGCAATAGTTTCTCAAGGACATGAAGGAAATAGAGATGGAGAAGAATTACAAGAATATGACTAAGAAGAAAAGAAAACTCAACTATGAAACACTTGGTGAAAAGTGAGAGTGGCATTCGATTACTGCGTTTGAGTATGTAAAATGAAACGAGAGAGCAGAGACAATGAAAGGAGCGTAAGGCACTTACACACTTGTGATGGAGGTAGCTTCAGGCTTGATGTGTGTCACAAATTTTCCTGAACTGTAGACTTAGTCTAGGGTGGACGGAAGTGTGCAGAAGCAGTAACCATATTCAGGGTGATTCATGACTCCTGAAGTAGCTATATGTGACTATAGATACAATTCTTTTAGGTGTTAGCTTTTTTGAGAAATTAATTCACATATTGTCACATAGTCTTGCAACTGTTTAAAATATTCTATCACTTTCACCCTTCCAAAAAACAAAACAAAACGAAACAAAACAAAAACCCCACATACATTAGCAGTCATTGTTTTTCCTCCTTCTGAGCCTTTGGTGATACGGGCCTGCTTTTTGTTGCTGAGTTCTATGGTTTTGTTTATTGTGGGCATTGCACACAAATTGAATCATCCAAGGGCCTTTTATGTCTAATGTTTTTTCGCTGAGTATAATATAGCATACTTCATTACTTGAGTCTCCTATTCAGCTGAATAATACTTCATTCTATATATATATATATATATCACATTTTGGGTATGTATTCATCATATATAGGACATTTGAATTGTTTCTACTTTTAGCTGCTATGAATAATGCTACTAGGAACATCTGTAAGAATTTATATGGACATAAATTTTTGTATATCTTAGATGTAAAACAAGATTACTGGATCACACAGCAATTCTAAGTTTAACTTATTGATAAATGTTCCAGAATTGTTGTCATGGTTTGGATCTGGAGTGTCCCCCAAAAGCCTCACGTACCTATGGACACTGTGTAGTGGTGAGAGATGAGGCCAGGCTGGAAGGGGTGGATGCTTAGGGGTTGACCTGAAGGGGCGTGGGCTGGTCCGCCCCTCCTCCCAGACTTCCTCTGTTCCTCCATGCTCTGAGGATCTCGGTCTCTGGAGCTCCGGCCCCAGCTGTGGCCCCAACATATGATCCCACTATTTTTCCAGCCACTCGCCTGCGAATGAACTATGGCTTCCTGAAACCGTAAGCTAAATAAATCTTTTCTCCCTAAAGTTGCAGATGCTGGGTATTGAGTCACAGCAATGAAAACGTAACTAAAACATGTTCCCAAAGTCAATGTACCAGTTTTCATCTTCACTAAGAAGATGAGTGTTCCAATTTCTCTTCACCTCATCAATATTACTGTTCATCTTAACACACACACACACACACACACACACACACACACAGCCGTCCTAATGAGGAGGTTAGAGAAAATGACTCTAACTGGACCCTCCGGAATGGCCTACTAAGGTAAACAGGACAACATCCTTTAGTTTTTATCATCATATCACTTTGAGATTTTAGACTAAATCAATTACATAAATAATATACATTTTATCCTAATTTGGGGATAGTTGTACCTTTTCATGTCAGTGAATATCCCCTAATATGAATCATATGTTAGTATGTATAATGGGCAGAATACATGCTTTCCTTTATTTTAGGCTAAACTTTGGTAAGTATATATACATCAAAGTCAAGTTGCATGTCAGTGTGTACATTCAGCAATTAAGGCTCAGTTTGAAATAGATAAACAAACCATTTGCTGGAGCAGGAGGAACACTGATTATAACTGCTCACTCAACAAACAGAGCAACACAGGCAGAGACTTAGCCCCAACAGGAATTGGTTAGGCCTTTGCCTGCTGCAGGTACAACGAATCAGGACAGCAGGAGGTTTTAAAATAGCTCTGCTCGAGGAACCAGAATATCTGGACTCCTGTTCTCTAAAAACTGTGCACCTGTTCTCCTTCCCCTAATCTTCCTAGCTGTGTTAGATGATGTGTGCTCTTTGCCTACCGTCAATGCCTTGTATTTACCCCAGTGGTGCTCCTGAAGGGTTGCACATTGTTGCATCACTAATTGATTGCCCTTTGCCCCTAGATTATAAGCTTTTGTGCTTTTTCTGCCAATATGTTTTAGGCTACGACTTGTCATTAAATACATGAGAGGTCTTCTGCAAGTCACCCAATTACAATTTTAGCCAAATATTAGTACCTTTGTTACTCATTCATTCCTGGGACAAAATACCCGAAATCTACAGTTTAAGGGAGAAAAGGTTTATTTTTAACTCACAGTTTTCGGAGGTCTCCCACAGTTCGTTCATAGGCAGCCAGCAATGGTGGAAGCACACGCAGAGGCTGGAACGCTGCTCACCCCATTACAGACAGAAGCCAAGGAATACGGAGCCAAGTGAGTCTGGAGACCCGGGCAGGGCTGGAGCTTTCCCAGGAGGAAGCTGTAACAACGTTTCTTCTTCCTTCCTTTACTTAGCTCAAGCTGCCAGTTGGGCTACCCACGCCTGGGGTGGGTGCCTCTCCCTCAGTTCCTGGTTCATAAGTCAGTGACACGCCAGAACGCCCTGCCCTGGGCACCCCTAAGTCTCGATAAGGTGACACAATATTGCCAGATCAAACCCCAAGCATCTGTCCCTTTCAGCCAGGCTCTACCTCCCAATAGCATACGATTCCATAGTTATTTTATTACATCAAAATAGATGACACTTTTGGGAGGCATTCCAGATCAACACCATAGCAATTAGTGTGGAGTGTTTTTCATCTAAATAATACCTCATTCCAAGTATAAGAATTCTTATATGTAAACCTTACAATGATGGTATTAGTAGTACCTATCTCTCTGTGTTAAGATGAAGACTTAACACAAAGAGGGGCTAGAGGAATGGCACAGTGGTTAAATGTTTGCCTAGCACACATAAGTCCCTGAGTTTGATTCCCCATCACCACATAAAGCCAGGTGTGGTGGTGCACACCTGGAATCCCAACATTTGGGAGGCTGAGGCCAGATTGCTGTGAGTCCATGGCTAGTCTGGGCTACATAGTGAGTTCAGGATCAGCCTGGACTACAGAGCAAGACCCTGTCTCAAAAAAGAAAAAAGACGAGGACTTAATTAAATTGAGGTAAGACACATGTATTAGTGACATATAGTAAACCATCAAAACATGTTCATGTTTGTCTGTACTTTTTCTAATTTCCAGGTCCAATTTTCTGATCATGTGTGTAGCATGATAATCCATGTCCATGGAATGTATGACAGCTCTGTTTCTGGAGAGGATGGTTTGATGTTTCAGGTCAATGTGTGAATATGGAAGCTCAATGAAAATGGAAGCATACAATTTCATTCAGGAAAATAAAATGACTTTCGGTGTGCAACATTTCTCTGTAGATCATTTGCGGTTTGAAATCCAGCCTTATTTCCCATACGTTCATGTCGCACAAGGAAACATTAGGGTAGCCTCCGCATTCTCCTAAAATGTCAAGTGTCCTTTTCAGTGAAATCAAATCCTGTGCTCTGGCTGCTTTTTCATTTAGAAAAGGTCATCATCATGGACCCTTTGAAATTCCTAAAGTGACTTTCAGATCACACTGCTCCTTAGGGGAATCACGCAGCTGGAAAAACACAGATCCTGTCTGTTTTTCTAACTCTGCCCGAAACTCCAACCTTGGTTGCTGATCTCATCTGGGAGGGAAATGTAATATTATTGTTCAAGATCGGGAAGGGGTTTTATTTTTCTTTAAAAGAACAAACCTCCATTTAAAGCAAATAGCTGTTCCTCAGCTTCAGCCCATTCTGGTGGATACCAGCTTGTGGTAAGATTGTGTAACTGGTTTTGTCAGTGTTGCCTACATTTATGGGACAGGGGTGACAGTACTCTGACTAAACCCCTCTGATAGATTTCACTCCCCTTCATCATCTTGGTGCTTCTTTCTCCAAATTCTTTCCCCAAACAAGTCCTTTGTCTCCATGTTTTCTTTTTCTTTCACTTTCAGTTATCAACTGAGTTCCGTTTGACCTTGGAGTCTCGTTCTTTTTCCGAATCTCTTACTTCTTTAACCACTTATTTTGACACGAAGGTACAGAATTTGATAGAGAGGACTGGAAGGAAAAAGTAGATGAGAAGAGAAACCTGGAAGAGGAGGAGATCATGAAAGGAGATCACGGCCGAGAAGGATAAAAAAGGAGAAATACCTACCATGTACTTTCTTGAAGACTAGATTTTTGTTTCTGTATTTTTAAAAGGTACCCAGGCTGGTTGTAAACACACTGCTATTGACTTTGAAAAAGAACTATGGAAAATGCTCAGATAAAAGACACATGTTAACTGGAATTTTTTTATTAGTGCATGTTAATGTCATATGACAATGGAGTTTATATTGGGATCAAGTTCAGTCCTCTTAATTCCTTTGTCTTCCCTTCCCCTTTCAGGTTGTACCCTTCCTCATTTCCAAATATGTACTTCCTGGTTTTCTATTTTCTCCGTTTTGTTTAATTCTTTATTTATTGTTTTATGTATTTTTAAGTTTCTCCCATAAGAAAAGAACCGTGTGATATTTAACTTTGTGAGTCTGGCTAATTTAACTTATTGTGATGGTCTCCATTTCTGTATTTTCCTGCAAATGGCATGACCTATCTGGCTTTTTAAAATAAATTTATCTCTCTATCTTCCTTTTAAAATGGATCATCATAGACAATATTTTCTAGATTGTTTCTTTCACTATCATTATTACCTAATAATTCTTCAGTCAAAAAAGATAATATTTACTATTTGTGATATTATTTGAATAGGGCTTCAAAAAAGAAGAGTAATCATAAATTGAATTTAAGAACCAGGACCAACACACATATTAACTATACTTTAGCTGGCAGAATGGTGCATGCTTGTAATCCCAGGATTCTGGGAAGCTGAGGCAGAAGGATTGCAAATTTGAGCCCAGTCCGGACAACTTAGTGATGTAGCAAGATTCAGTCTCAAAATTTTAAAAATGTAACAAGAGGGAAAAGAAGCTAAAGATGTGGATGCAGCTCAGGGCAAAGGTTCTGTTTTCAACTCTTATTACCTGGGGAGAAAAAGAGATATTTTAGTAAAAATAATAGGTTTTACAGTCAATTGTTTCATGATGATCTTAGTATACTTGACATTTTCTCAGCTAATTTCAGTGGGGTCAAGGAGCATTAGGCCAAAATACCGCTGAGCAAATTGCACATTCCATGGCTTCAAGCTGTTTAAGCCCAACACTTAATACTCATGAATGAACCTAGATTGGAATGACAAAAAGAGAGAAACATCCTTTATTTTATTTTTCAAATATTCCTTGCATTATAAAACACAGTAATAACTTTGCCAAGAAATGAATACAAAGATATGTATAGCTTATTTCATATTGTAAGCACCTGGTTATTTATCACATAAGTCCAGAAACAGATTGTTGGCCATAGATTTACAATATTGACCTTCCACACAGAAGATGCTCCCAGCCTCTTCAGGACAAGTATAGTTCATTAAAGTTTAGGAGTAGATCTTCAAATTCTAACAAAATCCTGCTGGGGTTTTCATTAGGAACACATTTGGGTTTATAGTTCAGTGTGGGGATCAATTGCTTCCTCACAGTACTGAAACTTCTATTCTGTGAATGAAGTATGTTTATCAATTATTTGTTTAGATCTTTGTTTTTTTCTTAATGTGTAATCATTTTCTTTGTAGAAGTCTTCCATATGCTTTGGAAGATTTTTAACACATAGATTATATTTTATAATATTATAAATTCTCTCTTTATAAAATTATTCTGTTCATACTTTGTCATTTAGAAATAAAATTAACTTTTGTACATCGATTTTTTTGTCCTGAAGATTTGTTTAGCTATTCTTTAATTCTAATAATATAACTGAATGTTTCCTTAGATGTTTAGATTCGCAAATCACATGTCTATTAATAATGACAATTTTGGCTTTTCCTTTTTTAATTCTTTCTTTCTTTCTTTATTTACCTTTCCAGTGCCAACTAGGTTTTCCAGCCCAATGCAATGTAAAATGGCAAAATCCCGTCTCAAAAGCATTTTTTTTTTTTTTTTGCCACTGAACACAAAGAATGTTACAGATGTTTGGAGGTAATTTCTTCATCCATTTTAGAACATTTTAGTTTATCCTCAGCCTGTCTTACTTATTTATAATCATGATGGGTATTGAATTTTCTCAAGATCTGGGTTGTCAGGGGCTTATTACTATTGAATTCTTATTGTTTCTAGACATCTTCAGTAAAGACAAATAGGAACTACAAGAATGGATATTCACTTACACACATACACGAATCTGTATTTCTATGGTCATTCATCTCTCTCTCCCTCTCTCTCTCTCTCTCTTCCTCTCTCTCTCTCTCTCTCTCTCTCTCTCTCTGTCCCCCCCCTCTCTGTGTGTGTGTGTGTGTGTGTGTGTGTGTGTGTGTGTGTGTGTACAGAGCTCTGAGTTCTATACTTCCAATCCCAATCCAAACGCACAGGGCTCATCTCAGCCTTTCTGCCTTATGTGTAATTTCTGTTCGCACCTGTCACTTTTGGGTCTTACTGTGTACTATAGATCTACTCATTTTCTCTATTGTAGAAGCCACATGATGTACTGGTAGAATTTCTCACACATACTCCTGTGAAAATTAGGTTTACTTACCAGAGTATTGTTTGTGGACTTCTTCTTCTTCTTCTTCTTCTTCTTCTTCTTCTTCTTCTTCTTCTTCTTCTTTTTTTTTTGGATTTCAGAGTTACTTCAGAAACATTGTTTCACCAAATTACTTAGGTTGCTTTCGTTCTCCCTACCTCCAGCTCCTTTCAGTATAATGATATGATTATTTTTTATTCAGTTAGATACATTTGCTGTTGTTTGTATTCCATTAAGGTTGCTTTTATATCTTAAAGATTTTAAAAATTGTTTTCCAAAATATAGTAAAAAATTTAACAATGAGTATAAACTATGACTGCATTAGTCATCTTTCCATGATTAGAAGAATTACCAAAAATAGTTAGCTTATAAAGGTAAAAACACTCATTCTGCTCATAGTTTTGGGCTTTCCAGCCTGAGCTGTTGGCCCCATTGCGTTGGGGCCTCTGTGAGGCAGCACATCCCAGCAGGAAACACGCAGCAGAGCAAAACCATGCACCTTGTGGCTAAGAAGCCAAGGATAAAAAGAGGGTGTCCTCTGTTACCTCCAGGCTTCCTACACAGCCCTATTCTTAAAGGTTCAGCCATTTCCAGGTAGCACCATCCTGGACAAAGCCTGTAGTACATGAGTCCCCAGGGACGCTGAAAATTCAAATTACTGCAGTGATTGTGGTTCCACAAGTCCAAACAGTAAGGAAAAGCCCACTCATTCCATCTTTGATTTGTCTCATTCTAGCCACCCACTTCTACCTTTTGTAGATAAACTGTCTCATTGTCTTTTATATTGTCTTCCTGGATTTGGTATATTTTTGCATAAACAATCAGAGAAAAATGTATTTTACGTTGTATCCTAACTACTTACATGACAGTTTACCATGTGTAATTTTTGAACCTTTCTTTATTAAGGTTTATGATGTCCTAGAAATTACTGTCAATTCACAACTAAATATCTTCCTCATTTGTATTGTTACTACTACACGGCACTCCATAATTCATTCAAACTACTCTGCTCTACATAGAGATTTATAATATCTCCAGTATAGTGTAATGCCAACCTAAGTAACCTGGTACATGCATATTTTATAGTGGTAGGTGTATGTCCACCAGCAAGACAGCCTCATCAAAAAGATATGTACCTAATAGCTTTAATATAGACTCACAAGAGTCTCCTAGAAGGTTGTACCAGTTCGCATTTTTCCCAATAATATGCCATACTATTTCCCTATGGATTTGCTAAAAGAATGTGTTGTCATACATTTTAACAGTGGCTGAACAATAACAAGAAACTTATTTTCAAACTTTGCTTATGTAATTACTGATGTTTTTACCGGCCTACGGGATAGTTTCCTATGAATTTTCCCGTGAGCTGTCTTCCATGTCTTTTTCCGTTTCCTGTTGGTTTTTGGCTGCTCGTTCCCTCCGTGGCTCAGTTACTTTATCATTGCTGGGACGAAATACCTGACATCCACAATTTAAAAGGAGAAAACTTAGCTTAGCTCACAGTTTCACAGGGCTTCCCACAGTCTATTAGTAAGCAGTGAGTAACAATGGAGGCGCACGGCAGAGATGGAAGAACAGCTAACAGCATTGCAGACAGAAAGCCAAGTGAAGAGGGAAAGAGTCAATTTCTGGAGACTCAGGCAAGGCCAGAGCTCTCCCGGGAAGAAACTGTAACAATGTTTCTTTTTCCTTCCTTGACTTAGCCGAAGAAGTCAGTTGGGACCCCACACCCAGGTGCCCCTCCTTCACGTTCTGGCCCACAAGTCAGTAACACACATCTGAGAGCTGTGCCCTGGGTAACCCCCAACCGCTGCACCCTGGCCGAATCTCTCTGGGTACCCCCTCTATCTTAACAAGTTGACACAATCCCTCCAGGCCAAACTCCGCACATCCTTCCCTTCCATCCAGGCCCCGCCTCCCAATAGCACACAGCTCCATAGTTATACTACCATATCCAAAGACATGAGGCGTTCGGAGAACAGTCCAGATCCAAATCATAGCACCATGCCGTAATAGTCCTTCGTCAATGGTTGGCATGTTGCTATTTGACCTGTGATTAATGTTGAAAGATATTCTTTTAGTGGATTTGTTTTGACTTTCATTATGCTGCAATTTTTTTACTGCACACAAGTGTTTGTTGTTGTTTTTATTATATTTATAATTTTTGATTATAATTTTTGATTGTTTCTGGATTTGATTTCACCTAAAATGAAATTAAATGAGTTCAGCCATGTTTTCATTCCAGAATTTGTATGGTTCTAGTTTTACAATGAAATCTCTAATCTTGAGTTCATGCTTGTGTGTGGATCTAATTTTATACTGTTCCAAAAGAACACTACTTTCCTCAGTACCATTTTTAAAAAACCTCCCAAATGTAGTGTGGACACTGAATTTGATCCTGAACATTAATACTCTTATGCTTTCGTGTCTTCTTTGATAACATAAAGGTAAATTTTTGAAATATATTTGTGTACAATTTACATGACATAACTTATATACTGTAGTGGCCCTTAATAAATGCTATTTTCCCTTCTATTATTATTTTCCTGCATATCTAGATAAAATGTGCATCTGTTTAGAGTTCCCATTCTTAAGTAGTAATGCTTACAAGAAACAATTGAAATACTAGTCAAAATGCGTACTAGGTTGACTGTGTCTTGTACATACTCTTAATGAGTCTGACGAAGCCCAGGCACCTGCATTGTGCCTCCACCCACACCTGACTTGGGGCTCACAGATCAAGGACCACAATGGTATACTTATTTTACCTATCCCATTGCAGTGACTATGTACATGCAAAAACTATAACCCAGGTAGGGTATTAAATCAGCATATTCATGAAATGATCTCGTATCAATTAATGGCCAGTACGTCTGCGTTAAAATTCTATAGATTTCGACAGTAAAAGAAGGATTTGATTTAGTTTGATTAAATGGGAAATTTGACACAGATCGTGAAGATGATTGGGAGTACAGGTGTTCAGTGGTGTTTAACGCTTCTCAGGCAGGTCAGTGTGCTGCCCTCTCTGAAATTTCCGCAGAACCTGGCAGCACCGAGGAAAAAGGCAAAACATACATCATTTTATTGGCATTTTCAAGCTAATTAAAGAAAATAAAAGATAAAGGATACCTCTTTTATAGTAGGTTTTTGTGTCCCAGTTAAGTGAAAAAAATAGCATGTGCTTGACTTATACACAAACTGAAATTTTATGTCAACCAAGCACTCCCTAGGTGCTGACTTCAATAAATAGACTGATGGATAAAAAAAGCACTTAGCGTTTAGAGCCCGTTACAGAAGAACGCTCTCCCATCTCGTCTCTGACTCTGATACAGAAATAGGCAGTTGATGACAAGGATACCACACCTATGATTCACTCCCGAGTATTGTGTCTCAAAGTAATTTTGGTTGGCAGCTCAACCTCTGAGTGATTTCAAATTTCTAAATAGATGATAAAGTACATCAGTGGGATTAAATGCACTCCTACAAGAACAAGTGTTTGTTCTCAACACCATCATGGAAAGTGTACAACTCTAATTTGAGAGTCTAGATGCTCAAAAACACTCATCAAAATACATGAACATGATTGTGCTTTATGCAACGAGACAGTGTGTGAAACCCTCAGGCTCTTCACTCAAAAGAAAATTATAAAATGACATTTTCCTCCAATTTTTAAAGATTAACAATTAATAGTTTGCATGTTTAGGAAGTGTGTTCTTTTTATTCCAGTTAGACCATTTCTTAGGTTGCAGTTGGCTTTGGGAAGCCAGTTACAAATTAGAACGAGAAGTCTCTGTCTTATAGCAATGGAGAAAAGAGAACATGTTGAAAAATTAACTATCAAGATGATGCACAGATAACACACATGTGCATACAGGTATATTTTTTAATCCAATACTGTTTTTCAAGTTAAAGATGACATATGGTCTTTTGAAAAATAATCTTAGACTGGAGGAATGGCTCAGTGATTAAAGTGCTTGCTTAGCAAGGGCTAAGTATCCAAGTTTGATTCCACAGCACCAGATAAGCTGGGAAAGGTGCTGCACAGCTGTAATCCCAGCACTAAGGTAGGAGGATTGCGGTGAGTCCAAGGCGAGCCTGGGCTCCATAATGAGTTCAGAACCAGCCTGGAATACAGAGTGAGACCCTGTCTCAAAAAATAATGTTATTATAAAAATGCATCTCACACACAAGTAAAAGACCAGAGAAAGCAAAGATGTTTTCCAGGGAGCAAATGCTCCAGATATTTTAAAACCATCATACAGATTATCCAAATTAAAATATAACATGTTTTTAATAAGTTGAAATTATATGTACATTGTTCTACGTCATTATACTTCGAGCTTTATAGTGGGTCTCTACTGGCAAGATCTACCTTCCCTACCCATTTTCTACTACCTAGAGGAAAAATGTGCTAGGTGAAAACAAAAGTATCAGTATATTGCCAAATATACACATGCAGACATGTACATGGAGAGAGAGGAAAAGATAAAATTGTAATTTTAGAAATGCTGGAATGGATGATCGACATTGAAACTGAGTAACATAACCCATAAAGTCTAGTCATTATAGAAGTTATGGGATTATGAGTAAAAATGTTGCCCTACGAATCACTATGCCCTACAGTATTAACCAAATTACCACAATAAATATGTAGCTAAAATAAAAATAAATTAGAATAGAAAGGCAAGAAAAGAGCATCTGAAAATCACACTTATGTTAGAAAATCACTGATTACTGATACCACAGCAATACCAGATTTCTGGCATTCAAATTATGTATATGTATAATTTTTTTTTTGAGACAGGGTCTCACTCAGTAACCCAGGCTGGTCCTGAACTCACTGTTGGAGCCCAGGCTGGCCTTGAACTCATGGCAATGCTCCTGCCTAAGCCTCCTAAGTGCTAGGATTACAGACGTTTGCCACCATGCCCGGCTTATGAGGTGCTGGAGAATTGAAACCAGGGCTGCACACTTTCTAGAGGAGTGCTTTAACCACTGTGCCACTCCTCCAGCTACCGTATAACATATTTTAACCTTAGCATATTATCTAGTGTTATGTGGTCATCAAAATACTGAATCTAAGTCTTAGGTATTGTTGTATGCTTGGCCAATGTGCTGATTTATTTTATGACTATCAAATTTGAGTAACACTAATACCTAACCCATTAAGTTCGTTGCAAAGAGCCTGAGGTCCCATGTAAAAATAAAGGTTTATGGATTCGCACAGGACACATGTTTTGAGAGAGTTTTGAGGTGGTATTAGTAGCCTGCTACAGAACTTGGAGCTTACACTAAGAGTGATTGGTCTATGTGGCCAAGGGCCGACTGTGTCTTTTTTTATAAGTGACCATAAATTTAGTGAGCAGATGTTGAAAAGTGTTTGATCTAGTGTTTCACACTGCTAAAGGCTTAATTAAATTCAACATTTGAGTTTCATTAGTTAAACTGACCTCATATTCTCTTCTCAAAAAAAAAAATATTAGAGAATTGAGAAGGGTTTTGAGGTCACAGAGATAGAGTGTCTCTTACAATAGCCCTGCAGCTGGAATAGGCATGCTTGCAGAGCTGTGTAATTGAGTTAGGACCTGAGGGTCACAGTAGCAGTAGCCGACTTGATTGATGTCACTGAATAGACTGGACGATAGGTCAGATTTTCAGTTCTGTAATTTGCAAACATTGAATCAGTAACAATCAGAGTTGGATTTTCAGATTTTAGTTGATAGGAGATAAGTTATTTGCCAGAATATTAAATGAAAATTATGCTTGGAAGCTATATCACATCTTAAACCTAAGTATCTCTAGATTTCCTCAGTCTCTTGCCAAAATTATATTGTATCTCAAATTTTGGCATTCCATTTGAAAGGCTAGCAAGAACGCGTAGAGGGTTTTTGTTCCTCGTTCACATGTTTATGGAAAGTGAATTTAAATCCATCAGAGTGGGGGGCTGGAGGAATGACACAATGGTTCAAGCGCTTGCCTAGCAGGCATAAAACCCTACATTGGATTTCCCAGCATCACATAAACTGGGCATGGTAGTGCATACCCATAATCCCAGGACTCAGGAGTCTGAGGCAGGAGGATTGCCATGAGTCTGAGGCTAGCCTGAGGCAGGAAGACCCTGGACTAGAATGAGACCCTGTCTTAAAAAAGAATCCATCACAGTGGTCTTTCCAAACCAGATAAATGGGACAAGAATTGATTGATTGATTAGTTTGTTGGTTGGTTATTTTGCTCTTTATTGTGCTGATATATTCCAAGATCCAGAATAGCCCCTGACATATTATATAGTAGGCATTCAGGAAAAAAAAATGTTAAGTGAATGTAATAAATGGTTCCAATGTGACTTTGGAATCCTTTGCAACACAACTCTAGGCAGGAAAGAGGAAATCCATTTCTGTATTTAGATTCTGAATTCTCTTACAAGCTAACATCATTGTGAGGAGATAGAATTTGGAAGGAGGCAACTGTTAGTTCACAAAGGAGACTCAGTATTCTTCCTGGCTATACCCTCATTATGGCTCTAAGGATGACCCACTCTAAGGAAACAACCATAAGTTGGTAACGCAACACAGGATTTGGCATACATTGAAACAATGCAGCCGTGACCACTATGTTAGATTTCTAGCGAAGCCGTAACAACATAACCACCAACTGCAAAGGTCTTAAAACAAGAAAAATGTGGCTTGTCTTGGTTCTTGAGGTTAGAAGCCTGAAATTAAAACATTAGCAGTATCACACTCTTTCTGAAGGCTCAGAGCTTTTTTTGTTGTTGTTTCCAGTGTTCAGAGGGGCCAAGAATTTTTTTTTTTTTAATCTATAGCAATGCAGCTCCAACTTCTGGTTTAAGGTTGTATAGCCTTCTTCCTTCTGGGTCTCTGTGCTCAAGTCCATTTCTCTCTACTTGGATGTATCAGTCATTGAACTAGGGTTCATCCTATTCCAGTGTGGCTTTATCTTAACTAGATTATGTCTGTAAAGCTTCTATTTTTAATTTTTATTTATTTATTTTTTCCCATTTTATTGATATGTATAAGAGAAAAATATAAGGTTTACAATGAAGTTTAGCATTTTGTGCACCTATGTACTTTGTCAAGGTGACAAGGACTTTCCCACTCTCCTTTTGTCCGTGCCCCTCCCCACCCCTCCCCACCTCCCCGCCCTACCTCCCTGCTTCACTTTGTTTTTCATTTTAAGTTCCATAAGAGATGTGATCTGGGTCTCTGATATCAGAGAGACCATTCGATACTTCACCTTCTGCCTCTGACTCACCTCACTAAGCACGATGTTCCCAAAGAAATTTTACTTATTTATTTAAATTTTATTTTTATTTTAAGAATTTTCTTTTTACCCCATTTTATTAATATGTATAGAGGCAAGACAAAATGTTTACATTAATCTTGAGTATTTCATGCACATATACATTTTATGGCAAAATTACAAATCCCTCCCCAAAAGTCACTTTCACAGGTACCATTGGTTGAGCGTGAAGCATACATTTTTAAGGCACACCCACTCCAATTACTAAACCCATGGATCTTACAGCACACCAGTAAAAAGGAAACGACCACGAGATGCTAATGAGTTTTCACTGACAAAGTAAAGCAGTCTGCGAGAAAAACTACAAGCACCTAATCAGATCGTCTAAGGAGCTAGAATCATACTCGAGGACAAATAAAACTCTGACAATACATCATAATATAGAATAAGAAATAGCAAGTAGACAGGTCGTCTAGTTCAACTACCCTGGAAAGTCACTGAGAACCCAGTCCATGGCTTCTGTTCTCGTAGTGGTGGAATGTCTGCTTTCACCACAGACACAGGAGGTAGGGGAGGAGGAGGAAGTACACTTACTTGTCAGTGGGGTCTGACTAACTAGCAAGCTCACACTGCCTTATTAGCCCAACCTGGCAGCCTTCTATTTATAGTACTCAAGACTGAGTTGCATTCATAGATGCGGAAACACAGGAGTTATTACTAGCCAGGCACAAAACGCAAAAATGTTTCAAAAATTAAAATTCTGTTAGTAAAGCAGAAAGGAAGGGGGGATTTTGGTGGGCAACTAACAGATTACACTACAGACATTATCCTAATGACTGTGATGCTGAAACTGAGACACCCCCCCCCCCCACCCCCAAAGACGGGGAAGCAGAGCACTGGGAGGTGGACTTGACCGAAGGTTCCTCAGAAGAACCACAGGTAAGAAAGAGCTGAGTAAGGCGATAGACAGTTCGTGTGGCTGGCTGAGTGACAGTGTGTGAGATGGGAAGTTACACTGAGATAAAGCAGCGGAGGAAAGTAGAGGTTAAATCATGAAAAACTCTGTAAGCCGTATATATTGGTTGTGGCTTTTTTGACGTACAATTAGAAACATCTGTCTATTTTAAACAGAAAAAAAGTAAGTGTTGAAATATGCTTGTGTAGTGTGCAGAATATTTTAGGACTGAAAGACTACACGGAGCTGTATTGCTAGGGTCAAGGTACAAACAATGATGTAGGAGTGATATTCTGGGATGACCCTACTTGTACCCACTAGTACTGTCACCAAAACCCTTGTGTCTAAGGGCTGAGGAGTTTTTCTGACTTAGAAACTCCTTGTCATTCAAAAAATATGTGTCACCTCTCAATTCAAAACCTCAGAGAGAAAATCTGATAGGTGGAGCCCCTGGCATATCCCTGAATTGTAGAAGTCTGAATATTTGGCTTTATTTATTTTTTTTTTCTGGTGTGTGAAGTAGCTAAGAAACTTCCCCAGAAGGCATCAGGAGGCCTTTAAATTGTAGAATAAGCAGGAAAGATAGTGTCCTGTTTTGAATGACTCTATCAAACTCAGGTTGAAATGCAATTCTTACTGTGCAACATTAAGAGGCAGGAATTTTAAGAGGTGATTACGTCGTCTTGAGTAGATCAAACTATTAATGAATTAATGGCTTGTCAGTTATATTAAGGGTTCTTTTTATTAAAAAGAAGCAGTCTATCTTTGTCCTTTCGACACACATTTTGCCCTGAACCACCTTGGCATTCTGCAGAGTCCCGCCAACAAGAAGGCTATCACACTAGCGGCCTTTTGAATTTGAACTTAGTCTTCAGAAATGGAAGAATTAAGTTTCTTTCCTCATAAGTTACTCAGCCTCAGGAACTCCATTTAAACAGGTCTATCGGATTACAAGGTTTAAAAAATGAACCAACAGAAGTGTGACAGCTAAGGACTCTATGAGATTCCTTCGGGGATACTCCTGGGACATAACTTTGAATGAACCATTGACATTGTGCCAAAAAGAAGGCCCTTTCGGTTACCATTAGTAAATGAAGTGTGGAATGAGACAAAGAGCTGTGATATTTAGCCTTTCTGTGCCTGATGTAAAAAATAAACACGTAACAAAGCTGTTGGGTGCGAAGGGAGGAGGGCCCAGCGCCCGGTCTCGTGCCCTTTGCAGTTGGCATAGAACCCCCACAGTATGGAGCTGTCCGCAGCAGGACAGCAGCTCGTCTTGGTCCCCATTTCCAGACTGAGAGGGGAAAGAAGCGGGCCAGTGAAGGTGCTGCCAGGTGCCCCATGCCATCCTGGAGAGGGGTAAAGCACCAGGACCGTGTGAGCTGTGGGCACACACCTGTGACCAGGCCTGTGTGTCCGCCTGTGGTGACATCTTCATCTAGAATGAATTAACGGGGATTTATTGCCATGCCATTTTTCTCCCTCTGCACCTGAGGAGCTGCAGTCTCTAAATCCCACAGTGAAATCCCTAAATCCCACTAAGATTAAGTCCTAGCTCTGGTTTCAGGGAGACATAAATAACAAAAATCTCTGGATATTACCCCTTCCATCTGACACCAAATCATGAGGAAAAAATCTGGGAGACTGACTGGGGAATGAGTCACACTTAGGTACATGACCCAACCAAGTTTTGATTTTTGATTTTGACACAGGGTCTCACTAAATCAGTGAATTACTCAGGCGCTTGAATTTGGAATCCTCCTGCTTCAGCCACCCAGAGTGCTGGGATTACATGTCCACACCACCAGGCTCTGAAAGCTTGACTTCTTAACAGTTTTCAGACCTGGTTGTGTTCCCCGTCAAATAATAATGGAATATTGGAAAGCTAATCAACTGAACTGACTGCATGCCTGTAATCCCAGAATTTAGGAAGCTGAGGTAAGAAGATTGTCACAAGCCCAAGACTAGCTTGGGCTACATAGTGAGTTCAGGATCAGCCTGGACTAGAGAGAGACCCTGTCTCAGAAAGAGAGAGAGAGAGAGAGAGAGAGAGAGAGAGAGAGAGAGAGAGAGAGAGAGAGAGAGAAAGGAAGGAAGGAAGGAAGGAAGGAAGGAAGGAAGAAAGAAAGAAAGAAAGAAAGAAAGAAAGAAAGAAAGAAGGTGCTTTTCTGGTACATGATGGAGTTTAAGTTGAATAAATTGAAGTCGCAAATATATTTTAAGATCAAATTTATTTTTAGTTTTTATTGACTTTTTTCTTATAGAGGGCTTTCTAATTATTTTAGGTAGCATAACTCTACCCATGCTTATGCTTGCTCATTTTTTGGGCAGCATTAACTTCAGAAAGTGTCGTGTTGTATGATGCCCAATTTACCACCTCTCAATCTTCGTAACACCGGTTCTACCGTGATGTCAGGCATCATCCAGGAGAACATTTCCTTAGAACTAAGGAGAAGAGTTCCTTTTGAAAAGCCAGGACAGAAGAGCACCCCTCGGCCTCCTCGTCTCTTCTGTGCTTCTGTGCTCAAATACATGAAGCACTTGCTTATACGTGAACTCCAAAAATATTCACATTTTAAAACTAGTTGGTCCCTTGGCTAAATCCTTCTTTACGCTTAGCCTGGAAGTGCAACTGCTTATATGCGTATCTCTTCAGATAGTGCTCAGACTCTTGACAAAACATTTTAACTTTCATTAGAAAGGAAGGTGATTGTAAAATACGAGGACTTTCTCTCCCTGTGTTCTTCATTGTTGTCTCAGTGTGCGTTGGCAGCTCTTTTCTTAGGGGAGCTGGACACTCTTCCAACATGTTCTGCTATAGATAGCTTCAAAAAAATCTATTTCCACAGTTCTTTTAATTGAATCTTAAGATCTCAGCTAAAAATTCTGAGTTTATTTTCTTCATATTGTTGATATAAGAGGTAGTGGTAGGTCAATTTGCCAAAATCTTACAAGTTTTCACAATCTTAATACTGATTATGTTTTAGTAAGGTGAGAATGAACCAAGTATTCAGATAATTTGCAGAACTCCTTTGATTTAAGGAGGATGCTTTTGAAATCAGCTTTATGAGATTTTATCTAAAAAACTATATGTATTCAAGTGTGGATAAAGAGCTGACTGCACTGGCACATACTTGTGTTCCCAGCATTGCGTGGCCAAGGCAAGAGACTCTAAAGTTCAAGTCCAATCTGGTTAATTTAAAGGCTTTCCCAAAGCAACATATATTTTTAAAAAGTTGGGGACATAGATTGATGTGGAAGTCTGGGGTCAATCAGGAATACAGAAGAAAAAAGTCTAGGATAGGCTACCTCGGTGGTAAGGTGCTTGCCTAGCATGTTTGAAGTTCAGGATTCTAACCCAGAAGTTAAAAAAAAAGAAGGAAGAGGACTATGTACATACACACACAATTTGGGAATTTCGGCACTCTCTTTCTTCTGTGTGCGGCCCATGTATTTGTTTTCTTTTATTTTCCCAATCGATCTATCAACCTAGGTGAACCGATGTCTTTGTTAAGCTTTCTTAAACAGTGACTTCTTGAGTTAATGGCAGCGACTTTCACAACTTGTTTTCTCCGATATCATTATCAACAATTACTCTGACAATAGCCGCCATTTTATCACTGTGCTTCACTATCCCAAAATGGCTACCGGTGTTACAGTCTATGTATGTGCTGTGCTCTCGGTGCAGCTCTGGGCCACTTGAAGAGCTGTGAACACCAAAATCTGTGTTTCTTCCTTTTTTTCCTAGTCATTATCCAATCATTTCTTTTGCAGTTGAGAATATTTATTTTTCTCTCCCCAATTCGACTCTAGTATCCTAGTTACAAGTGCCAGGCCGGAACACATAATCAAGGGTTCTAAAATGAGACTCAGGAGTATCAAAAGAGATCCTGAAGGGGGAGGGTAGAAAGGCCTGCTCATTTTCTCCAGCAAGTAAACCAAGGTAAGGCAACACCTTCAGATACGGAGTCTGGAAGATGATAAGGGAAAAGGAATTTAGTGGTGCACACAAAAGCTCAGCCCGCTCTCACACTGGGATTCACCTTGCTAGTTTAAACATTTTGTTTTAAGCAGAGAGTTATATCCTTAAAAACATTGAATCATTAATATTTTCCTAAAATCTCACTATGTTTATGATTTTCAATTTGTGAAAACCTAAAATGAATCCCAGATGCTTATACCCTTAAATAAGTGAATATTTTATTTATGTTTAAAAAGTTCCGAAAGGAATTGATAATATGTACAAGTAATGAAAATATTTAATTCTTGCCACTTAAGTCTAAGAAAATTAGAAATAAGACATTTTAGGCTTCATTTTACTTTATATCTAGTTCGCGCACATGCGCACACGTGTGTATGTGCACGTGCACGCGTGTGCACATGCATGCATGTGCCCATGTGTGTATAATTTTTAGTGATAATGGCAATGAAACCAGAGAGTGCTGAGCTATATTCTGAGTTTTTTTATTTTTTATCTTTTTTTTTTGGTTTTGTTTTTTATCTTGGGACAAGTGGCTAACTGGGTACAACTGAAAAGCTGTAGAAATCAAAGAAGTACAATGCAAGCACTTAGGACAGGCCATGTAACGAAAGGGAGGGGTTGACACAACCCAAACTGGGACCTTAAGTCACTTCAGAGGAGAGTGTGTATAAAACCCGCGTGCTGGCATCTGCCTATTGTAGCCTCATATAGTCCTGGGTGATAGGAGGACTCAACAATTTAGATCTAACATGCACCCCCAAATTCTCATTGTGTTCAGAGGTGGGGATTTTGAAAAGAAGTTGCATCTAATTTCATCACGGGATTAATCTACTTATGGAACCATAATGTGATGACGGTAATTAAAGTTATGGACACTTAGGAGGTGGACTCAGTTGAAGGAAGCGAGTGTGACCTTGGGAACTACATCTGGTCTCGCGGTCTTTCCCTTCCTGTCCGCTTTGTCACTGGCACGAGATGAGATGCTTTCCTTCACTCCACCCTTCCCCCAGCATGCTTCTGCCCACCATACACCTCAGAGCAATGAACCCAGCATCTTATGGGCTGCAGGATAGTCTGTGTAAACTGGAGAACGGGGTGAGCAAATGGTGACAGAGAAAACCACTGCCAGGAATCTTGACCAGGAAGAGGAAGACAGAATGAGTGCGGCCGTTGGAGGAGAGGAGAAACAGCTACCCAGAGAGCAGGACTGTCTAAATGAAGCTGAGGTCACCGGTGGAAATGGGTACGCTTCGCATTCTCCTTGGAAGGATTATAGCTAAACTGGCATAGGGAAAGAGAAGCTCTCAATCGGACAAAGAGGGAATGGATGTGTTAAAAGCTATGCAGGGCTGCTCGAATTATCCTCACCACTTTTTAAAGCAGAATAAGGTATGCTACTTGCACATTAATTACCTCCTCCCTTCTCTTCTTTTTATCTTATATATTTAAGAAACATGATCCAGTCTAACACAACAGAAACCCTTCATTAAAAGAAATTACTGCCAGCAGTCACTAACCAGAGTACTATTCCCTATGCAGAAAGGCTTGGTGTCCATTCTTCTTGTCATATCTGCACGTCTGTCCTTCCTTAATAGATCACACTTACTGTAAACCTACAAAAACGCAGATAACTATGTGACAGGTAGTTCTAATTGAGATGAGCCTTCTTTCTTAGAATGCTTCAAAACAGTGTGGGAAATATTTTCTAGCATTTAAAAAATATGTTGATATCTAACTTGCAACTCCCCCCCCCACAAAAAAAAGCCTGTTTAATAATTTCTTACCACCCACTGTTGGGCTGAACCGTCTGTGAAGCTGGGTTGATGCTTGCTTGCTGTTCAATAAGAAACAGATGTATCACAAGTGAAAATGTTTGTGTTCATTCACAAAGCAGCAGTACTTCAGCCTAGTCATAGCCATAACATTTCATGAGCAGTCTTAAACATTATTTCTCTTGTGGAACAAAACATTACTTTTGAAATTTGTGTGAGATATTTGGTTTCAAAACGGACTCAATTCTGTTGTCCATAGAATGCATGGAAAGATAAGTAGGTAGAAAAATGCCTTTGAAAACTTCCAGAGATATGTATTTTCTGAAAGTCACAGAAAGAATTCCAGCTGGTGACATTAAATGACTAAAGCCAACACTCTGTGGATTAAAAATCACCTACTTTTGTCTGAAGAGGAAATAATAAAATATTATAGTAATAAAAAGTGATAATTGGAATCATTGTGGATCTTCAAAACATTATTGAATATCCCTTGACAACCATGAGAGAACTGTAGGTAATTATCAAGTCTCATTTTAAATTAAACCTGGCCCTGGTGCCTGCCCCTTGTCACCCTTGAGTAAGGATGGTATTGAAGGGGACTCATGATGCCTCTATGTAGATCACTTTAGTGTTAGTTGGCTGGCCAAACTTATGATATAATCTTTGTCTACCACAATTTAATTAAAGCAGCAAAAGATATGACCTTTGCAGGGCATTTTCTTAGCCAGAGCACTAAAAATATCCCCTGGAAGCAATCTGTCAACATGATCTTTCAAATAATGCTGTTAGTCGGAGAGAAGAAAAGAAAGGAAATGAGACACGCCAGAATCTACAAAGGTGATTAGCACGTGGTTAGTTGTCATGAAGCCAGGACCACAAGGCTGTTTACAAGGAAGATAAGAAATACCTTTCACAAACTTAATTATGTAAAGTAATGAGTGAAAGTCCACCATTTGGTGTCCAGAATATAAAAATAGCGTCATCAGCGTGCCTTGCCTCCCGTTCTTTTCCTCTTTTCCAAAAATTATTTTTGTGTCTCTTTCCGTTTGGGTGGCAGTTAGAGGCTTTGTTGCCTTGATCTATAGATATTCATGGAGGAGTTCTCATCCTTGTACCCTTATAAATCTATGTAACCTATAGTAAAAGAGTTTGATGAAAACAAAGCCCTTATTTATTGACGACAACATGAGTTCACTACCTACTCTGTTCTGATAATTGGTGTGTTTCTGTCTGGTCAGGGGATAAGTGCTATTTGTTTTCTTAGCTACGGTAAAAGGCAAGGTTTTCTCCTTTTCACTGAGTGAATGTGATCTTTCAATCTGAAATACAATCTGATGGACAGAGAATGCAAGCCATAAGAGAGAAACTGGACATGACTTACAAAGAAATGAAGCCCATGATGAGAAGTCATGTTAATCATTCAATGGGAGAATAGTTAAAAGGTCTTATTTGAGGAGGTCAGGTAGTCCTACGGTCAACTCCTCTGCTATGTCCTGAGCATACTCCTTAGAACATACACAAATCACTTCTGACTTGGCTTATAAACACGGAATAGTTTAAATGATTTTGCAAATTTGTCAAGAAACTAGGTTAGCATGTCATATGACACATCTTTGTTGTTTAGTACTAAGTTGAAACTATTGTCAATAGTCAGGAAGATTAAGAAAATGTCACCAGAAAAATGGTGGGTTAAGTTAAGAAGCTATAAATCCTCCCAATAAAATGTAAATTTACAGTAGAGATTAGGCCAAACTCGTGTTATTGATGAGCTGAATCAAATCGTAAACATGCTTTGGTCAATAAAAAGTTGTTGGTTCAGTAAACTAACACTAATTTCAAGTGTGTGGGGTTCATCTAGTGCCCTATACCAGCAATACATTCAGAAAACTAAGTCATGATCTAAAAATTAAATCATGAGATGGACCCAAAGCATTAGAAAGGCAAAGAGAAACTGTAGCTTATTCATTCTCTCTTATACAGACTATCTTCAAAATTCTTAACAACCAATGAGAATGGAGACAGGACATAGACAAGTGAAATATCTGACAAGTGACAGAATATAGTAGCTGAGTACCCATCCTGCACTTCTGCACAATGCCTCACGTTGCCCCTTGAACAGAGTATATGCTCAGTTAATATTACTGAATTAAATCCAGTCATCTCACAAAAGGACAGTTGATTCAAAAATCAATTAATAATTATCCACTTGAAGATTTATAAAATAATTATTCTGACTTTTTTTCTATAAAAGTTTTTCAGCTTTTGTGGATGATCTTGGGTATGTGTTATATAAGTCAAATCTGATCATTATTTTTATTTAAAAAACATTTAGGACATTTTCAGGGGCAGACACTTTATGACTAGTAATTATAACCTGGGATATGAAACAGCTGCATCTTTACAGTGTTTAAGGGGATGTTTGGGAACTCCTGTGACAATTCTTCAAAAATGAGAAGTCTCACAAGAGGTTCAGTGATTAACCAAAACCGAATGACTAGTGGAATGCAGAGTAAAGATTTACATCCAAATAACAAGATTTCAAGTTCAGTGCTATATTCTCTCCGTACTACACAGTCCTTAACTCTTTGTGTGGCACCTCGCGCTAGGCTTTATCTGGAACGGATTCAAGTCTTGCTACGAGGAATTCTCCTGTGGTCCAATTTCAGGACCTAGGACAGCGACTCCGTGGTCCATGTGTAAACTAGTCAGTAGGCATGAACTTGAGAGTGATTTTTCAATACGCCTGTCAGTCATTAAACAGTATTGCAACTTTATAGTCCATGACTGAGCTCACTATCAGGACTGCTCTCTCACTAGCACTCTATAGCTGTTCCTCTTAAACACACCTCCATTGATTTTATGTGAATAGATCAGAGTTGTCAGAAAAGTGAAGGCCACCACTCCAACAGTATGCTACCCTTCCATATCTATTTTTAAATCAAGTACAAACTTTAATGATTACACACAGAAGAGACATCTGGAAGATGTGTTGATACTAGTTGGAAGCAGACGCCAGATGGGTTAGAGAATCTGGAGCAGATGGTAAATGGGTATTAATTAATTACAAGCCTGGACTCTTCTACCATTCATGATTTTCAGTGTCTATGGATAAGTTTACCATTTTTGGCTTATTTCAGTTTCCTAAATTCATCAATTCGTCTTTTTAATCTGTGTGGCTTTAAGAGAAAATAGGAAGAACTTTTTACTTCTTTGATCAAAGAATATGTTGAGCCCTAAAGACACTCTGAGTGGAAAAATGAACTCTGATGAGCTCATGATTTTGCAGTAGAGAAGCAAGTCTCATTGCTGCAATCACCAGCATAGATTGAAGATTTCTGAATTCCTCCTCTGCCAATCAATGCTATCTTCTTTCCATTGTTCTCCTCCTACTTTTTGTAATTCAGTGACATTACCTGCGGTAACTCCATACAAACCATGACAGCCACATGAAGCGAAGTCTAGTTTCATAAATAGTGGTGCACACATCCGTGCTCAAATGCAGAGGTTCATAAGCCAATGGGAGTTAAGTACTGAGCAAGTCTTCTCCCACTTCTTAAACTGACATCTTAGGTGAAATGTATGCAGGAAAGAATCCAAGGGAAGAAAAAAGAATAAGTTTCCTGCTTCTGTAGAGCAGTGTCTCCCTCATGTTGAGCAAAAAAGCCACAAGGTCACTGAGACATGGCTTGGTTAAACATAGTCTCGATGATAAAAGGGTAGGCGTTGGATTCGGAAGTGCTAGTTTACACCCAGTACCTCACTAGTTACAGGTGCTCAAGCTCACCAATCAAGTCATCAGTTCTTCTCTGAAGTATGGAAATAAAGATAAGTGCCCACATAGAGTGATGTCCAGAGTTCTAATAAGTTCCTACCTTCTTTATAATTCTCATACAACTCTCTAATAATCAACTCACAATTTTACTTTCAATATTTTGTAGATAATTTTTGTCAAAATTTACAGGTACATGTTAAAGTAAAAGGTGATCATAAAACCGAACTGAAGGCCTTAAGAAGAGAGTAAGAAGGCAGCTGATAACAAGGCAAGACTTCAGGAAGAGGAACGAATGGGTAAAAACTGGGGCTATTGATAAACATGTTTTTGTCTCAGGCTAACCTTAGAGGTCAGACAAGATAAAGCCCTATCTTCTTTGTATTGTCTTATGATCTGTTTACCTTCTTAGTGGTTTATGCAGAGTGTAGTGAGCTATCAGTGACCTTGTTCCTTGGGGAAAGAAAATTCAGAGAGAGTCAATCTTCCTCAGTTTCACCCAATAAAAAGTTGGCCCTTACACCCTTACATAGACCACTCAGGACTGATAAGAAGAATCCTCCTCATGAACTCTTCGTCTTACTAATTACTGAGAATGTACAAAGCCATACAGCATCCAAAAAGTAGGATTTTCTCTTGGTATTGCCAATTTTGTTATATTTTTCTCATATTTTACCTAGAAATAATTGTAGAAGTTAAATGAGTGGTTCCAAGGACAATGACAGAGGATCTCTGGACTTCATAGAAATCAAAATAAATAAGATTACTGTTATAAAGTTAAACAATGAGATGATTATAGAGTAGATCAAGACAGAGGTATAAGCGGTCACCCTAAAATAAACAGTGTCTCCTGAATTAGGAAAGATTCAGCTAAATATACTAGTATACTTCCTCAGAAATGGGTAGGGGCTGGGAGCAGGAAGAAGCAAAGTTGAGAAGCAAAGAGTAAGGTAGACGGTCTGAACTTCCAAATCCACAGACCATTGTCATTTGCCACTGCAGCATCCTGCGCACTCCAGTCAGACACACTGTATAATACTGGTGTGCCATCTTTACCTCCTAATGAGCATGACTAAGCCCAGAATAAACCTAGACAATCAGAATCTTTTAGACAGTGTTCTTTAGAACCTTAGGGTTCCATGCAGTCATCCCATGGGCTGCCTCAGGAAGTACCAAAGAAGATGAGCAATCAGCTTTTCCCCCAGTCTTTGGACCCTTCATTCCAGCACCATTTCCAACACAATAATTCGCTTTCATCTGTATATGTATTGGAGTTCTGTGTACTATCTCCTTGGGTACCAATTTTGCCTCTTTAAAGATGTACTAACATTCCCTGGTATTGATAGTGTAGTCTTATAGATCCTGCTGCTTAAAATCTATTTCATGCACTCCCTTCTGGTGACCTCTGATTAGAAGTCCTTATATGTTTGATTATGTCTACGATAGGGAGCTTTAGGCGATTCCATAAAATGACAGAAACATAGTTCAAATAATCTCAAAAAGATGCCAACCGATGCATGAGCATACTGTACAAAGAGAATCTTTAAACTTTTTGATATTTTTCTACCTACAGCAAAACCGTGAACTGAAATGTGGGCCCCTTCCCTTCCATGAATGTTGAATGTATATGAGAGCGTTCATTCTTGCCAGTTACAATGACTGGGAATCGTCAATGTCCTCTGTAGGAGGGATCAGGGACATTAAATATTCTACAGTATATCAAGCAGCAGTTCTGCACAATGAGATCTGATAACTCTACCAGCCACCAAAATATCACGTTTACATTTGTTAAAAACCAATACCATTGCCCCAGTGTTATAATTTGGATTTCATGTGTCTTCTAAATCTCATAGGTTAAAGGCTTGGTTATCAAATGATGAAATTGTTGAGATGTGACTAGATTGAGAGGGCTCTACCTTCACAAAATAGAATAACTCATTGATGAGATCATAATTTGATGGCATTATACAAAAGTGATAGAAGCAGTTGGCAAGGCCTACTTGAATGGAGTGGGTCATGGGAACATGACCTTGAAAGCTGATTCTCTCATCTTTTCTGTGTCCTCGATCCTCTGAGGTGGGCAGCTTTCCTCTGCTACATCCTTCCACTGTGGTGTTTCTGCCTCCCCTTTGGCCCCAAGGCATAGGAGCTGCTGACCATAGATAGAAGCCTCTGAAACAGTGAGCCCAGGGAGATCTTTCCTCCTCTAAGTTGTGTCAAGCATTTTGTCAAAGTGATTAAAAAAAAGAAACCAACACACATGGTCCATTCTGAAATAAAGTAAAATTATGAGACATATTTCTGAGACTCTTCCTTGAGGTTTGAGTATATAAATAATAGGTTCATATACCAACGAGTGCATTCTGCTGACATACCACAGAAAAGAATTAACATACAATGTATGTCAATGTTTCCTCTTTCCATATTTTCTGAGTTTGATTCAGATGCCTGTGTGATTCTGCTGGTGAGTTTTCCATTCCTGACATCAGTTACACTCTCATTGTAAGTCGGTCTATTAGTCATCTGATTTTTTTTTGACATTGCTTTCTTATGAGCTTGGGTTAATATGAATTGATTCATGAAACAGATCTACACTCAAGCACTAGCTGAATTGCAACAAAAGATTTCTAGGCCAAGGATAATCTCTAGGCTCAGGCAACTTTAGAAGGCTCAGCCGAGGCTCCTGGCTTCTCCTTGTTATCTCTGTGCCTGACCCTGAAACATCTCTCAAACCTTACCATAAATATTTCTGTTGAGTGGATTCAAAATTTGAATCTGAAGTACTGCTCTTGAAAGCATATGAATAAAACTTAATTTATATTCATTCATGGCAGTAAATTGGAATTGTAGTAGGAAATGGCACCAAATACATAATATTAAGCAGAGTCAGCAGAGGTGATGTTACACATTAGCAATGGATTGTGCAAATAATTTTAAGACTTTTCTCTAGTATTCCACCAGTCACTACCAACTTACTTTTGCTTTTACGTAACTTTACTCATGGGAATTTTATAGACTACGAGTAACTCATAAAAATTTAAAAGAATTGGATACATGGCTAAAAATATCATCTGTTTCTATAATTATTAACCAACTTCATACTTCAGAACAGAAAAATGTGGGATTAGAAAAAACAATTCCTGAGAGGAAAATTATTTCCCTGCCAATTCAATATATCATGGAGAGTGTTGTCCATATCTTAATAGCTTGACACAAAAGTGAAATGAGAATTAAAAATTTATAGGATTTCAGTCTTTTGGCTTGGAAATTTAATGCTATATTAATAAACAGAACTCATGCATTTCTTTGTAAATAGTAAGAAAACACTGCCAGCATTTAAGATTAGCCATGTTAAAAAAAAAACACAATAGTTAAAAATTTGAGTACTTGTAAATCTGCATAAATAAGCCTTTGCTTTCCTCATTTTAGAATTTCTGCTACATATTATGGTATATTTTGAGTGTGGAACAAAAGGCAAGACCTCAAAATAATAGCTTACAGCTGAAAACTTTTGAAGGCTAGCTGTAGACAGGCACTTTCTTTACCAGATTCTTTAAATATTGCAGTGCACTTTTGAGGGGAAATTTCTTTTTAATACAGAGAATCTTTTTAATCTTTAAAATAATTTGTCCAAGTAGATGCCATAGGAACCTTGGATTAGATCTTATCTGTTTCAGATTATTCTACTTCTGGGCTGGAAGAGTAGCTCAGTGGTTAAAGTTCTTGCCTAGCATGCACAAGGCCCTGAGTACGATTATCCGGAAGCACATAAAAATTAGACACGGGGATGCATACCTGAAGTCCAGGCACCTGGACTGAAATAAGAGGATTGTTTTGAGTTCAAAGCCAATGTGGGCTACCCAGTAAGCTGAGGACTAGCCTGGAGGACTACACAGTGAGATCATGTCCCAAAAAAAGTACTCCATTTTCTGGATTTTTGTAGGCATTCACTACAGATAGTGAATAAAAAGTAACTGCTTTCTCAGAGGAAAGATATAACAGAACCTTTAATGACCTGAAAAAGACTTTTCCTCACAACGTCCTAGGCACAAGGGAAAGTAAATTTACTCATGGCATAAATTATGATCATTTGGAGAGGAGTAAATAACAAGGTCTTCTTTCAAAATTCAACTCCATTAAAAGTTCTATGATTAATGAAAATGACACAGACTGAGGACTTCAGGTAAGAAAAAAGATACCAGAGATGCCAAGGGCAACATACTTTTAAGAAGAGGGCACAGAATACCGACTGGAATTGAACCCAGATCCCATTGCCTTTGAACTGACTTGGTCTAAGAAGAATCTAACTATTCTCAATTATTTAATTCACAAAATCCCTGGAATACCTCATTAGTTTACCTGGTACATGCTTAGCTGTCTGAAAACAATGGACAGTGAGTAACAAAATGAGACTTTGTAGGGGATAAATACAAATGATTGTTTTGCTTTTCCAGCTGTAAGCCTGAGTCTCAACAAAGACTGGCTTAATTATTAATATTTCTGATCTGTTTTCCATACTAGACATATGCAAATAAGAAAATGACTGCAAAGTAACTTGGATCAGGTTTTTCTGACTGAAAACAAGGCTTCCATTTACAGATGTGCAGATTGGGTGCTCACAAAAACGGAGAGGATGGCCTCAAGGATTATGACAGAAAAATTCTCTTGGTTAATAATGGGGGATGAATCACTGCATTTCAAAAATTATATATAATAATGCAAACACACACACCCCTGTATCCCCACAAATCTATGATGATGGGAAACTAAAGGACCACGGACGCCTGAGCATCCTGATGTGTCTCATATTAGGGCAACGTGTGCACACAGGACTGAGTCAAGGCTGGTAGTGTTGTCACACGTAGTGTCAATTTCATGCTTCCTCTCTCTCTTCCTGCCATTCCTAGCCTGACCTCACCCTGTCCTTCCCAAGATTATCAATACCAACAGCTGTCTAGAGAGTGTGCTTCTTCTTGTTTTGCTAACAGATTATAGAGATGCCATGCAGATAACAGCTCCGGAAGCCCTAGAGAGATGTCCTTCCTTCTCCACACTGTTAAGCGTTAGGAGGACGCTCCTGTCACAGAGCGACAGGGACAATTAAGCTGACTGGCTTATTAATGTCACTTGGTTGTAGGAACAACGAATTTGAGGCTGAGAATAAGAAATAATTGTCTTCCTTGAGATGGGCTTTATAGCCCCTAGAGGAGACTGTGTCATTTAGGTAGTGATGAGGAGAAAAATGCAGCTGTAGACTGGAATTGATAAGAGTTACTACGTGGATGTAATGCTAATGCTTTAGACCTTCTCACAACAGAGTTGTGCCCACACATAACATACCATAGTAACCCCACGAGAAGGGCTAATAATTCTTGGGGCAAGGCTTAAATTATCTTTCACAGCCCATTGTGCCTTGCTCTATCCAGGTTCACTTACCTTTATGGACTCCCCTTATGACCATTGGAGAGACTGTGTCAATTTAAGACAATTAAGAACCATGCCTAGATTAGGGTTTAGGAACCACACCTAGATTATGCAATTAGAAACCAGCCTGGATTAGACAGTTAGGAACCGGCCTAGATTAGAGTGTGAACGATTTGTGGGCTAGCAAATGAGGGAAGAACACCCACCCCATGTATGAGGTCTGACTGGCCACTTGAACTGTATAAAAGAAAGGAAAGATTGTTACAGCTTTTTCGTCCGGGAAAGCTCTTGTCTTCACAATTGTCTACAAGCACCGACTTGCTACACGGCACAGATCCGCTCCAGTCTCAACTCGTACCTGTCTGCTCACTGTTGATCTTCAGTTGCTGATCTTCAGTCTCTGGTCTTCACCATTGTTCTTTGACCAACCAAGATCCACAACAGACTCTCGCCAGCTGTCCCGCAGTTCCGGACGGGTGTTCTACCTCAGGGCTGAGCAGCCATTGAAATTTCCAGCTCTCACACATGCAGGTCGCCATCTTGGACTATGTATTTCCTCAGAATTGTAAGCCTTCCAAATAGATCTTTTTATTATAATTTCTGTCAATTCTGACTTTCGTAAAAGAACCCAAACTAATACACCCCTCGTCCCATTCTTCCAGCCTAGTATTCATAGAGCACTTAACTGGCCACTACCTAAGTGTCCCAAACATTCAAAGTAATTTTAATCAAAAATTCAGCAAAAGTATAAACTAATAAATTGAGATGCTCATCCAAGGTGTGTATGAAATTCAAAGACTAAGAATAGCAAGGCATAGAGAGTTGGAAGAGCAGCTAATGTGGAGAAAGCGCTCTACTTACAATCAAAACATATTGTAAAACTATATGAGAAGGATGTGATATTGGCTGAATCTTAGATGCCAATAATAAATGGATTAAGGGACCAAAACCAGGCAAACCCAGGCAGAGACTGCCACACAGCTGAACATAAATGATGGCACTCCACCTCAGTGCAGGATGCTGAACTGCATCTGTACAGACAAGGAATGAGACCAAATTCTCTACCTGACACTATTGAAAACCATCAACTCCAGATAGATTGAGATCTAAATATGAAGCGGAAACTCTCAGAAGAAAACATGGAAGATAATTTTGGAAGAAACAAAGATCTCTTAAATAGAATACAAAATATCAATAATTTAAAATGAAAATTAAAAATATATTTTTGGAGAGCTGATGATTGAGTCCCAGGCTCTGTGCTTGCCAAGAAAGTACTCTGCCACTGCAAAAATGCTTTGGCCCATCAAAAATCATCATCAAAATAGTGAAGAGGCCAACTGGTCACAGGAAGATGATAATTGCAACACAATGTTTAATAAATGGCTCACACCTATCAAGAACATAGAATTCTTGTACTCTAAGAAGGAAAAGACAAAGCAATAATAAGTAGAGAAGAGACCCAAAGAGGTACCTTACAAAAGAGAATGGAAACATACCCAATGGTACTTCATCAGTCAACAGATATTTATGCAAATTAAAATTATAGTATGATATCTCCTCACACCCATCAGCATGGCTAAAATTGAAAATGTGAAGAGTATTGAACCATGGTGAGGTTGTGGCATAATTTGAGCTTTCTTGTATTGTAAGTGGTAATGTAAATTGAAACAGCCATATTGGAAAATTGCCAGGCAATACTTATTCAAACAAATTACATGCAGAACCTGTAATACAGAATTTCCTTTCTTAGACATATACTCAATAGGATGCAAGTATGGGAAGATGTGCTTATGAATATTCACGGTGGCGGTGTTTATAGTGACCTCAAATTAAAAATAGCTCAAATGTTTATCAACACTAGAATGGCTAAATGAATTGTACTCAATTCCTACAAGAATGTTATATAAGATGAAGAAATTAGACCTACACTACATGAAGTGGATGAATATTTCAAGTATATGTTGAGACAAAGTAGACAGACACAAAATAGTATCTCCTACACTACCCAGCCATTTACATGAAGCTCTCATAGAAAAAATGCTGAAGTGGAACAATCATTGTAATTTTCATCACCAGAGAATCTAGTACTGTAAAGGAAGCACAGAAGGCTTCTGAGGTGCTGGTAATGTGCTGTTCCTCAATCTAGTGTTAATTACACTGGAGGACCAGTTCATAGAAGATCGCTGAGCTAGATACTTGATTTGTGCACTTGTCTTTATGTAATTAGTGCTTGAATGAAATAATTCTTCACTGTTTAAAAAGTATTTTGGCTTTAGGCAGGAAAATTGCAAGTTAGAGCCCGGCCTGGGCAACTAGTGACCTAGTGAGACCTTGTCTCAAAAAAAAAAAAAAAAAAGACGGAGGTGTGTTGGAGATGTAGCTCAGTGTGAAGACCCTGACAGGTTCAAGTCTCAGTGCCATAAAAGTAAATATAAATGAATAAATAACACACAATTTGTGACGAGACCTTCAAGGCTACCACTTACTCATATTAGAAGAAAGTTTTGACTGTCTTAAATCTTGGTTAGTGTTAAGGGGCAGAAAGGTCTTTTTTAAGGAAAAGAAAGTTCTAGAAAGTGATGAATTAGTTGTGTCATCAGGACATTTTATTACTTTTCATTCTATTTCATTATATTAGTCTCTCTAACTTTGTAAATAATTTTAATTTTTCATAATGCAAAGTTTCCCCTCCCTAAAGACTGATGCGATGTAGAACTTGGTTTGTGTCCAAGTCATTTTAGCTCCTGGTGTCTCTTTTCTACTCTACCTAGTCTGTCAGTTCCCTAAAGGCACACTGTCATCAAAGATTTTGTGCTCACTTAGAAAAGCTCTCCTTCTGGCCACATGAGTCTTTGGGACTTTCTGTTCTGTGGCTTCTTCTTTTTTCTTTTTATCTCCTTAGAAATAAAGATGTTCACTATTTCCTCTCCTATCAGCCAGTTGCATTTCTCTGCCTCCCCCTTCCCTACCCAATTATCTAATGAGTGATTGAATGACGGAAATAAACTTCAAAGGAGACCACATCGGGAAGTAGACAAAACTGCCGAACATGAGCTGACGGAGACCAGATTCCATGCTGATGAGTGGCCCCTTGCCAAATCCACGGAAAAGGAAGTGGTTAATTAGGAGAGGGCAGCGACAGAGATGCCCCCAAGCATTTCAGTGAAGTCCAATGACGCAGGTTAGAGTCCAAAATAACAGGACAATTGATCTGAGAGTGGGGAAAACATTTCTTTAAAAAATTCGTATGTCACATACAGATGGTTCTATTTTTATAAAAATGAAAAAAATCAAGAAGTGCTTTGAAAGATCAATACTACAAAGCTACTGATAAAAGCTACTGATAATTTTATTTTCTGTATTCCAAAATGTTCTTCTTAACTTAGAGGATAGAAATTATACTGTATGAAACTAATTTTTTTTTTAAATTACAGAGAAAATATTGCCATAGAAAGTCAAAGGTCCTCATGCTAAAAAAATCTGATTTATTTTTATTTCCAAATTATCATTTTAATATATTGCTTTGTAACACTTTAAAATCATTTTCATTTCTTTACAAAGTTAAACATTTATTATTTTCTCCCCTTCAGCCAAGATGCAGTTCCTCGTCCTTCCAAGAATGCATGGATGTTTTCTGCTGCCTTCCAAGATATTTCTAGCAGTCATCTTGCCTCCTACCAGGGAGGATCAAGGGAGTGGGCTAAATTTCATTACTAAAGAAATTGCAGCTCCTCAGCTGGATATTAGAGAAGCTACAATAAGCCCTAAAATGCAGTTCTGTCCCTTGGAAATTGCAAATCAGTGCATACACTCCAAATGACCCATGCAGCACACTAAGTAATATGAGACTTAGTAGGAAGGAGGTTTAATGATGTTACACCGGAAGTATCAGAGCGCATGTTCCTTTGTAATGAAGAAGTGCATTGAAATCAGGCAAGAAATGCACCAAAGTATAAAATATACCCTATCCTCCTCTTTAGGGCTGCCTGAGCTTCTTTTAATCACTCATAGCACAGAGGTTGAACACAGAGAGACTGAAGAAAGAAATCAATGCAAACAGAGGAAAACTGTTGCCCCACAACAAGAAAGAGACCTTTGCTTAATTTTTTAGAAGCTATTAAGATATTGAGTTATCTCTTAACATTAAAGAATAACAGTAGTGTGTGATAGGAAAAGTTTTCAGGATGTGCTATAAAACTTCTCCTTATCCATAACTTGGAAAATGTCTAGAAAAGTCATCTCATGACTTCAGAATGATTTTTTGTCGTTGTTGTAAATGGAGAGACCAAACATAAGAACAAAGTAGTGGAGACCACGATACGACTGAGAGAATGAAATCAAACCAGGCATTTTCCTCATGTCCTACCTAGTATCCTTTTTAACCACTTCCCCACTGTGAAGGAATTGGGTAAGATAACTATCAGAATCAACTCTTACAGATACATTATTTCTCCTCATATAATTACTTAGCTGTATAGCCACATGAATATGGGTAATTTCAATTATAGTGGATATTCACACATATTAAGGGACCTTATGTTGGTCCTGTTAAGTAGAAGAATATTTGTCTCAAACTGGCATAAGCAGCATTAGGATTGGAATGCACTGATCCACGGCTGACGTCTTCAAAAACCTAGGCTTTTCTTCACGTTTTTTTTTTTTTTTTTTTTTTTTTTTTTTTTTTTTTTTTTTTTTTTTTTTTTTTTTTTTTTTTTTTTTTTTTGCTCCTTGGTGTATTGATTTTGATCTTTAAGCCTCTCTACTTATGGTCACAAGAGAGTGGTTTCAATTTCTGCACAAAATTATATAAAAATCAGAAGGACCCAGTTTTCAAAAAAAATAGTTCTCAGAATCTTTCAGATTCTGGCTTCTATTACATCGATTAGGACAAAGTCACATGCTAAATTCAAAGATAACACAAGGGTCTTTTAACAGGGAGAATGAAAGGGCAGTTCATGATATGGTGACATATTCTATATGCCACAAGTACCTTTATAAAGCTCTGAACTAAGCAGCATATCGAGAGTTTTGACACTTAAACGTTCAGACTAAATAACAAACACTGCCTACGACAATGATGGTCTTGTTTACAGCACCATGGCCATGGATAGATGATTGTGTGAAAGAACTTTTTATTTTTCCTGAGTAACCGGACACACACAATGCTAAGCAAAATAGGCCAGACACAGCAGGTTAAATATCACATGATTTCTTTTTATATTAAAACCCCAAAATGTCATTATGGATGATATAAAGAACAAAATAAGTGAGATGATAGGAAACAGAGACATTGGGGGGGTGGGGGAGATCAGGGGATAGAGGAAGATAGAAAAGTGGGGAGGAGAAGGGGGAATGGAGATGAGGAAGGGGGGCCATGTACATGTACCAATTCCCCCAAATGAATGAAATTATTATGGATTGTGAACCAGCACTAATTTCTGTGTGTAGCGTTCAGGGAGGAAATGTACTGTGTTGGAGGCCATGGTAGCGAGCTCAAATAAAAACAGAGCTAACGAAGTCAAGTAGAGGGATTGGCTGAAAGAAGCCATGTTCAGATGAAAACAACCATTCAGACATTGATGGCATCAGTCAGTGGAAGAGGTTATTAAATAAGAGAGCTGTGACAACCATACTGTATGAAATAATATAGCAAGAAAAAGCGGAATATGTCAATACACAACAGATGTACATGTAATAAACTTTTCACATAAAAGACAAAGAATAGAAGCACACATTTTTAAATCTTTCCATCTATAAATGATAAACATACCTTAAAAGTAAGGCATGAGCTTCTTACACCAGTTAAATCTCAGTCAGTTCATTTGTGAATGTCATTAATAGCCGACAAAATTTATTGTAAGACAAAGAACATTAAAAGGGTAAAATAATAAATATAGTCATGATAAGATTAGTTCAACAGAAAGATATAAACATTCTTAATTTACAGTAGCCTCCAAAACAAAATGCAAATATTTTCAAGTACGTAATTTGTTTTGTTCCTGACTATACACCTTTAATGTGTGCCAAAACTTTTTAAATGTGTAATTAGTAGATATCAATAATATAACTAAGTTACTCCTGAAGCCACCACTGAGCTCAATACTCAAAAAGAAATAGACAAATCTACCACCAGTGTAGGAAGTTTTGGTATACTCCATCTCTTTCAGTATTTTTTTAGATACAAATAATGAGTAGAATTTGGAACATCTGGGAAAAAATAAGCAAGATTGACCAAATAGTTCCAGCCTGTATGTTTAACTTTTTTTCTCCCATTGTACCCTTAACAAAAGTCCTCTACTCCAAGTCCCTGACTCTACCTCCTATTCACCAAGTAAAAATGGTACACAATTCTACCTTCTCTCCTTGGTCCATGGGGTTGATCAGACTCCAAAGGCACAGGATATCATGAGATACGTGTTCACGTAGTTTTCTCCAGTTGCTTTTGTTCATGCTATTATTTGGAATAGGTTATAAGTGGTTTCATGGCAGAAACATGTCCTAAGTGCAGTGTGATTTCAGTGGAAGGCTGAGTTCACAGCAATATTTCTTTGTTGTGGTAGTGGTGGTGGTTATAGAATTTAAACTTTAAATTTTTTCACTTTCTCTTGCTGTTAAGAAAGACTTTAATAAAAAGAGTCATTAATGTTCATTGCTGTATGTAAACAATCCAAAGATTGTCTAAGAAAATAATAATAATTTTCTACTCTCCACCTGTGCCTCTATCTGTCTCTGTCTCTCTCTCTTCCTTCCTTCCCTTTTTCTATTTAGCCAAACCCACTACCTCGTAAAGGTTTTGTCGGGGGGGGGGGGGTGAAATACTGTGTTTTTACTCCTAGATTTACTATATACATTGCTTACAAACTTTTACATGCTTAACAGACCATGGAAATTGTTTCGGAATTAATAAATATGACTCTAACTTTCTTTTAATGCCTGCATGAGACTTTATAACACAGATCATGGAGCTACTCCCAGACTGTAACTTCTCAGATATTCCTATACATACAATTTGGCTTTCAGTTCTTGACCTTGGCCTAGAAACAGCCACTCACCCCTTCTCATGGGGACCCTCATAATCTTCCTGGCCCCAACTATAGACCAACTAATGATGGTACCCCTGAACTCCAGCACAGACCAGTCACCCGTGAAACCATAGCTCACCTGCTTGTCCTGCCAACCTCTCTGGCAACTCCACTTTGCTCTTCTCTGCCCAATCCCCAATCCACACGCTAACTAAAAGCCCATTGCCTAATCCTCACACTGACTACCCTACCCACTCTTGATAAAAAGCTTTGTTCATCCCACAACTGGGGCCTCAGCCCTAGACTTGCTATCCAAGCAGTGGGCCATTGAAGCCAATAGACTTGCACTCAAGGTCTCTTGCTGGTCTTACTTGTGTTCACACAAGAGCTTCTTTGATGCAACACAAATGCACCACAATTCGCCATCTTCCCTCTGTTCAGGTTGGGTCTGTTGACATTTCTCCAGCCATCCACCATGATAGAACTTAACACTTCTGTAGATAAATTAGTAAGATGGAGTTTGGAGGTATCTTTTTTAACTTTAAAAGCTAATTCTTCATCACATTATAAAAAGCTATTGTAATTCACAGTCCCATGACTACTATATCCAAGGTCTGACTCCCTGCCATCTGGTACTGTGGCAACTTTTCATTTTTTTGTCAAAAATGTAAAACTTAGCAATTCATTATTGCTTTGATTTTCATTTCCTAATCACCAAAGACTTCAAGGATCCTTCTTATATTGAACCTCATTTGCATGTCCTTGTCGGTGAGTGCTCTGTTTATGGTCTTTGGTTTTTCATTGTTGTTGTTTGTTTTGTTTTTGTCTTGGACACACACATCCACAATATACTGCTACATTTGAGGTGGAGGTGAGGTGAAGAGGCAGTCAGAGTAGATATTTCAACAGGTAGAAGCCAGGGGTGGGCCATCCCAAATCTTCTTGGGTCTTCAGCAAACCTTCCTTTAGGCTGTGAGGACATGGCTCCAATTCGCTGGGAACTTGAATGCCTCCATTAAAATGAGAAGGGGGGGGGAACTCTTCCCACCTCACTTAATCCTCTTTGCTATCCACAAAGCCAGCTGCTGCTACACAATTCTTATGGGATTTATATTCCAGCAGCCAAAGAGCACAGCATAAAACCCACCTGCAGAGATCCTGCCCTGTGGAGTGGTAGTGTTCAGGAACCATCCGCTTAATGTCGTGCTGCTCTATAGAAAAACATGGACTCCTTCTGATAGTCTCACTTGAGGGAATAGAGGCCCCAAGCGTGGCAGCCCCGTGACAAGGCTCACACCTTCTCCTCAGTCCTGCTTTTATCCTACCTTCGCAAACACTTCCACTTGGTTGGCTTGCCCACCCTGCACTGCGCCCCACCTTTCACATTTTGTGAGGGCCTCACTCACATTCCTGACAGTAATGAGCTTCAAGCTGGCTTTTCTTTCTTTCTTTCTTTTTTTAATAGGAAGAAGAAAAGCAAAAAAGAAACTTCATCTTGCCAGGCAATATGCCTCTAGCATGCTTCCCCACAGAGAAAGGAGCTAGTCTCATGGCTGCGAGGAGGCTGACAGGCAAGGTAAGAGGCAGCTGTTGGCTTTTATTAAAATGCTACCTTGACCAAGGTCTGATTTCTTTGAGTGTCAGTTGATAATCATCCAGTGCAGGACCCAGGGCACATGCTCCGCAGCTTTGGGCAACAAGCCCCCTCCGCGCACCGGTTGTGGGGAGCGGAACTAAAACCGTGCTGCCAGCCCCAGCCATCGCTTCCCGTCCTCCCCCCACTCCGTCTGGTCCATCAGCTTCTCCAAAGGCCTCACCAGCACATCTCGTTCACACGGTGATTGTTTTTCTCTTTCTCATTTCCCATGCATGAAGGCAGTTGATCTTCTGATCTTGTCAAGAAAAAGGCTCCAGAGAATTCCAAGAGGAGGGTGACTCGGATATGCTTGCATAATTCAGCCCACACAGGAACTAGCTTGAAATGTCAGATGATAGTTGTGTTTGAGCAAATATTAATTTCATCATGAGCAGATTTCAAAGTTTCAGTCATAGCACAAAAATAGTTTGTGCTCAGAATACGTCTTTTTCTTTAGTCTAATACATACGTTTAGCTTTTCAGAGTTGCCTAAATAGTCTTTTCTCATTTTAGTAACTTTATTGATATACACTTACCCATGCAAGTCATCCACGTTAAGTGCACAGTTTGTCGAGATTTGGTAAATGTAGGTAGCAAGGAAACCATGGTCACAGAGTCCAGGTTCAGAAAAGTCCTGTAGTCTCCAAAACTTCCCTCGTGCCATCTGCTGTCACGCCCTGTTCCTACAGCTACTCCAGCAACAGCAGCCATGCTTTCTGTCTATAAGCTTGCCTTCTCTAGCATTTTCGTGTACACGGAATAGCAGAGCACACAGTCTTTGCTTCTACTTTCCTTCTCTTAGCATACTTTTGAGGTTCCCTCATCTGTTACATGAATCAGTATTTTGTCCTTTTTAAATGGTGGCCATTGTCAACAGGTCATATACATTTAGGTTGTGCCGAGTTTCTGACTCTGACGTCTCTGGTATAAACATTTGGACGTAAGTCTTTTAGGGACGTGTATTTTTACTGCTCTTGAGTAGATGCTAAAAGGGTGGATTTGCTGTCTACGCTTAACTGTCCAAGAGAAAAAGCTACTAAACTTCAAGTTGTTAAGGACGTTTAACTCTTATTTTCAAAATTGTATTAGCTATGGAGTCACCCAATCTCAATGAATAAATACAAATTCTCAGCATCATTTAGCAAAGTTTTTAGAAATAGGATAATGGGCAATAAAAGTAATAGGATTACACCAAAGAAGTATTCTTAAATCCTATTCCATTTCAGCTAACGCTCAAGGGGAGGGATTGTCTGCAGAACGGTGCTGATGAAGAAGTACAGAAGCACTGATAGCTCTCAGCGCTTGCCTCCTGAAGATGCTCTGCCTCTGTGGTCTGAGGCAGAAGGTGTTTCTTTCAGATCTTTCAGGCTAAAAGGTGAAGCTGAGGCTCCTGCTGAGGAGATGGGACCAAAAGGATCCTAGATGCGCAGTCCCTGCCAGTCCTGCTCCGACCAGCTGAATGGGAGCTACTGTTGATGCCCCACCCACAGGGGACTATAGGAGCTTTCTCAAGTGCCTTCCCACGGCCTTCTGAACACCTGGAGCAACAGGCCATGATCCCCTGACTGCAGATTCTAAATACTTGGGATCCAAAAAGAAGCTAAGCTCTGTCCTGCTGGTTTCGGATGACAAGGTGGTGGTTCCAGGGGAAGAAGAGGTGTTTCAAAATCTTTCTGTTACCATCCAGTTTTATGACCTTAATCAAATTATTAACTTTTAAATTAAAGATTTAAATTGAGTTTTTCCATTTTCATGCGATTGGATTGCTAGAAGGATAAATGGAATGTTAATACAACACAAGTAAGGTAAATTCTTGATGGTAAAGGATGTTGTACGGATTCAAAAGCCTGGAACTGTGCCCATCACATAGTACTTACCCAGTATATGTTCAGAGAATAAGTAAAGTGCATGGTGCCTGGAGATGTTACTCATTCATTTCATCTGTCGCTGTTTATTAAGCACTCATTGTACGCTTATCCAAAGCTAAGCAGAGCCCACAAGTAGCAGAGTCACGAATTAAGACAGTAAGCCAGAATGAAGGATACCTTCGATCCTTTAATCCCTTGCTGTGATCCTATAAGCAGCAGGTTACGCTGGAGAAAGTACTGACTCCAGATGGCTTTAATTTTCTCCATTGAAGGTTGGAGGGATCAGTAAGGATGAGGGAATTGTGTCATGATCAACGAGTCCCAAACAAAAGATACTTGCCTTCTTATAGAACTAGAAGCAAGGCAGAGGGCCTGCGGCCTAAATTGCAACGCCTCCCGGAGACTGACCTGTGCTGGCTGTGCACCAAGGCTGGTGCTAAGGGGCAGCTTTCCCCAGGACGTGCCAAGGAAAGCCTTTGTAGTCGCCTGTGATCAGGTCTGAAAAGCCACAGGCAAGCTTTTGGCCAGAAACAAAACCCCCAAATATTGCTGCCAAAGAGTAGACATGGCCTCTACCATCACAGAAGCTTACAAACGATTACATAGGTAGACCATAGACAATAAAACATAAATACGCAATAATAAAATTTGCTGAGCCTCCTGAAAGTGCTGGTGGTAAATGTGGAACCCTAGCCCAGGGAGAGGGAATGACAGGTGTTCATTAGCGTGAGTGCCTAAACATGCGTTGTCAGACAGGAAGTCTGAGCTGAGAACTGAGGAAGTGAAGTATCCAGCCACAGGAAGGGCAGGAAGAAGAGGAGCAGATCCGCTAAGCAAATGGCAGCTCTTGTCACCCTTTGCGACATCAGACTTTAATTACATACGCTGTGCTGGAGGGGACAACGTGACTTGCACTGCTATTCTTCCAAGTCTGTGTAATAATACACCACTTTACAACAATTCCTCCTTTGATGTGCAAAACTAGTGCGTCCAATTGAATCTTATCTGTGGTTATGCAGATCTCGAAGTCATATGAGTCAGATGTTCCCAGGATCTAAACAATCTTTTTAAAATTGGAATAAACCCACTTCGTGTAACTATACGTGGAATGCCGAAGGAATAGATTTAGCTGAAGTGCCTTAGTGTTCTCTGTCCTCTCTCACTATGAGAAATTGGAGATGATGTGGACATCAGTGGTTTCTGTAGGCTTCAGGAAATAAAAACGGGGTCGTGGTTATTTCCCTCACATTGAAGACTCTGGAAACTTGAGGTCTCCTGTCATTCTCAGGCTGTGTCCAAGTACCTCTGATAGAAAGTTCATTGTTGGACTGGAGAAATAGCTCAATAATTACAGCACTTGCCTATCCAGCACAAGGCCCTGAGTTTGATTTCTCAGTTCTACACAGGCAACATACACTTACAACTCCAGCACTCAGGAGGCTGAGGCAGGATGATTGCCACGAGTCTGAAGCCAGCCTGCGCTCTATAGTGAGTTCAGGACCAGCCTGGATTGCAGAGTAATCCCTGTCAAAAAAAAAAATCATTGTCAAAAATGGCCTGGACCTTCCAGTAAATGTGGAAAGCCATTAACTTCTAGGGAAAGAAACGGAGCAGTTGAATCTAATTTTTACCCAAGACTATTTGTCTTGTTTTTAAAAATCCGTTTCTTTTCTTGATCATTGTGTGTGCTCAGCTCAAAAGAGAAAATCCATTTCACAGAGTTTTAACACTATGCACCTAGATTTTTCAAAACTCTTTTCAGAGCTTTCTGTGAGTAAGTCTGGATTGAGGTACTGAACCATGTACTCCATTTGATTACTTCCCCCTTCTATTAATATGTATATATGTGATACATAATGTTTACGTTGAACTTGAGTGTTGTGGGCGCATATATATGGCGTCAGAGTTAGAAACCCTTCCCCTCTCCCTTTCCTGACCCTCCCCTCCCCTGGCCCCCTAACTTCCGCTATCTCACTCACTTAGTTGTATGAGATGACTGTATTCTGGGTTCCTCATATTAGAGAAACCATTTGGTATTTAACTTTCTGTGTCTGCCTCACTTCACTGAGCATGACGGTCTAAAGATGTTCCCATTTACCTACAAAAGCCCCCAAAGTAGCTGTCTTTATAGACGAGTAGTACTCCATTGTACGTATTACCACAACTTTTGTAACCATTGGCCTGCTGACGGGTATTTTGGTGTCTTCCACATTTTAGCTACTGCTAGCTGTGCTTCTATGAACACAGATATACATATATCTATTTTATACAACACTTTTAACTCTTTTGGAAAGATTCCTAGAAGAGGTATCAGTGGATAAAAGGGGATATTTATTTTCAAACTCTTAAGGAATTTCCATATCGCCTTCCATAGTGGTTGTACCAGTTTACATTCTCACCAGCAGTGCAGGAGGGTTTATTTTGCACCGCAGCCTTGCCAGCACTGCTTTCTGTTTGTGTTCTTGACATACACCATTCTCTCTGGAGTTAGATAGTATTTTAGTGATGTTTTGATTTGCATTTTTCTTATGGCTAAGGATATTGAGCATCTTTTTATGTATTTACTGGCCATCTGAACTTTTTAATCTGAGAATTGTCGATTAATTTCCATTGCCCATTTATTAATTGAGTCTTTGAATCTGAGGGGTCTATTTTTCTTAACTTCCTTGTATATTCTGGTTATTAGCCTCCTATCTGAGGTGCAGGTGGTGAAATCTTTTTCTTTCCTATTCTGTCAGTTCTCTCTTCACTCAGTTGATAATTTGATGTGCAGAAATTGTTTTATTTGGCATACTTCTATTTATTTATTTAATTGTTTGAGACAGGGTCTCATCCAGGCTGTTCCTGAACTCACTATGGAGCCCAGGCTGGCCTTGGACTCACAGAAATTCTCCTGTCTTAGCCTCCTGAGTGCTGGGATTACAGGTGTGCACCACCACATCCAGTTTACATAGCGCTGGGGAATCAAACTCGGGTACTTGGAGCTTGCCTAACCTCTTGTTAGCCATTCCTCCAGCTCCACTCCCATTTATTAGTCCTGGGAGCTATTTCTTTTGCATTAGATATCTTATTGAGATAGTCCTTACCTACACCTAGATCCTTTAGATTTTTGCCTCATTTGTCTTCCAGAAGATTCAGTGTTTAGATTTTGATATCTAGGTCTTTGATTCACTCTATTTGATTTTGGTGCACTGTGACACGTGTGTGTCTAGATTCATTCTAAATTATTATTTGTTAAAAAAAAGAAAAAATGCTGTGAAAGAAGAATAGATTTTGAAGCAAGAGAGATATGAGTTCTGATCCCAGCTACAGGTAAAACACAAGCGCTACGTAGGTGGCTCCTCCTGTGTTCTTTCAGGCAGTTTCCTGGCTGCCCTGACACTCAGTGCCATAAGAATTGGACAGGTTCCTTCTCACAGGAATGTTGAAGAGAAGCCTGTGTTCAATAAGTGGTAACCGTGAAGTAGGTCATATGGAAAGATATGGAATTTATGACTCCAAAATTTGCAGTACAAGTGATACCAGAAGATAATTTTCTGGAAGTTTACTCAGCTCTCTTCTTTGCTTAGAAAAAGATTGAAAAAGTAAAACTTGAAAGAGAAAAAGAACCATCTTAAAAGTGCAGAGAAAGTTTTTTTTTTTTTTTTTTTTTTTTGAGACAGGGTCTCACTCTGCAGCCCAGGCTGGCCTGAACTCACTATGGAGCCCAGGCTGACCTTGGACTCACAGCAATCATCCTGTCTCAGCCTCCCGAGTGCTGGGATTACAGGCATGCGCCATGCCCAGCTTAAATGGTGCTGGGGAATTGAACTAGGGTACTTAGCGCTTGCTAGGCAAGCACTTTAACCACTGAGCCATTCCTCCAGCCCACAGAGAAAGTTTTATTGTGCAATATAGGTTGGAGGTGGCACTTTGAATGTCAAAAGGTCCAGGGTAATTACAGTCTTTTTCCTCCCCCTGAGGAACCACCCAAGTGTCTCTTGTATTTTACCTGGGACCGTGAGCTTGTACAAAGAAATCAAGGTACAATTATTAAAAGTACAAACTTCACTGGATTATTGGGATCAAATTGCACCTTTGCAAGGTATGAGATGTGACCTGGAACAAATCGGCCATGCAATCTGCAATCTGTGTTTCACCTTCCTTGGTTTTTAGTTTGTTTGTTTGGTTTGGTTTGGTTTTCTTGAGATAAGGTCTCATTCTATAGTTCAGACTGGTCCCGAACTCACCATGTAGAGCAGGCTGGCCTCAAACTCATGATAATCCTCCTTCCTCAGCCTCCTGAGTGCTAGGATTCCAGGTGTGTGTCACCATGTACAGCTTATATGATGCGGGGGAATTGAACTCAGGGCCTTGCTCCTGCTAGGCAAGTTCTGTAACCATTGAGCTATGGCCCGAGTCCCATGCCTTCCTAGCTTTTAAATAGGATTTGGGATAATAACATTTTCTACTTCAAGATATTATTCTGAGAAGGCATTATGTTAGTTAATATACATGCTTTCAGCAATGCCAGATAAAAGGTAAATAGTACCATCATAGAGATAAAATTCTCTTTCAGTATGAATCCCAAGAATCTCCCACTGTAGTTTCAGACTTCCTGTATCTGACATTCATATAGAATCAAGGCATTTCCGTCAATCTTTATCACACCTTATGCAAAAGAGAAATAGCAATTATGATTGACAATGGAAAGCCCAGTCAGTTGGTGAAAAGTACAGACCGAGGAGCAGTGTTCAGCCAGCAGTGGGGGATTGACTGACCTGTGCTTCCACACGGCACAAGCAACAAGGCGTCCAGGCTAATGATTGCAAACTACATGGTGGCTTAAATCCAATTTTAAATGGTCTTCATGTGTTTAAAACCTTGGTTTTTAATTTGTCTTTGAAAAAGAGCCATCTCAATTTTAAAAGTCCCCGTGAGCTCTGTGATTCATATCATCGGAAATCTGACCTTTCAGTGGAAAGGGGGAAAATCTAAGTTGTTACCTTGTCAACAAAAGGTAAGCAGGGTGCTCTGAGCTTCTGCTATAAATAATCCATCTGTGCCCAGAGAAATATTGTGTGAGCATGGAAGGGACTAAGCTGGCTGGCTAGAAGGAGAGCCTGCATTTCAGGAGATCATTTTAACCACCATTTTTGGGAGTTATTCCCAGAGGCACTTTTGTTGCAATTAACCAATAAACCAGTGAGACGGAATGAATGCAATTTCTAAAAATGGGAATTCATACAAATGAGGACTGATAATGTTTTTGCATGTGAGCGATTTCTCTATACTGATTCGAACCATTTTCTAAACTCTGCTGTTTTTCTTTGCAATATTTGTTCTCTGGTTTCCTCACAACCTCTTAAACAGAACAAAGAGAAGGTAACAATGAACTTCGGTGTTTCAGCCTTGATTTAGGTGGTGTTAACTTGCACAGTAGCAGAAAAGCAACAATGATAAAGCAAAATGACTTTTAAGACATTCTGGATTATTCTTTTTTTTTAAAAAAAAAAGCAAAGTCTTCTTTGGGTTGAAAATAATAAAATGCCATTGAACTCATTTTTTTAAACCAGCTGGATAAGTTTAAGATTTATGGCTATGATTACTCCTTGGCTTGCTGACGTAAATTAGTCTTCTGGGAAGCCCAAGTTATTTCTCCATAAGCTTTAATGGTCTGTGAGTCAGAGTAGGTGCTGCTGATAACCACTATAGCAGGATTTATGGGAAGGCAACTGAGAAATTGAAGGACATGTCCATCTTACGGCCTTTAGAAATAGTGCATAAGAATATTACCTGAAGGAAAACCTTTGCTCTGATAGATTCCACCTGCTTTTCAGTAAATACAATTGACCCAGGAAATTTTCCTCCAGTAATCTTGCAGCTCAACTGGATTCAGGAGGCACACAATGGGACCCAGGTGAGCAAACAGAGTAATCTGATTTTTTTTTGTCCAACTGAACACATTTTATTCTAAAGATCCTGTGGATAATTACAGCAGAACAATCCTAGACTGAAGCACACTTGAGACATCCAACAGCCCAGTTTGATGGAATACCCATTCCAATGCGTCAAAATGCAAAGTCAGTTTGAGACAATCAGAGACCTTTAAAATGGACTCCTTACTATCTTATATGATTACTAACTGAGATAATAGCAGTGTGGTCATTTTTAAGATTGCCCTGATTTTTAAATTTCATACTAAAGTCTATAGGAAAACGATCTCATTATATCAGAGATTTGTTATGGAACACTTTTACCAGAAAAGAGGATCAGGTTAAATCGGAAATATGGATGACAAAAATCCAAAAACCAGATATGGAACTCTGGGAGTTCATCACACTACTCTGTTCTTGTGTATGCTTGAAAATATTCATGACTTTTAACTCTCCCTTTCAGCCTAAAGCAATTTCTCCCTCCTCTTTCCCAAGGCAGCATTTTGAAATCAGCACGCTAATGTGATCTCTTAGAACAAAGGTGGCAAAGATTTTGATCCTTCTGATGCTCCCTGAGTTCTTACTGGTTCTGCCTCTGAAGGCTCATAACTTAGATAACTGAGATCAATTATCCCATCCTGGATGAAGCCCTGGTTTTTTGTTTGTTTTGTTTTGGTTTTGTTTTGATTTTTGCCCCTGTGTCTCTTATCTCTACTTTTGTTAACCCTACTGCTGCTTTGAGTCTGAGTCTGTTTCTTGACACTGTTCTGAGTGGTCCATGCTGTGGCTCTCAGCTAGAGTCACATCGCCTGTTCCATCGTGACCCCTCCTGTCTTCCAGGCTCATCCGCTGGTATGCTTAGCAAGTTCTACCTGCCATCCATGGCCAATCTAAGAAACAGAAAGGAAAGTCGACATCACTTCTGAAGCACATATCTCAGCCAGTTTCCCCTGACTCTCAAGCACCTTGTTGAATATACTGGCTCAATGCAAACCTCTGGGTGTCTCTGGGAAGGGAGCAATCTTTCCAGAATGAGCCTAGTAGAGAAAGACAGATGCAACTTTTGTTCTGAAATCATCTGAGACTTGTATAAATACTTCTTCCTCAGTCCTTGAAGCTCAGATCCTCTAGTGATGGGCACAAAGTAAAAATGTTCCCGCTCAACCTTTCGGTCTTCTCTTCCTGTTCTTCTTGCCCTGGTAACTTGCTGCAAAATAACCCTCCCGACAGGAAACAGCCCTTAAGCCATATGAAATGATCTCATCTGAGTATGTGCTCTTTGTGCCCCATAAAAAGGAAAACTCCAGATTGAGGGCAGAGATCTGAATCCATTCTGTTTACTGCTGTTTTCCAAGCTCCTCAAACAGCATTTATGCTCAATAAACACATATTGAGTAAACAGTCAATGAACAATATTGTGCATCATTTTCCATCGAAATTATTTTGCAGGTTTACCTAGCTTATTGTGAATATGCCATTGTCAATCTTTCCCATAAAAACTGTTTCTGAAACTTGCTTAACAAAAATGTCCTTGAATGTTTGGTAGAATAAAACTCACATTTTGCCTCCTGAGATTCCAGTTCTGTATGCTTAAGATAGGGATCAGAAATCTGGTGTGGTACAAGATTCTCTTATCTTCTCAAGGAGACACCTGTCATTAAGCACCTGGCTCTAAAACACAAGCTCTACAAGGGTAGCAACGCCATCTGATTTTTGTCATCAGACAGATGACCCATATAACAAGACCTTATCAAATTTTTTTTGAGTAAACAATAGTGCCAAAGACATAATCTCCTCTTTTGGACTTGGTGTTTTCTTTTCAATAACAGGACAAAATTTTTAAATAAAAATTGGGATAGACTAATCAATAAAGAGACATAATTTGATTTCTAGTATCCTATTTCAGACCCTGTGAGTGCGATGTAGTTGGGTTCTTTTCCTACGTCTATAACGTGACATACACGAGAGAGTAAGTCTCAAGAAATCAATCACGCTCTCTTCCAAATCCATAGTAGAAAATGTGTTTACTAAACCATAACGATCAAAACTTTAGTATGGGTGAGCACGAAAGAAGCGGAAAGTTTCCTGTCACATTTTTTGTGTATCTGAAAAATAAGCCAAGACTTTCTCATGTTTGTTCTGAAAACACTTAGCAGATGAGTAGTCAGATAGCATCCATAAAAGCCATTATTTTCCTATTATCATTTTGATACTGCTGAGCTTCAGATTTAAACATCATGACGACGCATGTGGGAAGACAGGCTGGACCCACAGGAAATCATGGACTAGGGGCAGGAGACCAGGGTCCTGACCATGACTCAACTGGCTACTAGTAATTTCTGTGGCTTTTGTCAAGTCACAGGCATATCCCTCTCTCAGCCTGTGAGTTTCCTTGAGACTTAAAAAAAGTAAGGGTTGAATCAGTTCATTTTGGGGATATAATGAAACTCATAATTTTTATTTATGTCAATAAATCACTGCTGCAGGCACCTGGGCTACAGAGAACAGCTCAGGGAACAGAACAACTGCCTACCCTAGGGGTGTTTGTAATCGGCAGGAAGAGACAGATAGTGTAAAGAAGTGTAGGTAGATGGGATTAGACAGAGGTAGTTAGACGGATATACAGACAGAGAGGTGGGCAAGTCATATGAAAAAGTAAAGTAGGGGAAAATATGAGATAGCAATGTTAAGTCAGATGAGCAGGGAAATCTCTACTGAGCTGTGGGCGAAGTGCTCCCTTCCATGCCAGAGCTGGTAGAGCGGGGGACTTTCGTGCACCATGAGATTTGGATGAAGAGCCCTTGCCTGAGGCAGCACAGAATTCCCTGGTGACGTCCACAGGGTAAAGCTGCAGCCAGAAACAAAAATAAAGCCAAAGGCAGCGGAATAAATATAAATCCTCCCTTCCTGCAACAGAAAAACCAACTGATCAATGGATATGATTGGAAAATACATTGCTCAGCCGGACCACTGCTGCCATGGAAGGTTTGTGTCTGGTGTTGTCGTATTTCTATCCTCTAGGGAAAACTGAAAAAAAAAATCTTTTTTCAAAGTAGTATTTTTAATTTTTTTTAAAGATCTAGCTCTTAGTTTCTTAGCTACCACATATCAGGTGTTTTAAACCAACAGAAACTTATTTTTCCACAATCCTGGAAGCTAGAATCCCTAAGTTAATGCTAGCAGGACTGTCCTTCTCTGAGATTGTGAATAAAATTCTTCCTCCTCTCTCCCTGGATTCTGGAGGTGGCCAGCTGCTCCCCGCTGCCCCCAGTCCTCTGCCCCTGGCTTGTAGCTGTTCCAGTCCAGTCTATCTTTCACTCCTCGCAGAGTGCCCTCCCCTCAAGGGATGAGTGTGTGGATCTGTTCTTTCTTATCAGTACTCTTGTCTTAGTGGGCTAAGAGCTTCCCCCACACATTTAAGTTACAACCTTATTTCCAAATAAGGTCACGTGTTACAAGGTGGACACTGACTATAATGTATGTTACTAAGCACAATCCAATCCATAAGAACTATCAATTAAACCATCTATGTTACTCACAGCTTACTCAAGTTATGTTATGAGTTCTGGGCCAGGGATTGTGGGTTCTTGCAAAATGAGGGCCAGTTTGAGGAGGGCGAGTGGGCTCTGGCTGTGTCGATCATATTTGCTGAATAGATAGATAGATAGATAGATAGACAATGATATTTCTTTATGTTCCCCAAATACATGGAAGGTTATTCTACTACTAGAGAGAGAACCCAGCTTCCTCGCAAGTGACCAAACAATACCCAAAGCTCCATATTTTCAATAGGTTTCTACTCAAACAGAGCCAAGAGGATATATGCAACCCCTCTATCCCACACCTGCTACGCCATCTCGTCTTTCTTTCTCCCTGGACCTACCCCTACCATGAGATTTATGCTTTTATTTGAGCTGCTGCCTGGCCACTCTGCTGTATTTGTGCTAATTCTTAAATATCATTCTTTCACTTTTTTATGATAAAGATTGCTCGTGGCTTAGCCCATACCCAGTCTTTCCCTTCCTTGAACACAGGTACCCAGGGTAATACACATGGCTGGAAAACAACAATCTGAAGCTTAGGTTGTCAACAGTTGGGAATAAGTGGTTGTCATGGGGCAAGGCTGCTAGAGAGCTGTTCGTCCTGGCCTTCTGCCCTGCTTCCTGCTTGCTGGGTAAGAGTGTGGGAAATGAAGCAACAGCGGCCTTTTGGACCATAAAGCAATCTCGACGATAAACACTGCAAAGAATGAGGGAATGGAAAATCAAGAGTTTGGCTACCCGTCAAACTTGGAGTCACAGTATCAGCATAAGACCATTATTTCTAGCTTCTTTTATATCAGGAAAAAAAAAAAACAGCCCCCTAACTGATGGAAGTGATAGCGCAGGCAATGTTTGTTTTCTCCTAGATCCACGCTTCCTCTTTCTCAGTTTATATTTTTTAAAAAGTCATTTCCCAGAAACCCTTTCCTCCCACCTTCCAGCAACACTCAGCAATGGACTCAATGCTGAGGGAAAGACAGGTGGTAAGCCAGAGGATTTCTACCCCTTTATCTCTGCTTCAGGAGATGGAAAATGGGCAAATGAACAGCCTCGTGCTCCAAGGTAGTCTTTGCTGGTGGCTGGCCTGCTGCTGTCTCAATCCAATGTGTTCCTTGGTCTCATAGAATTCTTCCTCTGTGGGTCTGACTCTCTGTGTTTCTCTTTCATAAGGCCTCCAGTCAATCCCACCATACTCCAGTATGAACACATCTAAATCCACCTGCAACAGCATTATTCCCACAAAAGTCCTAGACCTACCGTACGCTCCCATCGTCTCCCATGGAGTGGGGGTGGGACTTCTTCCAGTAACTAATCAGCAGATTTCCTTGCTGGGTCAGGACGGACTTAGTTCTTTAATCATTTGAGCACTAGCTTCCCATATATAATGACCTGTGTTTAAAATACACTCCTTTTTTCCCCCTTCCCAAACAGATCCCAAATATTACATCCACTGAATTTTGTCTAAGGAAGGGAATCTTTGTGTCTTCCATCTGAACACACTTCATTATTACATCTTCCTTCAGAATCCATGGAGACGGGGCAGAGACTCCAGGATATGAAGGCTTCTCGGTATCTTGGTTAGACTAGCACGTCTGGCCAGTTATGGATTCTTCCAGCCCAGCTTGAATGTTTTTGATGGATTTTATTTCAGAAAAGAAATTGAAAAAGTCCACGAGTGGTCTCAGTTGTTTTAATTGTCTTCTTAAGTCCACTTAGTGGGCTAAGTGCATACTGCAGATTTCCTTGGCAATTATAACTCTGCAAAGATTCACTTTGGAAGTCAAATCATATGATAAACACATTCCTGTTCAGCTTTGCTATGTGAACCAAGAAACAGAATTTTCCTGCTTTTTCTGCTCTTGAGGCAGCCAATTCCTAGAGCAAATGTGTTAAATTAATGGTTCAAATTCTTCATGGTTCAAAACTTTCCTCTGGCATTTGATCTACAGCCTCCACAAATGCCATCTGCCTGTGATTTCTGAGACCTGCCACGTGACTGACTTCCTACTTCTTGTTCTGTGGTCCTGGGGTGTATGTATTGGAGGTAAGACACCAGATTCAAGGGTGACAGAGTCCTCCCACCAATTTCCACATTTTCTTCTGTTTCAAAATTCTACTCAAACATCATGAATTTTCTCAGCTTTCAGCCCCACACCACAAACTCAGCACTAGAGCACATCTTTAGCTTTGACGTTTCTCTTCATAAGAAGGTACGCCAAGTGCCCCAATGGTTCAGACCAGTCTGATCATGGTTTTGCTGTAATAGGAGAGTGATTTCGGCTTACTTCCTTCATCCCCGCCAGTTCCTGCATTCTAGTTCACTAATGTTCACTCCTATCATTTTGATGGTATAATCCACTGCAGAAATGAACTCAAATACATGTAAGTGATTTTAATAAGTATGCAGAGTGTTCAAAGGATGGTTAAAAATTTTTGTTAGCCCCAAGAAGCTTTCCCTCAAACCGTGAAGAATTGGCCAGGATGTACACTGGAAGTTCCTTTCCCGGTGCCGCTGGTACCCTTACCTGAGAGCATAGGCGCTGCCTCTAGTGACGAAAGCAGGAGGAACCAACTGTCCCTCTTCATATGCCCGTGAAAGCAAAGGCAGAACGGTAAGTTCTTCAGTGAGCAGCAGGTATAAAACAATGAGCCCTGTGTAATCGGTCCAGAAGACCCTCCACTCCCTTCAAGGTGACCAATGATTCCATTCTGATATAGAAAAGAATAGACAGTGAATTGGCTTTTATGACGATGAAGACAAACCAGTAATGTTTCTAAGTATGAGGAAAAGTAGAATGGGAAGAAACAAAAATGGGTAAGTCCAAAGGATTTTTAAGGGTTCCCAAGAACGACCCTTATAATTAAGAGTTTTTCTTCTCTAAGTTTTCTTTATATAAATAGTATTTTACAAATAATACTGTTAAAACTTGTTGTGCCACAATGTTAAATGTGTATATAAATGTGTTGAATGTGTGCATGCACATATGTGTGCACACGCATGTGTGTGTGGATGTGTCTGTGTCTATGTGTCTGAGGATAAAAACAAGGGCCTATTAATACCATCCCAATCCTCTATTCCTGAACATACTCCAGCCTGCCTCAAAACATATAAAAGAATCTCTATAAATATAAATGCAGCTAGACAGATGAATAATAATAAATGGATAAATAAAACAGCCATATATACCCAAGAATGTCAATGATGATTTTTCATCAGTCATTAAAAGGCAAAATAATTATTTACAAAGAAAACACACTGGTCACACATTTCAGGACATAAAATAATCTTGCATGTATGTGCATGTGTGTTTGCATATATTCTTTCCTCAGAAGCAATTATTTTTATTCAACAAGAAATCGTTGCAAGGGACTTGTAAGTGCCGTGAACTGAAATGGAAAAACCAATATGTTCCTGTGTTCAAAATATCTCCACTGAGGTCAGTCGATTTCCCACAGTCCTCAGAAGTGAACTGGCTGTGTAAAAATAAAATAGAAAAGTAAAATAAAATAATGAAAGAAAAAAGTTTTTTGAGTAATCCTTTATATTTTGGGAATATTATCTTTTCCATTGTTACAGATCGAAGATGAAACTCTTAATATTCATTCTCATTCCTCATGAAAAGTGAAGAAATTTACACATCAGTGAGTTTCTTAATGGTGCTTAGAGATGCTTTGCAATGTCTGTCTAGCTGCATTTGTATTGATAAAGATTCTTTTATAAGTTTTGAGGCAAGCTGGGGAATGGCTCAGGGATAGATCATTGAGATGGTATGCAAAATACTTAATTCATTCTCATCATCTTTTAGCTTTAAAAGAAATATGCTTATGTTTCCAACGTGCATTTATATTTGGGGGCTGAGATTGACCATGCCATGTTTTTACTATACAGTGGGATGTTCCTAAGGAGAATACCCATCTGTACTGTAGAGAAGAACAAAAGTTTTAATCTAAAATAGACTGTGGCAATGACGATTCGGACTCTCAGAGACACAAAGATTAGGACAGAGGCATCCTCTGATTTTTTGCGTTTGCACCGTGAGGCAATCGTCCCTCTGTTTCCCGTAATTATCCTGATTTTAACATTGAAACTCTAACATGCTAGGAAAGCCCTTTGTCTTGAGATGATCAAGTTTCCTCGATTCAGGTTTAGACATTAGGTCTTGTGATTACTAACCCAGTGGCTCTTGCCCACACATATTTCTTTCCTTTGGTTACATTTTGGGCCTCACACCAAAGAAACTAACATTTTACTGTCAATATTCAATTTTTATAGATATTTAAATACTAATTACGCATTCCTTGTACATTTTATGTCTGAAACAAAATTTTTGGTTTGGGCTTAGCTTTCCCACTGTGCTTGTAGAGGATTGTTGCCAGACAAAGCACACTTCACATAACACTCCTTTCTCTCTCTCTCTCTTTTTCTTATTCTTAGAAAGAACTAGACTTGGGTTGTTATGCATGGGTGAGGTTGATAAATCGAATCAGTAGGCATTTCAAATAAACAAACAAAATGAATCTGAGAGGTTAGAAGTGTGTGCAAGTGTCACTGTGGAGACAAGAGAAGGGCTTGTCACCATGGAAACCCGCATAAACATTGCCTGTGACGATTGTTACGTGAAATCAGATGCTGAGGAGATTCGAGAGGAATATGGATACGTGGAGATGGCAGTGTGTGGCTGGCGATGAGTCCTATGAGAAGATCAGAGGATGCTAAAGCAAGGTGGTGATTGCAGGTATGCCTGGGCTTATCACTGCTGTACCAAGGAGCAAGAACAGACCTTCAGAAGGACCCCTCAATTTCAAACCGTCACGTGGAGTGCCTTATCAGCTATTAAAATATTATGGGGGCTGGAGGAATGGCTCAGCAGTTAAAGCACTTGCCTGGTGAGTGCTAAATTAAGCACTAAGTACCCAAGTTCGATTCTCCACCACCACACAAGCTGGGTGTGGTGGAGCACACCTGCAATCCCAGAACTTAGGAAACTGAGACAGGAGGATTGCTGTGAGTCCAAGGGCAGCCTGGGCTTCATAGTGAGTTCAGTGCCAGTCTTGGCTAGAGAGTGAGACTGTCTCAAAAAAAAATATATTATGGGGTTGGAAGTGATCTTCACCCACTTTTTGACCCCTTTGTTCACATTGGCTCTCACTGTTGTTTCAATAAGTTGTATAAGAATGTGATATAATAATGACAGTCTTCTTAGTACCTAGCACAGTCTGAAGCATAATAAATTTATTGGGAATATTGTGAATATTGAAACTCAGCAATACTTACAAGGGAATATAAATATTAACCTCATTTTAAAAACAAAGAAATTGACTCTTAAGGATTTATCTTGCTGAAGTTCACACAGATAATAATGAAGGCATGATTCAAGCTAAGCACTCCAGAGACAGAGCCCATACTGCAGCATGATTTTTGAGACATCTTGCTAGTTCAGGCTAGTTTGAACTGGTTCTGGAGCCTAAACTGGCCTTAAACTTGCAATCCTCCTGTCTCAGCCCTGTGCCACCACACCTGATGTAGATCTCATGTTCTTAAATGCTGTATTCTGGTGAGATGATGAAATTGTTGTCTCTGAGGTGCTTCAAATGTACATGAACAAATAGTATAATGAATAATAACACTATAAACATTTTAGTTAATATTTCATTACATATTAATGTGAAAGTGAGCCTCATATGGGAACCTCTTTTTCCTCTACATGTATTATTGAGATTCTTAGCTACAGAGAACAGATTTTATACTGTTAGCTAACAAAAAAGTATTAAATGGTGTCATTTAGAATTCTGGATATATGGGAGCATCATAGAGTCATGACTGACAAGTACGGGACCCAAACTATGCTGACTTTTTTCTTCAGGATATACATCACCACCTACAAGCATCCGGATACAATCTATCCTAAAATATACATTCAGAACTTCCAGCGAGCACAGGACTTCCAATAGGCCTATAATGCCAGCACTCTGGGAGGCTGAGGCAGGAGGAAACTTTGAGCCCTACCTGGAAAGAGTGTCAACTTAGTAAGACACTGTCTCAAATTCAAAAATAAAAATGAGCAGGAAAACAGCTTAGTGTGAAGACCATGGCCTCTGTCTCTTTATTAAAAAACAAAAACAAAAACAAACCAAAATTCCAGTGAATTGACTCAGAACTAGACCTTTTTGAGGTACTGTTGGCTTTTCCCTCTAAGCTCTGTGTCCTTAAAGGACACCTGTGGACAGCATCCAAGGCTTGAGCTCCTTGAATGAGTACAAATCTCCTGGCAAGAGATTTCCAGGGTCCTGGGAAGTTTTGTGATTGGCTGGTCAACCCTTTTGGAAAAGGACCAATCCAACAGCAGGTATCAAAACATTTATTTAGAAATGGCTGTATCAATAATCTTAAAGAAAGTATTTTCATTCAAATCTGTGGAAGACTCTTTTACAAACAAAAAGTCAACTTTTATTTTGCGCTCAGGGCACTGGATAGCAATATCTTTCTGCTAGGAGAAATAGAAGACGACATCCGCTGGATTCAGACCAGTATTTGGACAAAAGTTTTACAAATCAAGAGTTAGAAAATGTGAGCGCAGCCCTTGGCCCTGAGCTAGCATGCCCTCCCTGGTGACTCACTTCCTCCACTACGTCCTGCCCCATCCTTCCTCTGGGTATGGAAGGGGCTAAGCTGGGCTGGTCGAAGCCGGATTGGTAGCTGCCAATTTGTTTTTTACCCTCTCTGTTGATGTTGTCGGTTATGTAAAGATGCTCTGTTCTCTTCTGCCCGTTGATTGAAAGTTTACAGCAAAATATATAATCCACCTCTATCTAGAAACTACACACAATTTCATGGCATTATTATTTTTCTTTCCCCATTTTATTGATAAGTGCAATACATGAAGTTTACATTGACCTTGAGTATTTTGTGCACATACATATCATGGAAAAGTTACAAATCCTTCCCTTCTCTCTTTTGACCCTCCCGCTCCCCCCTCCCCTCCAGTTCCCATCATTTCCCACATTAAGTTCTTTGAAATGATTGTGATGTGGTTTTCTCATATCAGGGAAACCATTCAATATTTCACCTTCTGCTTCTGACTCATTTCACTAAGTGCAATGGTCTCAAGTTGCCTCCATTTACCCACAAAAGCCTCCAATCTATCCATCTTTATAGACGAATAGTATTCCATTGTGTATAAGTACCCCAGTTTTGTATCCATTGGTCTGTTGATGGGTTTTTTGGTGTCTTCCACATTTTAGTTATCATGTTATTATTTTTAATGTTCTGTATACCTACTCTTATCATACATTCTCATTCTTACAAATTTATTTTATCTCACTGTGTTATATGAATCTTTCTGTACTTAAATTGTACTTTTTTAAGCAAAAAGCAGATGACCACTTGGCTACTCCTGGGATAGCCTGACAGTCACGTTACACTCAGGATCCCCTGCAAATTTTCTACTTCAGGCTTTCTCAATATCATTCCCACCTTTTCCTAAATTTTAGGCTAGTGGTGATGTTTTTTCTTCAATCCAATCTATCTGCCTTTATCTTTCAGAGATTCCTTGTAGCTTCAAGACCCCAAAAGACTCTGATGCTGCTTCCCAGAGCTGAGTTGAATTGATTTTCTGTTTTATTCCCATCAGTTGTCTCTAGAGGTGAGCAGGGGAACATAAAAGCTGCATGTCTCTCATCTCCCTGTGGCATTCCCTGCTCCCTACTTCAGTGCAGATCTGTTTTCCCACAGTCCTCTGAACATGGACTTCAAATGTCCCATTGGACCCTTAACTCACAGTATCCAAAAGGAAACCATTGTGCTATCACACGTCTGTAATCCCAACACACTGAGAGGCTAAGGCAGGAGTGTCACAAATCTGAGCCCAGCCTGTACAATTCAGTAATTCAGCAAGACTCCACTTCAAATTAAATCAAAAAAGTTTTTAAAGGACAGAGCTTGTAGCTCATTGTGAGAGCCTTGGGTTCAATCCCCAATTTGGAGGAAAATACACCCTAAGTAACTCTTCACTTAAACCAAACTGTATGTGTGCATATGCATGTGTTCTTTGCAAAACCTTCTTCTGTCATGACCTTTCTCTCTTGTATTTCTCTTGCCCACACTTTCAATTATTCTGCATTTAAACATCCAAATCCTTTCACTTTTAAATTATCTTTTCCTGTGTTAGCATGAAAGAATCTATCTACTACGTGCAATTGCTCCTCCAATACTGAACAAAGTAGAGTACATCTTCACTCATTTAAAAAATGTACCTAACAAATACCTCAATGCAAGTCCTTTCGATTGATTCTCTCCTAGCAGGACACCAACCTTAGACAGATGAGTCCTGCCAGGCTCCAAGGAGCCTCTTCTAAATTTTCCAGTTGTGCTAAGCCCTCCAGAGCCCACCACCCCAGCAGGGGGTATGTTTTATGGTTTCAGAGTCTCAACATCTGCTATGAAATGCCAATTTTAATAAAGTCTTACTCATGTTCACAATGTTGGAGCACAGGGCACCACACAGAGTGTTTTGTGTTTTAAGAGGACTGCAAGTCCTTAGAAGCAAGAGCTGCTAAATTTCTCTTGTCTTCCTGACTCCCATCAGGCTCCCTCCCCTAGAAGGAATTCACAGAAACCAGAACTCCCCTCCCAGTGTGGCATAAAGGCTAGGGAGAACATTCTTTTCCTTCTCTCTTTGGGGACCTGCACTTCAGAGGGGTCCTGCTCCTATTCAGGAAGAAGGACTATTTCACAGAGAAGTAAGAGAAGACTGAGCAGACAGACCTGGGACACCCCGTCCCCAATATTCTCACTCAGTAGGTTACCATTAGATCATGGACCCTTTTGTCCAATCACGTTGCTCCATGGCTTTCCATTCTTCATCAAACCCAAACATACAAATAGAAAGCTTTCCTTGAGTTTTCCTTTCTAGAACTTTCTGTGTCCCATAAAACTTCTGATTAAGTCAATTTGTTCTGCTCTTCTCTGGTTTATCTATCCATTATTATCAGTATGTTAGCCGTACCCTTTGTGATAGGCAAGGAAAATTATCACATCCTTCTGCTCCTTCAACGACCAAATTCAAAGATCTTATATCTTCACATGTTACGTTTCCCATATGATATGTTACTCTTGTACATATATGTATACATTGTAATAATTTTTCTATCTTTCCCCTCACTCACCCCATGGGCTGTGAGTTCTTGAAGGGCAAGCATTGTCTTTGAATTCTTTCTACCTTTTCAACACCTATTTCAGCTCCAAGCAGATGATCCAGTGATATTCGATGTAGCGCATGTGTGCACGTGTGGCTTTGTGCAGCTCTCTAACAGACAGCGTGGGATGCCTAGGGAAATGCTGAGCATCATGCAGAATGTAACATTCAATCTTATGCTCAAACCAAGTTGGAAGCCCTTATTTTTGAGAAACTCTTCTTACAAATATGCTTACTTCATTGGCTAGCCACCAGTCTCTATTTTTGCTACTTTCTAAAATAAAATATTATTTGTCCTCGGAGTTTTTTCCTATTTCTCAAATAGTACATTAGTACTATGCTCTGTTTATTATTCTATATACAACATACACGTAAGAGAATTAGTTTCTTGATGGCGAGTCTTTAATAATATTGAATCACAAAGAGATATTTGGAAAAACCACTTTAAACTGTCTCGACTCTATATATTGGCAAAAGGGATAGTGCAGGGTGAAAATCAGCAGTAATCATCTGTAAAGAAGCTTTAAGAAAAATGAAAGCTATGTTTTCCCCGGGCCAAGTGAGCCTCAGCGTAAGAAGGGGTCATACCGCCAGCAATAAATGTTTCTCTATCTCTGAGCTTCACTTGATATCCTACAACACCAAACCTTTTACGAAACATTCTATCCCATCACCAGGTATTTCTGAACAAAATGATCACTCCGGTCTTGTGCTGCACCCACCACACCTCCCCTGGTCCCTCCTCCTGTTTCTGCAGGTAGCTGCTGCTGAAGATGGTCCTATTGCTGCCCAGGTTGTTGACTGAAGGGCAGCCAGTTCCACATTCTGTTTTTCTAATGTCATCGGAAAACCTCTCGACATTGGTAATGCCTCCTGCTGCACTGGAAATTTTTCTCAGGTATGGAAGTTAATGATGCCACGAGACACTGTGTTGCCTACCTGCGCACAGCCCCGCTGCAGGTCTGGATGTCTTCCCGCCACCAGTGCTGCTTGCTTTCATACGCACGCTGCATCACGCAGGCCCCAAAGCTGCATGGAAGGTGTGCCCAACCTCACCAAATGATTCAAGGCATGTTGTAACTTCTACTTCAATTCTAACAGACTTAGTTTTCTAGCCCAGTGACCACACTAAGCCCACATAGCTGACTTCCATCAATGCTTGGAACAATTTCAGGCACAAGAGGCTTTCAGCCACGTGTGAATCTCTACACACTAACTCCAACCTACAGATGCACCCTAGAGGCCCAGGCTAGCTTTCTGTCTACAAATATGAGTAAATCCACACACATACATGTATACATAACATATGGAAAATATATTTAATAAAAAACCTCCACTATGGATTGGAGCTGGGGTGTCTGCCAAAGCCTAATTTACTTGGATTTATTTGGATTTGAGCTGTGCATTATTGATTGGGAGGCAGGGCCTGGAGGGACAAGGCTCGTGTTTGGGGCTTGAACTGTAGGGATCGTGTCAACTTGTTGAGACTGAGGGTTGCCCACGGGCAGAGCTTAACATGTGGGCCAGGAAATGAAGGAGGGACACTCACCCTGAGTGTGGAGAGGCCCTACTGGGAGCTTTGACCTGAGAACAGGAAGGAAGAAGAAACATTGTTACGGCTTCTTCCCGTGAAAGCCCAGTGCTTGCCTGAGTCTCCGAGCATTGATTTACGCCTACTCCTATGGATTCTGGCTGCAAAGGCGTGAGCGGCTGTCCGTCCTCTGCCAAGTGCTCCCACCATTGCAGGATGCCCATAAACAGACTGTGTGAGGCCTTCTGAAACTATGAGCTAAAATAAATCTTTCCTACCTTAAATTGTGAATGTATTTCGTCTTAGCAACAAGAAAGTAACTACAACAAACTTATAATTTGTATATTTCTTCTGGAATGGTGGAATTGCTTATTTCTCTCTGGTGTTACAGAATTCTTTTAAAAAGATAAGACCTGTTACTATATCATTTAGTTAAAGTACCTAAGCTGAGACAGCTCAATATCGTGGCTATTGTTAGTAGTAGAAGGTAATTTCGCTCTTGAGTGGAAGGGGTCTGAAGGCAGGCAGCACAGGGCTGGCTGTGACCCTGAGCGAGGTAGTAAGGTCCACCTTCACTGGTCTTGCTTCTTTTCCACCCTACACATGCCATTCACCTCACGGAGCAGATCACTGCCGGGACTTCAGGCACGGTGACTGCGTGCCAGCCAGAAGGGAAGAGGAAGGTCAAAGAAGCGACATGTGCTTCACCTTGAGAACGTTCAGCAGATAGAGGATTCACATACATTTTTGCTGACTTTTTTTTTGGCTAAAACTTGACCATGATGTCACAGTTAGCTGCCAGAGAAACTGGAAATTGCAGTCTTTATCCTAAGTGCCCAGGTGTCCAACTAAATTAAAAGGTCTACTTCCAAGGAGAAAATTAAGAATGCATCGACTGAAGGACAGCTGGGAGCCTCTGCAACAAAGCCGTGGGTTTCTTGTGTTCCTCTTTTTATTGATTGAAGACTGGTATGTGGAACAGAAACAGATGACAGAATTGTGAGTGCCAACCACACCAATCTGGGGCAGGGCCATGAGTTGAAGATTTAATTCGTGCTTCGTTCTGACTGCCCGATCCCTTCTCCTTACTGCAGAGGCAGGTATGTTTTCTGTTCCTGTATCTAACAGACTCTGTGCTGGGGGTTAAAAGCACAAGTTGCCGTGTTGCCTGCAGGCAAATCCAGCCTCAACTTTTGTTTTGGAGGCACACGTTTATGCCAACAAAGACACCAAAGTGCTCAAAAGAAGAGGCCTCAAAGTTTGAGGACAGCAGAATGAGATTATTCTTAGGGAAAGAGAGGATTTCAGGTCTTTACCAGGCTGAAGGGGTCAGAACACTGACCTTCCAGCAGGGAGCTAGTATCAGTGCCATTTCCTTCACAGCCCTAGGGGACACACATACCTCAGGTGAGAGTGGCTGTGTGTTGTGGCTCTGGTGGCTGCATGTGGGCCCTGAAGAATCTCCCAACATTGAGGACATTCCTTATGCAAAGCTGCCTAATTCCTAGAGAGCATGGTTGAGGTGAATACAACAGTAGAGCCCCTTAGCCTTGTATTCTAGGCTTACCAGTCAACAGAGGCTACCATGTAGCTCTGGAGAAGTGGAGGTGGCTCCCACAAAGGGGACCAAGGATGTGTTTCCCAAGACCACAGATGGATAAAAGCTTACAGAGAGCATTATTTTTCAAACACAGTGTTTATTCAACCCAGTGTTATTGGTTCATATTTATCCCTGTTCCAGAGAGTGGAGGTGGAAGTACATCTCAGGCCTCCTGTACAACCCTGGGTGGTATTTTTGGGTAACCTTGCTGTCTCTGAGAATCAAGGATAGATGTGAGAAGAAACAAGATTGATTTCTAAAGAGTGATTCACCTTAATTCCTCATCTTGTTTCCTTCATTTATCATTTATTATGTTTTCCAACATGGAATTAATAGTACAGAGTCATCTTTTGGGCTATAAACTCCTTAAGGGCTGGTACTTTACAGTGTGATGTGGGCCCCAAGCATATTAAGTTGCTTATAGAACTGGCCATAGAGCTTTTGTCAGATCGTCATGGCTGCTGAAATTCATTAGTCAAGATTTTTCTGTTTGAACTGAATTATTCAGACCCCAGAAGGAGTTATCTCCTTTGCAATATCATGTCCAGAGGGGAGGACTATTTCCTATGTGAGGCTTATTACAGATTTATATGTCAGAGACAAGTCTCCAAGGGAAACCCAAGGTGCTAACAGCCAGTGATATTGATGACTTTGTAAATAATGTTCTTTTTTTCCTGAACTTGAAATGAAACCATCTTTCAAATGAAGAACCATCCTTCCTTCGGCTGAGTCATAAAGACAAGTTCTTGCCCTCTTGCAGTTAAAAATTCATGAAGCATTTTCTAAAAGACTGTGGAAATTCAGGCTTGGTTTTATTCTTTCCTTGCTCCTACTTAAATGTTGTTTATGTGACTTAGGGAGGTATTCATTTTTTATCAGCGAAATGCAATTTGGTGTTTCTAGTTAATCAGATAAGCCCAATAATTGTTGATTATCAATGAGTTAAACTAAAGAAAATTATAAATACTACAGAGAATCAAACAACAGAATAAATTATAAATGTCAATAGCTTAATTGTGCTTTACTACAAGGGGTGGCAATCTGCAAACTGGCATCCCAAGGCCTTTCCCAAAGGTGCGTGTGCCTGACTGACAACACGAGGCTGGGGACTTGTCAGCCACTTCTCGTACTGTCTAGCTCTGATTATTCCACAGAAGGGAATTTTTGCACTGGAATGGGGAAAGAGGGAGAAGAAAATATGGCAATTGGAGGCCCTGTCAATGACAGTTGGCCTGTGTCTCATAATTGGCCCTTGTCACAGATTGTTGATGCTTACATTAGAACCCCCAGAACTGGGCTTCTAATATCAAGTTTTGCAAATATAGTGCTCTCAGAGATGCCATTGTTTTTGCTGTTAGAAACTTGGCAAAGGCTATTAAAATATTTCCCTTTATGAGAACCATGCTGTTATAAGAAAGACAGGGATCTCCATTGCCTTTTTAGAAACACTGATGTTATATAGAGAAGGGGCAACGCTCTTTTCTACTCCTCCAGGTTATTTGGCTGGTCTAAGAATTAAATTGAGGTAAAATGGATGAACAGAAAAAAAATTCAATTAAGTAGGTTAGCACAAGAGCACACAAACACGTGAGACTCCAGGAAGCCGCCAGAAGAGTGAGACTTATGTCATCCCGTGCTGCAGAGAGGAATTTGGGCTTGGGAGAGGAAGAGGAAGAGGCAAGGGAAGGATGAGGAAATGCATGCGGAAAAAGATTGCTTTGTTATGTAGATCAACATCTCTCAAGTTGTCTTTTAATAGCTCTTTTCTCGGTACAGAGCTGGTTACTACTATATATATATATATATCTTTTATATATAAATATGAATATGTCTTTTATAATATAAATGCAAATCTACAAAAAGGAAAAATTGAAACTTTGAATAATTGAAAGGAAGGTAAATAGCCATCCTTGCATTGACTAGTGTTCAATTTCTTCCAGTTCAGAATAATCACTATGCCAAAGTGGCATTATTCCTGGTGACAGTTTCTGAATCCTTTTCATTCACATGGTTTACTGCCCTTTTTCAATTATTAATTCAGGAAGTGTCTTCAGGATGGTCCTGAAGCTTGGCCCAGTGGCACAGGCCTATAGTCCCAGCACTCTGGGAAGCTGAGGCAGGAAGATAACAAAGTTGAACCCAACCTGGGAAATTAAGCAACTAGAGACTTAGCGATAACTTGGCTCAAAATTGGAAAAAAAAAAAAAAAAGAGCTGGATGTAGTTCCAGGTGGTGGTTCTAGGTTTAATCTCCAATCCAATAAAAACATATATTATTGAGGCTCAACACTAGACCCTGCGTTGCTCGGCACTGTGCTGCCCATCCCAGAAAATTAACCTGGAGACTGTCCCCACGCTTCTGCCCGTGTGATCACTGAGAAGGTCAGTAAATCCCTCTCATCTATTTTTATGTGCTGCTCTGCTTTTCTATTACAGTAGACCCACATGTGGCAAAAGGTAAATATTTTGACCTCTAGGAAAATCTACAATAATCATACACATCCGTAATAACAGTAACAGCAATAGTGTCGCTGCAAATCCCTTTTGGGATCTCTTAGAAAATTAAAGAGTCTTCTTTTTTATGAGTCCCCAAACCTCTCCTCAAGTCTCCTTGGACCAAATATGGTCACACACCCACCCTATAATCAATAACGATGGTCGTAAAGTGGGTTTTGTTAAGCCAGGTGCCTATGTCTAAAGCCAGAAGTGTGTCAGCCAGAGTTTGTGGAATTTTGTCCAGAATAAAAAAGCCTCCCAGGGTTGAGTATGCAAACTCAACAATAGTGAGGTAGGTTCCAGAGAAGAGGGGAGAGTTGGTAGGAAGATAGCCACAATGTTCATAGATAATAATAACATGTATTTAACACTCAATTTATATCATTACTGCTTTAAACAACTATTTCATCCATCTTTTCAAAGCACACATGTATAGAAAGCTTCAAATTTGTTAAATGAAGAAAAAATGAAATTCAGGGAGAATAGGTAACTTATTAAAAAGTCACCTAGCTAAGAAGTGGCAGAGCTGATAATGAGTGATCTAACTTCAAAGCTCAAACTCTTCCGGCCTCACTCATACCTCTTCATTTTTCTGCTTAGTTAGAGCTGGCTGAGGGAGGCAGGTATCATCCTGGGCTGAGGAAGCCAGCAAAGCCCTAGAGTCAGATCCAATTAATAAGTGTGACTTCCTCCCCACCGGAGGCTGTATGGACAGTCACTTCTCCAGGCAACCATTACACAACGCTCTGCTTGGAACCCCGCCTACAGTCACACCTCCCCTGCCCCCCAAAGGAGGACAATTTCCTGTGGAAAAGCATCCTCCTGATAGAAGCAGCCTGCAGGAGAACAGGGAACAGGTCCAAGCATCTTACATGATGTGGGAGACAAAGACAGCTACTCTCTGCTCCCGGCAGCTGGGTTCTCTCGGATGTAAGACAAGGTCTTATTACTTCCCAGAAGTAGCTCTTGCTACTACAATAAATACATACTTTCCTTCAACAATTGGGTAAGATGATCATTTCTACAATTTTTTCTATTAAAACCAAAAAAATAGTGGCATATAAGACATTAACAAAGAACACATTTGTAGGTTTAACCGGAGGAATTATTGCTAGTCTAAGGAAACAAGAGAGGGTCCTTGGGCTGTGACTAGACTGCGAGAGTACCACCGCCATCGTCCTTAATAACACCTCGTTTCGCCTGTCACTTCTCAGGCCCCAGTTCTCCTCACAGCCCGGCTGTGTGTCTGTTTCTTCCCTGGAGAAAAAGTAAGCTCTGGGAAACAAGCCAAGAATCTGGTGCCGGACAAATGGGCCATACCTGATGAATGTGGCTTCTCTTGACAGTGAGCTCCTCCTGATCCTGTCTGGTCTGCTTGGTGACATTTTATTTGGCAGGTTTAAGATGAGAGGGAGAGACTTGTCTGGGCTGAGCAGGGAGGTCTTGCCTCTTTATTATTCCAGTATCCTTAGGTGGTGTCATGGTTCCTAGTTCAATTCTTGGGCCGAATATTAGTGGCTATTATCAAGCAAATCATGTTAATCTCATACAGTCAGGTCAACTGAGGATAAAAGAAAGAGAGGGAGAGAAAATTTATTTAGGTGATAAGCCTACACATGGTGAGGACTCCTTCAGGAAAAATATATACCAGTCGTAAGATATCCATAGGGATTTTTGGAATAACCAGTGTTTGTAAGCATCATAGTACTAAGGTTTTTGGGGGAGGGGGTTGGCAGTTTTTTAAAATTTAATTTTTTGAGGCAAAATCTCTATAGTCTAGGCCAGCCTGGAACTCAAGGCAATCCTCCTGTCTTAGACAAGCATGTGCTACCACACTCAACTTATGTGATGCTGGAGAACTGAATGCATGATCCTGTGCTTGTTAGGCAAGCACTTAAACCACTGGTCCATCTTTACTGAGGTATAATTTGCAAAAAAAAAAAAAATAGATAGATAGATAGATAGATAGATAGATAGATAGATAGATATAGATACATAGGCTTGATTGAGCTAAATTTTCAGGCTTTCAATTGAATTTTAAAAATCAAATCAGGAATATGATAATTTGTTATATTTTCAAGGTCTTCTTAAAGCAATTTGCAGCTAGTTACACATAAAGCTTCTTTGAGCTTGAGCTTTCTTTTTAGACTATATTGATCCACTGTACACTTATTTGCCCAGTGCCATCAGTGACAAGCACTTGTTAGTGTTGGGACAATGACAGATGCAATGGCTTCTTCTCTACCTGAGCTGGGAACCACTATATCACAAGGAGGGGAGATACAGTGAGCACATTAAATCTAAAAAATTCCATAAGGACTAATATAGGGTGCCACATAACACATAAAAAGGAAGGAACAGGAGCTACGTGACATAGGACACTCGTGAAAGGGTCCTCTGAGGAGCCACCTTGTAAGTGGAGGCTAACGAATGTAAAACCATGCAAATAGAGGAGAGGACAGTGTTCTAGAATAGGGAAGAGGATGTGGAAAGATTCTAAGATTCTTCAGAGAAAAAGAGTTTGTTGTGGTTTGAGTCAAGAGGCTGACAGATCTGGACATTGTGGATGATCTATAGATTTTACAGGCTGTTGGGAGGTGGGATCTGGTTGGGAGGGTTGGGTGTTACAAGGGCATGGTGGACTCCTGAGTTGGACCACTGATTCTGTGGTCTGGAAGGTTATACTCTTGCCTTAGCTTCTCCCCAAGCCTGATTCTCTTTGTTTGTTTGTTTGTTTGTTTGTTTGACCGAGTCTTGGTCTATAGTCCAGGCTAGGCCAGGCCTGCAGCCCAGACTGGTCTCAAACTCACAGCAGTCCTCTTGCCTCAGCCTCCCCACTGCTAGCCTCTATCCATGAGTGAACTGGGACCTCCTGAAACTGTGAACTAAAATTAAACTTTACTCCCTTGTGTTGTGGGTGTCCGGTACTGTGAAAAGGGCTAAGCAGCATCCTTCATGGAGACAAGGAGGCCCAAGTAGGTCAAATAGATTGTAGGGGGGATGCTTGAAACCAACAACAATTGAAGTGTCTGTCAAACAAGAAAGTGAAGGTTTCAAGTAGACAATTAGACAAAGAGTCTTAATTCTAGAAGTAAAGACAGGAAGAGAAACAGGAGGAAACAGTCAAGATGGTGATACATTTTAAAACAATACAATGGAGAGTGAGACCCTGTCTCAAAAAAAGAGTAGTGAAGAGAGAAACTTTAGCATTAAGCTGTCATATAGAAGAAAGGCCCCAAAGAGTCAGCCCAGGAAGCCTAGAGGAATGGTCTCTTAGACAAGGAAAAGGGATGGAAAGGGCCACTGGGCAAGTGTGAGCCCACGGGCATCTGCATTTCTCCTCTTTCTATACCAGGACCACAGCAAATAAAATTTAAAAATAAAAGAAAACTCTCATACAGCGAAGTCATTAGGATAAGAGCAGCCACCAGCACCTTCATGTCGACGATTTCTGGAGGATCAAAGGCAGATGGAAATGACTGAACGTGACAGGACAATGCATACTTCAGAGAATACACAGGCAGGTGGGGTGTAGCACAGCCTCAGGGTGCTTCCCTGCAGAACAGAAGGGCAGCCCCAGCCACTCCTGTGGGAAAAATGAGACTTGGTGCTGAAAGCAGAGTAATCGGTTGAAAGAAAGAACATATAACTGTTGGTTTTCTACCACAGTTATTTTTGCTTTCTGAACCTGTTACGCATAGACACTCCCCACACATAGAGAAAGAGAGAGAGAATCTTCTCTGTAGAAACTGAAGTTCTATACTACCCAACTTCTACAGGTTGCCAATTACTAATAATGGCTACCTTTCTAAAAAGAAACCTAATATAAAATCTAAGAAGAAGCTGACAGTGCATGAAGGCTAAGTATTTTCAGGGTAGTAATGACGTCACATACCTTTTTAGTGTCTGACATTACAGAATGAGGCTTTTCAATTAAAAATGTCAATGTTCAAGTAGTAAAAATTATAGATTTTATTAATTTTAACCCTCAAGTAGATAGATGTCTTTTTTAACATCTTGTTTGTCGAAACAACAAATTTAGATATTCTATTGTTTACCCAAGTCAGTAGGCATTCTTGGAAATAAGCAATAGCTCAATTGCTTGAGTTGAGAGACAAATTAGGTATTTTTGTATGAAATGTCGGTTTTCCTCAACTGTACAAACTGATAGACGAATGATAGTTATTCAGATTTAAGAATTTTTCTAAAAGCCAATAAAATGAGCTGGCAGTTTTTGTATTGCTAATAATAAAATACAAATTTTCAAATTGAAATCAGAATTGAATTTAGAATTTATATTCACTATTTTAAAATATTCACTGTTTACAAGTTTACTGATGAGATCACCAATGACATGAACAGATATTATCTTTAGATATTGTAAAATGAAGCTGTCAGCATTACAAAGATCTGTGTAACACATGAAACCAATATCTAACCAAAATACAAGTTTACAAAATCTTACCTAAACAAAAATCTATTTGAACTATGAGATAGAGCAATGTGTTTTAATATAAGGCACTATGAAATTGCCAGTGATACGATGTCAGATTCTGCACTGCAGTGGAACATTAAGAAACTGTTTTGGTGAAGTATAAAAAATATTCACAATAGTCATTACTGTCTCTCCAGTGAACAGTAATTACAGCCTCACAGGAATTGGAACAGTTCACAATTGGCAATTTTTGGAATCAGCTTGTGATTCTAATTGCTATTTTTTATTTTATTTTATTTGAGACAGGGTCTCGTTCTGTTGCCCAGGCTGGTCCTGAACTCACTATGGAGTCTAAGCTGGCCTTGGACTCAGAGCAATCCTCTTGTCTCAGCTTCTCAAGTGCTGGGATTACAGGTGTGTGCCACCATGTCCAGCTTATGCAATGTGGGGGAGTCGAACTTGTGTACTTAGCACTTGTCTTAGCACTTTCTAGGCAAGCACTTCAACCTCTGAGCCATCCCTCCGGCCCCTCTAATTGCTATTTTAAAAGGTGGGAAGTAGTGTTGTGAACTTTGCCCATTCAATAAAGCAAGTAGGGAGACAAAAAGAAGCTACACATGGAAAAGAGAGAGAAAGATAAGACCAAAGAATTGTCTCACCTCAGGAATAGTCAAAAGATATTGTCTGTAATTGACAGCATAAGAATGAGAGAGTGCTGGCGTTGTCCTAAGGATCCTAAGGAAACAACAATTAGCATAGGGAGGAATTTTTTTGAAGTAATGGAAGAATGTGAGTAATAGAAGGAAGTTGAATATTAGCATCACAGAAGCAAAGAGACATCGTCAAAATCATTAATTTCTGTTCTTGCTTAGAAATATGGATCTGACTATTGAAGAAACAATTTAGAAATTCAGAATTAATTGTCCCTGGTGTAATAGGAGACAACCATTGGATATAGTGGCATGTGTCACAAGATAAAATACAGGAGACCCAGTGAAACTGGAATTTCAGGTGAGCACTGAACTCTCTTTAGTATAAGGATGCCCTATGCAACGCTATGGGTGTACCTGCATTTAAAAAGTCTTCATTGTTTATGTACAATTCAACTGACTCAGTGATATGCATTTTGATTTGTTAAATCTGACAGAGATTGTTCTGCAGGGTCAACATTTTGGGGTGCTTCAAGTTTTTAATCTTACGTTATGATATCCATTGTTTTTGTTTTGTTTTGGTTTGGTTTGGTTTTGTATGTGTAGCTGGTATTGGATTGAACCCTGGGCCTTCAGACTGAACAGCATTCCTGGTCCATTTTTACTTTTTGATTTTCAGACAGGTTCTTCTAAGTCGCTAAGTGCTCTAGGCTGGTCTCAAACTTGTACTCCTCCTGCCTAAGTCTTTTAGTCATCTGGGATTACAGGTCTGCACTACTAGGCCTGAGAACCATATGTTAAATACTAAAGATGGCTTTTTAAACCAAGGACATGAAGAAAGCAAAAGGTTGGCCAACAATACCCAGTGCTACGAGAGCCTGGAAAGATGAGGCTGCAGGTGTGTTTACTTCGCATGGCCATCTGGGGTCAATTACACCCTTGGCAATGATCGTTTCTGTGAAGAGAGAGGAATTTGAGATGGACCGTAATGGTGTATTGGGTGAATAGAAATGAAGGAAGAGTAGCTATAAAAATGGAGAAGAAGAAAGTTAGTCATGACTTGAAGAAACTCTACTGATTTCAGAACTGGGGATATATTTATTTTTCTTTATATCTGCCATATATCCTAAAGTATTTCATTTTAAGTCATCATATCATATCTGTATTATCATAGACATGCTATTTTAATAATTTGAAATAATGCAACAGAAAATGTCCTTTTCTAAATGGCTGGATAAGCAAAGTCCTGACATGGTAATGAATGGATGTGTATAACACTATGAATATTTCTTCTAGACAGAAGGAAGTGAGTAAAAACATAATTTAGTGGTTTAATGTACAACCTCAGTCAGCTATGGGGTTAGGATAGAAACCTCCAATTCCGTTCTCACTGATAAAACTAACTAAACCAATATCCCTTGAGATCCTGAAACTCTTACATTTCATATAATTTAAATCTACCCAGTGCTCAAACTAAGCATATAATATACATTTTTTTTCCCTCAGGGATATACACATATGATGAAGACACAGGGACATTTTCAACGTATTAGTTAAAATACCCAAAATTCTGACTATTTCACAGATCCTTCCTTTAACACGTTAGTTTTTTTCTTCTAAAGTCCCGCTTAGAAGTAGATTTTAATTGACTCTTTTAATGAAAAACATAAAAACAATTTGCCTCTCTTTAGCAGATTTTATTAGAATATCTGAACACCTTTTCATCAAGTCGAAACCATACACGAGCCATCCCGCCCCCCTTTAAGCTTTCTAAGTCCTGTCTATTCCCTCTCAGTTGTGCAATGGTTTGAAAGCCATCTGATTTGTGTTGCTGGGGACACAGAGGTGCATGAGGAGCCACTGAGGACCTTGAGATGACAACTTGTCATTAAAACACTTTGGTTATTATAGTTCTGTGAGCGGCACAGGAGGAGTATTCATCCCTGATGTTTTTAGCTCTCATGACAAATGACTCAACATACCCTCTCCAAAGAGGTGAACCCCGCCCCTTCCTTCAGGTTACCCACAAACTCTGCTGTTTTTGAAGCAAAAGAAATGGCAAAAACTGGACACATTTGTCTTCCTTTGCTCTGCAGATGCTGCTCCCGGAGTTGTCTGATTGTTACTGAGTGACTTGAATCATACAGGGGTGAAGGAAAAATACAGTGAATTTTTTAAGTTTTAAAAAAATCTATCACAGAAAACAACACATTTCCAGGAACAAAAGAATATGTGCGTTGGAAGCAAGGGAAGAATGTTTTGTGGAGGGTGAGTGAAAAAAAGTTAACAATTAAATATTTGCTATGTTTGATCACCATAGTTGATCCAGTGTTTATGGCAATTCCTGTGAGACAAAAACCTTACAGTGTGTCCTCGTCACCTTATTCACCAGATATGACGCCAGGCAACTTTTAGCCACTCTTCAAATTCAAATGACCAGAAAAAGTAAAAGGTTGAATTAAGTCAGGACAGGGAGCTGGGTGGGGTGGGGCATACCTGTAATCCCAGCACTCAGTAGGCTGAGGCAGGAGGAGTTTTGTGTGTTCTATACCGGTCTTGGATATTTAGTGAGTTCAGAACCAGCCTAGACTACAGAGAAAGACCTCTCTCAAAATAAATAATAAATAAAATGGCAGGAGTGATGGAGTATGTGTTGTCTGGAGTCAGCTATGTGTTTTGTGGTGCATGAAAGGCCATGTGTCTTCTACTGTATTAAACTTTTAAACATTGAGTACATTTTCTGATCATACCTCATATTTCTTTCTTCAGAAGGCAATCTTAGCATATTTTGCCTTTCAAAACTACAAATGTCTACTGTACACATATTCATGAATGTTTTTAGAGCAGGAGATTACATTGCACATTACACAGCAAAAGCATTCTTAATGTCCTTACTGATCTTCTCAGTCCTGTCCATAAGGTATCTCCTACAGTACCTGCCAGCCTGGCCCTTACCTGTGTTCTCTCCACTCAACCCCTCTAGTACACAGGTTCTCTTTTTTTCCTCTCTCTTATCCTTTTGAAAACTCCAGCCTGATCACATAACCTACACACAAGCTAAACTCTGGCCAAATAGCCAGCAAAAGAAAAATTCTTTGTAGACAAAGCAATCTTTTAAGTCTTCCTGTGACAAACTTAATGATAAGAAATCAAAGAAGTTACAAAGAGATGCATCAATTTCTACAGATGATGTGTTAGCATTCGACTGTTGTGACAAAATACCTGAGAAAAACTACCTGAAGAAAAAGGGTTTATTCTGGCTCACAGTTTCAGAGACTCGAGTTCACCCAAGGTTGGTTAGCTCCAGTGCTTTTAGGCCCAGAATGAAGCATGACCTCACGATAAACAGAGACTGCTCCTTACTCCACGGCGGCAGGGAAGCGATGGAGAAAGCAGGCTGGGGACCCTCCAGAGCCACTCTCCCGGTGGTCCACTTCTTCCTTCTGGGTTACATTTTTAAGTTGTAATTTCCTACAGTATTCCATCAGATAATGGACCCACCAATGCATCAAACAGTAAATCCATTGATGAGTTTAGAACCCTTGGGATCCAATCAATTCCCCACAGCCCCACCTCTGAACATAGCTACATTGAGAACCAAACCTTTCATGCATGGGCCTTAAGGGTACATTCCAGATTCAAACTATAATAGATATACTTTTCAAACAGATAAAAATTATCAGTTAATGTGAAGCATCTAAGAAAGGTAGTCAGTAAATGATAATTCACTTAGATAAAAAAGTATATAAGAACATATTGGTCCCTATATATGCCAAATTGTAGAATAATTCTATATTTATCTGTTAAGAAAGATAGTTTTGAAAAGTCTTTTTAAAAGTAATTTGCTTTGACAAAGGTAGATAAATCCCAATAGTCACTGGATGAGCAAGTCAATGACAAATTATTGAAAAAGCATTGAAAAATATTACTGAACTGAGCATCACGTGAGTTTCTATATTTTATAATCAATGAGTAAATTAGGAGAAAACCAAATGAAATCTGAGGATGGCGGTTTACACAGGAGGCTGCATATTTGAATTCCGGTGTGAAGAGTCTCAAGTTTAAGACCAACTTGGCCAACAGAGTGACATCTCAATCCAAAAAAGTTTTAAAAAGTAAAAATAGAAAAATAAAATTAAAAGGAAGCAAAAATGTGGTGTGGAGACACTACATTATCAGTTATACATACGATCTTCCATATCTTTCTTGGCTACACGCTGTTCTGGCCAGAAATGAAATGACCTTTGGTATACTGTCTTTGTCACATCACTGGATACAGAAATCTGAAGTTATGGCATTGAGGCTTAAGAAAAGTCTCAGGAAGTAAAGATAAAAAGTGAATATGAAATAATTCATAAAAGTATTACTTCCATGCCACTGTCACTATTATGTCACTGTAAAAGGAAACCTTGTGTTTGGTCAAGATTGTAACTCTGAATATTCTAAGACATAGACAATGGACATTTAATTATAATGATTTTGCTACATCAACAACTAACATTTACAGTGCAAACAAATCCAGACTTTGTCCTCTCTTATTTGTAATTTTTACAAGTTTCTGTATGAGGACAGTCACAGCAAGTGTCAAAACACCACTTTTTAAAGAAATTAGGTAGTACTGATTCATAGTGCTTAAGACTGAGTATTGCACTGAGTGGCTGAGAAAATTAACAAAATGAGAAACTCAGAGTCTTGCAGAAACATACTTAAAACCCAATTTTGTGAACAATGTGAACTTTATATCATGTCAATTGAAAGCTAACAAAAGTGCATGCTGGCAGCTTATATTCTGTTCTTAAGTGCATAAATATTTATACTTTTATATCTACTTAGTCAGTTGACACCCTTATTATTACATAAAAAATAAAAAGTGGCATCGTTTCATCACTTTACTCTTAAGCTGTTATATCTTCATGTTAGAAGTGAGTTTCTTAAAGCTAGCATGGAGTTTGGTCTTCCTTCTTTCTGTAACCTGACAATCTCTGCCTTTGATTGGCATCTTTGTGCCATTTACTTTTAATGGGAATGTGTTGTGGGTAGGTTTAGTGGATTATCTTTCTGTTTAACCAAACTGTTCTTACTTCTTTTTCCTGCCTTATCATAGATTATTTTTTGAATTTTGATTGTTATTATCCTCTTATTAGATATAACCTTGTTATTATTCCAATAGCTATTTTAGGATTAATAGTATAGACATCTTTATCTCATCATAGTACATCCTCAATTATGTATAATATGAAGATCTTACCACCATGCGCTCCCATGTTTCCCTGCCTGGTCGGTGTGCTACTGTTGGTACACAACTTATTGGACTGTTCTTAGTTCTGTCCAGGATGCTCTGTACACTTCTGTTCCACCAAAGAGAATTAATCTTGGATCCGACTACTGTCCAGACTTCTGCTGAATTTTTAATGTCAGTGTACATGTGCAGCAGTGTCATGAGTCTTAATTCTTACCCACGTGATAAAAATAACTGTGTTAACTGAAATCACTATGTAGCTTCAGGCTACCTCCCTCTAGTCTTAAAAATTCTATTCATTTTGAATAGTACTTACGTCAGTACATTCTGTCTAACCTTTTTCAGAAAAGATGCTTCCCACACCTGTAATACGTTTAGATTCTCTCGTCATCGTCCTCACTCTTCCCTGGATTCATTTGCCTTCCTAAATCATTTTTTTCATTTGTATATATTAAGAGGATTGATTTGTAAAGTTCTATTGGTGGTGACAAACACGTAACATAATGCATCCAGCACTACAGTGTTACACAGAAAGCTTCACTGACTCTCGAATTCCATTTCACCTATCCATCTCTCTCTACTCCCAAGCCATGACAATTAGTGTTGTGGATTGGGTCTGAAGTGTTTCCCAAAAGCCTCACGTGAATATGGATGCCATGTACTTTTGGGAGGTGGGGCCTGGCTGCAAGGGTGGATGCTTAGGGCTTGACCTGGAAGGGTGGGTCCCCTTCCTTGGACTTGATTCCATTCTGCTGTGCCACAAGGAGCTCTTCCTTTGGCTCTGGCCCCAACATGTGGCCTTATTATCTTCCATCCACCAGCCTGTAAATGGACTGTAACCATATGAAACTGTGAGCTAAAATGCATCCTTCTTCTCCAAAGTTGTGGACATCAGGTTTTGTGTCGCCACCACAACAAAAAAAGTGACTAAGACATTCAGAAAGGTGTTTTTTAATCATCTGTCTCTCTTTTTCTTTTCTAGTATATCATTTAATGGAAATTATACAATATGTAGCCATTTCAGACTAAACTGGTTTCCTTCACTTAGAAATAATTACTTCATAGGACCAGGCATAGTGGTACACATTTCCAGTCCCAGCACATGGGAGGCTGAGGCAGAAAGATGTCCAGTTCAAGGTCAACCTGAATTAAATAGTAAGTTCAAGCTTTGCCTGGGTATCTGCTTATATGCCAAAGAACATTTTTTATTTTCACATTTTAGTCATGATGAGTAAAGTTTCTATAGAGTCACGCACATGTGCTTACACAGGCATGTTTTAAATTCAACTGGGTAAATACTCAGGAGTCCAATCTGAATCCCATGTTAATACAATGCCATGTAAGGAACTGTGAAATCCTTTGTGAAAGTGGCAATGGATGAAAGTTCATGTTCCTCCACATCCTTATCAATTCCCCGTGTTTGGAATTTATCCACTCTAATAGAAAAAAAGTGGCATCTAATGGCTATTTTGATTTTCAATGCTTTAATTACAGATGACACTTTATCTGCTTAGTTGATACCTCTATATTACCTTTTGCAAAACTTCATTCATTTATTTTTCCAGGGTCTGAGATCTATTAATAATACGAGAGTTACAAGAGCAGTCAAGCATGTGTATTTCAATTACACATTCAAAAAAAAAAAAAACTAAGGTGAATTAATCTTACCACTGTTAGTTCAAGATGATGGGCCAATGTGGCACTTTGAGTCCCCCAAAATTAAGACAGTTCAGGGTGAGTATCTAGTGATCTCTCAAGGATCTAAGTATTGCCTTTTTCCCAGCACAGGAGTCCTTGAAGTCCTCTGAGGATGGTTTGGAGAAAGGTTTCTATTAGGGACTTTGGATCCTTAGTAAGACCATAAGAAGGAAATTTTCCTTCAGTGAAGAGACTTGTAGGTCTGTCAATTGATAAAGGTCTGAAAACTAAGAGAGGCCTGGGATTCTCTACTTCAGTCACTCAGATTATGATTTTGACAACCACACGTAGAAATTTTCATTGTTATGTAGCTGCTGGATTGCCTACCTCTTTTGCTCCTGGGGACACTGTGATCAATTCGTGGTCACCAAAGGTTCTGGAGAACAAGCTGTTCTTGTTGCCAGCACTTCCCTGCTGTCCTTTGTGGGAAATACACCTTTCTTGCCTGCAGTGAAGTGCTGTTCTCTCCCTAAAATCAGGAAAGCCATTTTAATGGCAGATCTCTCACGGTCATATCTTGTTCACGAAAGGGAACAGCCATGGAATTTTCAAGAATGCACTCACTCCTCTCCTTTATTTTTTCCTCAGTGCCTTGGTGTTTCTCTATGGAAGGCTGCCAGATTTGGCAAAGAACAAAATAAACAAAAGGTGACTAGTGAAATTTGAATTTCAGAGAAAATTAACATAAAAATTAAGTAGGATACTTAGCCAAATTCTAAATTAGGATAAAAACACACATTTTAGTATGTGTGTACAATGGCCCTGAGATTTGCATAGGCCAGAACAGGGAGGGCGGGCAGGAAAGGGAGCGCAGGGTGATGAATAGAGGCTCTATGGAATGCCAAAAGCTCGCAGGGAAGGCAGGGAGCCATACGCAAGGCCTGGTGAGCTGAAAGTCAGAGGCACTGGGTCACCTGCTTGCCCTTGGCCACTGTTGGCAGTAGACTGGAAGGGGTGAAAGTCGAAGAACCAGGAGAAGCCCCTTCTTTCCTGCAGTGACCTTCCAGCACCCTCTACTGGCAGGGGAGAATTAAGAGCTTACAGGGGCCAACTCGAATACTGCCAGGAGGACAATAAAAGGAAGACTTAGAGCCACAAGTCAGCTGTCTGTAATTAACTGGCACAGATACAAATGATAAAATTCTATGGTTACAACATGTGAGCTCACACTGAAGTCAATGGAATAGGCCAAAACACCAAAACAGAGCCAAGTGCTTTCTGGCACCTGACATGCAATTAATCAGTGAATTCAAGTAAGTGGAGGGAAAAATGGACTATTTCAAGACTGATGTTGTAAAGCAAAAAATAAAAAAGAAAGACATCAGCAAAATAAATAAATTAGACCTTTATAACTTATGCTAAAATTCTAAGATCAAAATAACCAAATGGTAAAACTTTAAAGTATAAAACACAGGAAGATTTGTGTATGTTTGCACTCTGGAAACTATCAGAGTGCAGATATTTTAACTATATCAGAAAATTAAGAAGCCAATACTAAAAAATTCCTACATGAAACATCTATATGTTTCCATCTTATGAAAAGTTAAAAGAGAAATAACAAAAAATATTTGTAATTTATGTTATAGATGAATAGTAGAAGATCCACAAATAATTAAATTATTATCAAACACATGGACATATATTTCATAAAAGACAAAAAATGCTTTTTTAATGTATGGGAAACGCTCAACCACACATACTAAGAAAAATATAACTTAGAGCTACTGTGAAGCGTGTGTTTTGCCTCTCACTCTGAACACTGACTGAGCAAAACATTTGTTACAAATTAAGATAATGAGGATGTGGAAAAACACGAAATGTCATACATACTGTAGGGGAGTAGAAAGATGACACCTTATAAATAATTTTAGTAATTTTGCAAAATTATCAAAATTATATGTACACATACTCCTTCACTTACAGCTCACACACTTCTACAAATTTTACTACACAGAGAGTAAAATATGCAATAATATGTAGTCAGGGATGTTCTTTACACGATTGCTTATGGTAGAGAAAGACTGAAGCTGCTTCCAATGGCCATGAAAATCAGATTGGATAAATTCACGAATATCTCATGGCTCTTTTTAAAAAATGAGACAGCTCCTAATGAAGATGGGGGGTGGTTAGAGAGCCTGTTTGGAAAGTAGAAGACAGTCTTAGGGGTGTGGGACACACTCACTACTCAACACATTTTAAGCCAAGACATTTGAGAGAGCAGTAGGTGCAGACAGGTCTCCCTGACCTTACCTAGCCTCTTCCACTAAAGCAGGTTATAAACTCTGGGAAATACTCTCTGAACTCCCCAACAGAAGTGGATTATAAGGTCCTTATGTTGGAAATGCCTTCCCTGTACTCAGAGGAGAGAAGAAAGAACCCTTATCTCTTAAGATATAAGGATGCCAAGAAAAATCTTAACAGAGGCCTTACGAAGTTTGGCCCAAAATTAATCAGTATTAGTTTTGCCTTTATTTTCTTAGTTGGGTCTTCATGTCTCATAAAGATTATATTCAGTCCATTTGTATAATTTTTTTCTTGCTGGTTCATCTTTTATCATCGATCTTCAGCTATGAACCTATGATGGATAGAAAGATAGTTTTTCCTCCTGAATGTCCAAAAATGTTTTTAAGTGAAAAAAAGAAATCAAAGCACATAAAGCCTATTCAGATTTCATTACCTCCACAAACATATGTATAACTAAACATGTATGATATATATATTTACATATAAACAAATACAAATAAGCCACAGGAAACTAGTAGTGGTGGTTTGCTCCAATGAGGCAAGCTGTAGATTGAAGTGTGACACTCTTGTCATTTCATCTAATAATATAAATCTTGAGATAATTGCTGAACTTTTTACCATATCACATGTGTTCTTTATGAAAATCTAAGTATGTTTTATAGAATTTTTAAAAGATTAAAGTATGCTGGGATGGTCAATGCTGCAGTTACTGAATTTCACTGGTAATAGAATTTTAAAGAGGACAGATTTGCCAGGAGCCTCCTCCTCCCTCTTGTGTGATCTGGGCAGAGGACGCTGATGAGGTCCCTTGAGCCTCCTGAGACCTCAGTGTCCGGGCTGATGGGCAGATATGGTGATGCACGTGTTTCTCAGGTTGCACGGATGTGTGTGCGACCCTGCTGTGGAAAGCTTTCATCGAAGAAGATGCTGCCTGCGTTCCTGACATGCTCAGTTCCGGAATTAGTAGGAAAGGACTTTCCCAGCCTTTTAAATATTGCTTTGGACCCATAATGAAGTCTTGCTGCATGCTACACTGTAGAGAATGCCACCCTACGTGTAGTTGCTTCCTTAGACTTTCACCTCTACTTCTGAACAATGGTTAATAGACAAGAGAGGGATCTACATTTGTTAACTTATGAATATCTTTGCTTTATATGAAATAGATGCAGTGAAAGACCCAGTTGGGCCCCACCAACTGTTCGGTTCACAGAGTAATTGTGTTCAGTATCTCGTTTGCTTGCTTTGACGATATGACGGATGCCTCTCACAATAAATCAATTCCAGGGGAAAGGTTAACTGACAACATAATCTTCAAATTACTCTTCTGCTTGGGCCTGCTCTGATTTCAAAAACAATTTTCCCAAACAAATATCTTGTTTCATTTTCCAGATTTTTTGTCTCTTTTTAAACAGATCACATCCTGGTAACAAAAAAATGTTTTGCATCACAAAGGATTGACACACACTTAAAAAGCAAATAGATGTTCAACTAGATAACAGCGCAGAGTACTTTAGGCTAACCCCAGCTTTGAACCACAGAGAAATTAAAGTAGCAACACATCCATTAATACTCTAATTCAAATGTCATTTACTTCCTGCTCTTTGAGAAGTATCTACCAAGGGACTCAGGCAATTGTTCTCATCTTCCTGTGACCTTTCAAAGTATAGCCACACGTCAGCTAAAGTAGGCACCATACAGAAAAGATTTCAAAGATTAACCACAATGGAATGCTAACATTTGAAATGCTGGATATGCCATTAGCCAACTCATTATTCCACAATGTATGTGAGTGAAAATACAACATTGTATCCCATAAATACATGACAAATTATTATTTGTCAATTAAAAATAAATATAACTTGAAAACACACATACCACATGGTATTATAAACATTGATTACTTCCTTTTACCCTCCTCAAAGAAGGGGCATGTGAATTGGAGCCCCAGGTAAAACCGTGCATGGCTGAAGTACAAATCAACAGTTAAGCCTGTTCTTCACCATGATCCTTGGCCCAATATAACTGCTGAGCAATTACATGAACATGCAAATGAATGACATGGTGCTGATCCCATCCAGAGGAAGCATTTAAATACATGAAGTTTTGGACAAGCCACTGAAAATGGACCACCTAATTCTTTTTTCTCTGGAGCCAGCCAGTCAGGCTAGAGAATGCACAGAGCAAGTCCTGAGAGAACAACAGTCTCCCCATGAGATGGCCAGGGCAGAAGGGAATACCTGCCCTCCCACAGTGTAATTGCTGCTCAAATCCACCTAGAAATCCTATATTCACTCTCCTTTTTAGTGGGAAACCTCTCTGCCTGGCTAGGATTTCAACAGACACTTTCCCAACTGCTTTATGACCATGACCCAGATATAAATATCATGGCAGGAGCCCATGCGGTGGGAGCACAATTTATCCTAACTGCAAATGCAGGCGGAGAAGCATCAGCTCTAGCATCCCTGATACTAGAGTGGCGTTGCCATAGCAACCAGCTGAGTCACTAATGAACAAAGAACGGTCTCACGATGACTAGGCTGACATTCTGTGACATTCTCTTATTTTACTGTAGCTCTAATGATGTCTTCAGTAGGAATGACAGAGAGAAAAGGTTCTGACCTCTCTATTAAACCTGCAGTCGGCTTGACACGGTCTGCCTCTAGCTTAACGAATGTGAATCTCTATGTGCAAATGCCGCCTTGGAGAAAAGTACTTGAGGAATTTGTCTGAGACATAGATTAGACTTGTTGATTCCATTGTTCCTTTAATGTAGCTTCTTCTTTTCCAAATTAAAGTGGCAATAAAGCAGATGAGCCCAGAAGTGAAACAGGAAAGGGAAAAATTAGTGAGGAGACATGACAGGGTGTGGCCAATCCATCACCGATGAAGTGAAATGAGGAAAGAAAAAAAAACAGCTTCTGCCCTTTCGTCAAGCAGAGTAAACTCCAAGTTAGTAGGCAGGAAAGCAAGGAATCGCTGCAAAATCACAGGAAAGCAACTGTGGACGAGATCTGAGATGCCATGAGCCTCACTAGTCACTCATTTTTACTGGGTTTGGGTCTCTGTGCCAGACACCGTACAGTGTGCTGAAGAAAGAATATTCTCAAATCCTTAAAAGTCTGAAGCTTCGGGAGGGTGAAACGATTTCACAACTCAAAAATTCATCTAAAGCTCACATCGCACGAGCCCTGCTCCTGCCTGCACAGACACCAGCACATTGATATGCAAGTTTTAAAAGCTGAAGTTGATAAAATGAAAATGACCATGAGTTTGAGTACACAGACAGAATTTGAAAATAGAGTCCATCGAGATACCGTCGCTAGCGGGGTTTGTGCAACATGGATAATGCTTTCTTTAGATTTCTTTGGATTTCTTTAGATTCTGGCTATATTTTTTCAAATGCATTTGGACATACGAGTGTTTTAAGCTCAGCCCTGGATTGCTTTCACCTGCACAAGAAGGGCCATCGGGACCTGGGTTAGCATTTGCTGCAAATGCTGTTGGAGTGTAGGCATCTGCCTCTCCTTGCCAGCAGGGGAGGACAGAGCTCATTTATTATTAAAACAGCCTTCTAGCAACTCCTTTCGTCAGCATATCATCAGCATAGCACTGCCAGGCTCATGTTCTTGGTCTATGACTTGAATCATGCTCTTCCTGTCCTCAAGATCTTAATTGACCACTTCTGCCACATCACTGTCCTAGATAAGAGTGGCTGTTGGAGTCCCCTTGGAAATCAAGTCACACCTAACTCTGCTGCCTGGTCTGTGGTGCCCTCCACAGTTTTATCCCAGCATATTCAGTAGTGCATATTCCTCATTCTTCCAAACACCAATCCCCCATTCCTGCCTGTCTCCGCCCGGGACACAAATATGCGCCTACCCAATCCTAACTCATTTTTTGTTTGTTTCTACTGAAGATTGAACCCTTGGGCCTTTGCACTGTACTACATCCCCAGCCTATTTTTTTATTTTTTTCTTTTGAGACAGTCTTGCTAAGTTGTTCAGGTTGGGCTTGAACTTGCTATCTTCCTTCCTCAGGCTCCCAGAGTGTCGATATTACGCGGCCTTTACTACCACAACTTACTTCTAAAGCATCTTTAAAGAAAGAGCAAATGCCATTTAGTCCAGAAAGACACTCTCTGAGTGGCTGCTGCTTTCATAGAGTCTTCTGATCAACTGACTACTTACCATTTTTCTAACCTGTTATTTTTTCTGTTGACGACTTTGTTTGCCCCTCGAGTACAGACTTCACATCGCATCCTTGTGCATGGTCCGGTAGTCCATTTACAGTCATGTGGAAATGAACTGACTCAACAGCCATCTCTGGGACATTAGTCCAAGGGAGACATGAATCCTCACTAGAGCCTCCATGTGTGAAACTTCAGTTTGTAGTAGCAGGAGGTAAAGAGGTGGTGACAGGAGCCAGGTAGTTCAGCACCTTGAAAACGTGGACACCATATGGTTCCTTAAGGATTAGGCCTTTTATCAAACTCAGCTCTGTTAGAGCTTGAATTCCATGCAGAAGGGACAGGGGGACTGTACGGGAAACAGGGGACAGCCTTTCTTCTCACCAGAGTAGCTTTGCTTATATCTTCTGTATGACTTTAGGCTTCAGAATTTAGAGTTAAAATTTATTTTAAAGAAAAAAAAAGGAAACAGGATAATTATTGACTGAGCTAAGGTTGAAAACTTGTACTCGAGTAAGAGAAGAGCCTTTAGCACTTAGTAGGTGAGCAAGGGCAAGCACGCGTCTGACATTGAGTTAAGGTTTAAGCCACATCAGAAAGGCAGCAAGTCGTTTCACCGTCCAGCTTCTCGTGTGCCACCAGACATCCTCCATAGATGTTCTCTCCTCTGCTTGTTGGCTAAGCCCAGAGGACCTCTGATGTCATGGTTTACCTCTAATTACCAATAAGCAAAGGGGCCTCTTTCTGTGCACATGTTTTCTGCTCAATGGGATGATTCCTTTCTCTGCCTTTTTGGACAAAGAGGTACTCATGGTAAAAGACAGGTAAAGTGGACAGCCCCCTACAAAGAGGCGTAGTGACTGACTATGTACCCATACACAACGCTGTCAGAGAAAAGAAGCAGAGGGAGAGTGGAGGTTTACGGAAAGGGGGAAAATACACCCAGGAGGATTTCTCAGAGAAATAGCCTTTGCTGGCTTTCAGAGCCAAAAATAGAGGAGCATGCTGGGCAAAGCAGCCCCTACCCTCTCTGTGGATCAGCTCGCCTCTGGACACTGTTGCTTGGGGAACACAAGCCTGTGGCTGCCACCTCCTCGGCTGTCGCTGTTAGACATTTTGGGATAATGAGTGGAAGAAACTCCCTAAGGGTTTCTAGGGGCCAAATCAATAGCAACGAACTTCATTTTGTGGAACGCACCCTGCTGAAATAGACACACAAAAGAACGCTCCTAATGTTCCAGCTCCTGGGATAAACAGAAGCAGGCTGCCCACTCACAGCTGTGTCTCCAGCACAAAGGTGCGAGGTGTGTGGTGACCAAGAGGCATCCTGTCCGAGCAGGAAACAGGAAACACGCACGCTCGGGAGTCAAGTGGACTTGGCTTCAAAATCTGGCTCAGCCACTTGACGGTAGATGAAAACTTAATAGGAATTATTCACATGTTTGTGTATGTACGCAAGACCAGTGGAAAACCCACTGAATACAGAATTTTGAAACCCAGAGGCCAGTCTCATATTGCTGTTCCTCCAAGCGACATTGTTCACATCTCTTGTCCCTCATCTTCTTCAACCCAGACATGTCAGCCCCTTCGCAGGTGCCCCCTTCCCTCAGCTCCAATTATGTCCTGTCATTTCCCCATCAATCTTCAATAGCCTCTCCTGTCATTCTCAACTTTTTGCTGCTGAGAAATGCTAGAATTTAGAAAGGTCTCGCTGGAAAGGGTGGAACGTCTCAAAACACTACTAAAAAAGTCATCCATGCTGACAGCGCAATTGCTGCTCCAGCAGAATAGCTTAGGGGGGGCCATAAAAGCACCCACAGTTACCTCATTCTTTGTGTGGATACCCCTCAGAGCTGCTTTATTGTTTGGGCAGAGCTACTTCTGCCTGCCTATCCTCTGTGCACTGAGTCAATGCCTCCTATGAGTCAGTAAACGAGACGTGTGATTTTGCCCCAGTTTGACATTATATCTCGCCTGTTTCATTTGTGCAAAGCAGGTGGCACCTGGCTTTCCATCACAATGCTGACACTAAGACTTTCTCGGTCTAATTCCATCTTACTGACATCACAGGGACAGGTTGTATCCTCAGACATAACAAAAGAAATTTCATATCCTGTTCTAAAATCAGTAACTCGCTTGTGAATGTTTCACAGCACTGCGGTGGCGAACCACAAGTTTGCGAACTTGTCTGCCAGCCTCTCATGACTCCACAATCCATCATATCCTTCAAAAGAGGACCTCTGTTGGCTGTTATATACTGTAGTGCTGAGCAGAGTGGGTAAAAGGTTTTACAAATCAAAAAAAGAAGGATCAGAAGAGCAGGATGCATGCACGCGTAGCCTCTTCTCCTACACCAGCAGACGCAGAAGGAAACATTCTTCTCCGATCGTGGAGCTCCAGCTGAGATTACTGTTACAGAGACCAAGAAAATGGGAAGAGGGACCACACTGGAAAGATCAGGGAAGATCTCAATTGGTTTCGGTGAGAAATAGGCCCGAAATCCCAAGAAAGAAAACATCACACGGTAATTATGAGTTAAGGATAAGGGGAGAGAGGGAGTGATGAAAAAAAGCCAAGCAAAGTAGAGCTAAGAAAAGAAATAGAAGAGAGAGAGAGAAAAAAAAATATATATATATATATATGGACCCTGTTTTAGTCAGTTGTCTGTTTCTGTAATAAATATCCAAGATGAGCACTTATAAAACAATATTTATTTTGGCTCACAGTTTTAGAGATATCAGTCCATTTCAGTTGGCCTCTGCTCTTAGGCCTATGGAGGACAGCCTATCACAATGTGAGCATGTGATACAGCAAAGCTACAGGGTCTCCTAGCCCTTGGAGGATATTACGGTTTGTATGTGGAATGTTCCCCAAAAGCCTCATGTGTTTAGAATCGTGTGTTTTTGTGTGGTAGGGCCTGCCTGGAAGGGGCGGGTATATCAAGCTTGACCTGGAAAGATTGAGGAAATTTTTGTTGAGATTGGAGAGTACCTACGGCAGAGATTTCAGGTGTTTGTTATTATCTGTGGGCCAGGAAGTGAGGAAGGTGCAATTGGCAGTTGAAAGTACATAAAGGGAGAAGAAATATTGTTGCAGCTTCTTCCTGGAAGAGCTCATGGGCTTTTTTGGCTTCTGTTAGCAATGAGGCCAGCAGCTCTCCAGCCTCGGCCATGGGCCCTTCACCGTTGCTGGCTGCCCCACCAACAGACTGTGTGGGAGAGACCTTCTGAAACTGAGAGTTAAATAATTTTTTTCACTCTTAAATTGTGAAAGTTGGGTATTTTGTCACAGCAACAAGATAAGTAACTAAGCCATGCCCTCGGGAACCAAAAGACCTCTTATAGGGTCCCATGTCCTATAGGCTCCACTACCTCTCTGTAGCACCGCCCCAGAGAAGAAAACTTTGTGTGTGGGCCTCTGGGAGGCATATAAGATCTACAGAGCCTTTTCTATAATTACTACTATGAAAATATGATGAAGGCAAAGGAAGGCCTAAGACATGTAGTGTGCCCCACAGAGAATTTTGCCTTTTTAGCATTTTTTTTTTAGAAACTGCAATGATTATTTTGCTCATTTGATTAATTGATTGATGCTTTGTCTTGTAGGTGGGGCCACACTGCATTGTGCAGGCTGACCTCAAAATCCGGGGCTTGAGCGATACTCCTGCTTCAGTCTCCCCAGTAGTTGGAACTGTAAGCAAGAACCACGGTGCCCACTTTCTCAGCAAAGACTTGAATTAATTTTCACTGCCCTGGGGAAAGTCATACACTGGTATTTCTTTTGAATGTAATACAACACTGAAACCAACCACCATATGACCCAGATTTATCTGGATTGACTACTAAATGAGTAAGCCCGAGGTAAGCGAAGGAGTGCATTTAGCTGACGTGCAGACAAAAGTTGCCAAGGGCCAAAAGATTCAATGTCAACTGACTTTTATCAGGGGCACATGGATTTTTATTAGGAGTGTCTGGTGGTCCTTCACACATTTGAACAGTGTTAGAAATTTCAGGCCTTCCTGCATGATGGTATGGCACTGAGCAAAAACAGGTGTCTGTCAGAAAAGCAGGGTGCAGCCAGAAGATCTTCATTCTGAACCACCCTGCTTTTCTTGACTCTAGCTGTGGAGGCGAAGTGCTGAGAGTGGTTCGAACATCCAGGGGCTGTCACGTGTAGAGGTTTCAAATGAACAGCCATTTCTAACGTGCTCCAAGCTCGACCTAGTTCTGGCACCATGTTCTGAGGATTCTTCATTTGGCAAGGAACTTATGAAGCACTGGCCCCATTGTACAGTGATGGAGTTTCAGTTATATAGAAGGAAGACAGGGTGGTGTGCGCAGTCGGGTGGCAGTAGCTAATGATGACATGCCTTCCGTTTCAAAAAGCTTTTTCTGTGGTGATGGGGAACAAGCCCAGAGTCTTGGCACTGAGCTCCCCTGCCCCAGTTCCTCTTTCTTAATTTTTGTTTAGAAACAGGGTTTTGCTAATTCACAAAGTTGCCCACTGAGCTAGAGCTTGTAAACTTGGGATCCTTCTGCCTCAATCTCCCAGAATTTTAGGATTACCAGCATGTGCCCTCATTCCAGCTTCTTAAAGCTCTTGAAGAGAGAATTTTGAGGGCTTCAGCACAAGTGATAAATGTTTACAAAGATAAATATCTTCAACCTGATTTGAACATTGTACATGTTGAAACGTTACATGGTCCCCCCATTAATATCTATAACTTCTATGTGTGTAATATATTGACTAAATTAAATGCAACCACTACTGGAGGCTTAGCTTTCTGTTAATGCATATTGGCCTGGAAAAGGATAGAACTAACTACCCCTGATTTATTCACACAAACATTCTTTGGGCATTTAGTTTTTTTAAAAACCTATTTGATCTACGACCATCACCTAATGTGATCATATAAGTGAGCAAACACTGAGTAGGGCCAGTGAGCTTGGTAAGATCTCCACTTCCCTGATCACGCTGGGGAGAGAGGAGGAGCCCAGCCAGAGGTTTCTGGTAGACTACCTCTCCTATCAGCCAGGTCTTTGTCCAGTCACAACCTTCTCTGAAGGAGCTTTTGGTCACAAAGAGCACCTAGTGCCACCTTCAATGACCCTCGCTTTCCTTTAGCGCTCTCGCCATCCTCTGTCTGTCATTATATTTCACGCTCATGCACTTTACCTGTCTATTGCCCGCCTCCCCAAATGGAACGTAGATTACAGCAGGGCAGGAACTTCCTTATGTTCACTGATGCATCCTAGAACATTGCTTAGCATATGCAAGGTACCCATGTATATTCCTGAATATGTTAATATTGAATTAATCAATCAGTGCATTGTTGAATTAAATGAGTAGAATGATGAATGTCTAAATGGGTACGTAACACACGCCAGGAACAGTACATGGGCATTTCACAAATACTACAGTTAAATCCAGTGTATAATTAATCCACTCAGGTTAGTTTTGTTTGCTGGATTGATAGATGTAGAAATGGAAGCTCAGACAGCGTCGGTTCATTCATTAATTTGTCCTAACAACAGGCACACACGCATTGCAGACTTAGAATTTGAACCTGATTCTTTTCTGATTATACAACAGGGCTATTTTTGTAACGCTTCACTTTATGTGAAAGCTATAGGTCAGGCTGTTTTAATATTTTTTAAACCTGCAACCCTGGGGAGAATTTTAACGGAAGCTATTTAAAACTACCGTCGTGTTGGAGTTTGGGTCACTTGGTTTCCCCTTCCTTCTCCGAAATCTGCTAATTACATCTGACTGAGGCATCAACACAAGACTTGCAAGCGTCCCTTGGCTGAAAATAAAGCTTCTTTGCTGCTGGTTTCTGTACCTTGAGCCTGTCGCAATGGAGAGCGGCTCTGTGGTAGTCTCTAGGGTCTGCACCCCTAGGGGACATGGCTCACAGCATCATGCGCAGCCTGTTGGAACTTGGTAAGACGGGAGGAAAGAAGTCTAAATGAATAACAAGTATGTTCAGGACAAACTAGGAATAAGCCGGGCAGGGAGGTGACTGTCGACAGTAGCAGGTCGTCTGATGACTAACTGGTGGGAAGGACAAAAGCTGTGGCCCTGGAGGGCGCCAGGGAGCACCACGTGACGCGGGTACCTGCTGTGGCTGCCTGTCTACCCCATACAGAGATGCTGCTGCCCGATGTGGTTCTGCCCTTGGATTGTGCTCCTGCAGATGACTCACCTAGCAGAGCCAGATGGTTTCTCCCATGTCTTTATGGGAGTCCCTGGAGGGCAGACATTTGAACATCAAGGCATCTTCTCTTACCTTGAAACTTAATTTTTCTTGTTTTGTATTTTATTTCTATACTTTTCTTTTTACTGAGTATAGTTGACATACAATTACATACAGAGATCATAAGCACAGTTTGGGAAAGGTTGATAATACACACAGCCACATAACCTAATCTGCACTGTCAGAGAACCTGTACCTACACGTGGAAAGCTCCCTTGCTCCTCTTCCCAGACAGTCCCACCACAGCTTCCTGAGGCCACGTCTTCTGAGTCCCACAGTGACATTGCATTAAGAGAACCACATTCTCTAAGTCTTTGTTTCCAGCTTCTTTTAATTATCGTGGCGTTTTTGAGGTCTGCCATGATTTGTGCTTTAGCATTTTGTTTGTTTCGTTGCTGAGCTGTGACTTATTTTAAATAGAAAAATTTCTAATCCAAACTTCATATGTGCACCCGGCTTCTAATCGAAGTGTTTGCTTCTGTCCTATTGAGTTTTGGCAGTTCTTTAGATATTCTAGTATTACTTGAATATGAGGTTTGCAGTATTTCTCCACTCTGTAGCTTATCTTTTCATTTTTTAAAACACAGCCTTTCACATAGTAATAGTTTTCATTCTTCTGATGTCCAGTGTATCAATTTTTCCTTTCATAAATTATACTTGCTATGTCAAATCTAAGTGCTTTTTTTTCTGGCCCCAGATTTGCAAACACTCTCTTTTTTCTAAAGCTTATAATTTTACATTTTGTATTTATGCCCATGATTTTTAAAATTTATAAAGTATAATGTTTAGTTCAAAACTCATCTCTGTGCACTGTAGGTTTTCAATTGCTCCAGCACCACTGTTCCATTGTTTAGAAGACGATTGTAGCTGGATTTGGAATGTTGCCCAAAATCATGGTGTATTTGGATGTTGTGGAATACCTATGATTTTACGGGCTGTTCAGAGGTGGAACTTGGTTGAAAGGGATAGATCACTAGGACTTGACCCGGAAGGAGAGGATCACTCAGACGTGACCTGGAAGGGAACATTCTCGTCTCTTCCTCACTCTGCTCCCTGTTTTTCATGCCACAAATAGCTTTCTGCAGTCTGGGCCTCTGCCTTAATGCTTCCACTACTGCCAACCACCCAGGCGTGGACTGAGATCTTCTCAAACTGTGAGCTAAAATAAACCTGTCCTCCTAGAGTTCTGGATGCCAGGTATCATGTCTCAGCAAAAAACGTAATTAAGACAAATATCTTTCTCCCCTTGAACGGTCTTTGTGCTTTTGTTGTAAACTAAGCCAGCATATTTGTGTGGGTCTATTTCTGGGATCTCTGTAATACCATGTTGATGTATGTGTTTTCCTTCTGCTGTGCCTTTCCAAATAAATCATAGAGCAAGCTTCTGTGTCATAAATAAATCAATATTTAAATTTGCTTAAAGTTGCATTAAACCCATAGATCCATTTCTAAAGACTCTGATTTGTTCTCTTGAATCTTCCAATCTAGGAACATAGCATGTCTCCACTTACTATTTTTTTTTTATTATTTCAATAGCATTTTATGATTATGAGGATACAGATCCTATATATATTATAGTAATGTGTGCTTAAATATTTATTTTTAATGAGATTATGACATCGTATTTTTAGTTTCACATGATATCACTGACATAAAAGAATGAGATTCTTTTACATTGACCATGTGTGCTATAACCTTGCTGAACTCATTAGTTTATTAGGTCTTGCTGATTTTTTTGGTGTGTGTGTGTGTGTGTGTGTGTGTATCTCTTGGGAGTTTCCATGTAAACAACTACATCATCTGTAAATAGAAAGCTTTACTGATTTTCTTCCAAGATGTAGGTTTTGATTTCTATCTCTATACTTAACTGCAGGGGCTGGAAGTTATGATGATATGTTGACAGAGTGAGGAGAGTGGACATCCTTGTCTTGGTCCTGAAGGAAGTACATCCAGTGATGTTAGCCAGAGGATTGTTTTTTGAGGGCTTCTTACCAAAGTAGGGTGGTTCCTCTCCAAATCTAGCTTTCTAGAAATATTTTATGATGAGTGAATATAATAGTTTTTAAAGTTCTTTTTCTATATCAGCTAATATAACTACATGTTTTTATTGTCATCAAGCTTAATGATACATATTGTTTGACTTAGGTGTGGTAAACCATCCTGACACACCTAGAACACATCTCACTTAATGACAGTGTGTATTTTTGCATCACTTTTAGATTTGCTAGTGTTTTGTGGAGAAGGGACTTTTGTTTCATTGTTTGTCATGCCTGATTTCATGAGAAATATTAATCTGTGGTTTTTTCTTTCCTATCTCCCTCCCTTCCCCCTTCCTTCTTTCCTTCCTTCCTTCCTTCCTTCCTTCATTCCTTCCTTCCTTCCTTCCTCCCTTTTCCCTCCTTTTCTTCTCTCGTACCATTTTTATGTGGCTTTGGTCTTAAGAGTAATACTAGCCTTATAAAATTAATTGAAAAGTATTCTTTTTTCTGCAAAAGATTGTATAAAACTGATGTCCAATGTATACCTTTCTTCATGGATTTGGTAAAAGTTTTAAATTTCAGTATATGATTTGGAGAATATTTTACAAATATTTTCAGTACAGTTGAAGTAAACTTCAATTTTTAAAATTGCTATGGGACTATTCATATCACCGATTTCATTTTGGTTGAATTTTGGCAGTTTATACTTTTTCACAACATCGATTAATTTATTTTAAGGTATTAAACTTACTATGGAAAAAGTTATTCACAGTTTTCTACTTTTTTAATGACCAAAAATTTGTAATGGTGTGCTTTATTTTACTACTGATATCTATAATTCGAGTTTCCTGAGGTACTAAGAAATTATTGATTTGAGATGTCTTCTTGTTTATAATGTAAGCATTTAGTGTTATAAATTTCTTCTTAGCACACTATATTTTGGTATGTTACATTTTCATTTTCATTCAGTTTGAAATATTTTTTGTTTCCTTTGATACTCTCTCCTTGATTCATGTATTATTTAGAAACATGGGACTGAATGCCGTTGTCTTCAGGGATTTTCCTCTTTTCTGTTATTGACTTCTTGTTTGATCAGAGAACAAGTTCTAGATGATCCCGATTCTTCCAATTTGTTCATGCTGTTTTACATTGCAGAAGAAAATCTATCTTAATATGTTCTATTGTCACTTTAAAGGAATATGTATTCTGTGGTTGGTGGAATGTTCTATATGTGTCAATGTAGATCTTCTTAATTGTGTTATTCATATTATTCATTTCTGTTTTGAGTCAGGATCTTGCCAAGTTGCTAAGCTTCCCAAGCTCAGTATAAGTTTTCAATCCTCCTGCATCAGCCTTGCAAAGTATCAGGATTCCAGGCATCCACCGCCATGTTTGGCTGACAGGGTTTTATTGTATCTTGAACATTTTATCCATTCTTATTAAACATTGTCTTAATTACTTTTTGTTGCTGGGAAAGAATACCCAACATTCACAACTTTGGGAGGAAAGATTTGTTTTAGCTCACAGTTTCAGGAGATCTCAGATCTTTCATGAGTGGGCAGCTGGAAAGTGATGGAATCACTGTATCCGGGGCCAGAGCCCGAGCTGCAGCCAGTGTGCTGTAGACAGAGATCCTCTCAGCATGGCAGGACAAAGGCAAGTCTGCAAGGAAGAGTCTAACCAGCGTACACCCCTCCAGATCAAGCCCAAGCCTCCAGGTCAGTATCCATAGGAACGTGAGGCTTTTGGGGGACACTCCAGATCCAAACTGTGACAGACATCTCTAGCTTTTGTTCTAATCTCTCAACAAGCCAATTACTCTGGTTAGGTTTGGCATCGAGCTCATAAACTACCTTGACAGGTTGTAGTTTCAGTGGTAGTTTCATTTTCAGAGACTTTATGCTGTTATTTGTTTTTTTATTTTTTCAATTTGCCTGGCACATTTATGGATTATACTAGACCATGCAGGTACTTCCTGAGAAAGATGGGGCTATAGTTTGGATCTGGAGTGTCCTCCAAAACATGTTTAAATACATGTATTTAAATGTAGTGGGGTAACAATAGAGCCACATGTTATTATGAAGGCACGGTGTGGTTGGAAGGGGCGTATGTTTGGCATTTGAATTGAAGGGATTGTATCAACTTCTTGAGATTGGAGGCTGATTGGAGCAGAGCTTTCAGGTGTGTGCTGCTGACTTGTGGGCCAGGAAATGAAGGGCACGCACCTTGTGTTGGGGTCTCAACTGAACTGAATAAGGGAAGGAAGTCGAAACATTGTTAGAGCTTCTTCCTGGGAAAGATCCGGTCTTGCCTGAGTCTGCAGATACCCACTTGGCTCCTGCTTCATTTGGCTTTCTATCTGCTATTAGGTGAGCAGTTCCCCAGTCTCTGCCATGTGCTTCTACCATAGTGGGCTGCCCTTAGACAGATTGTGAGATCTTACGAAACAGTGAGCTAAATAAATTTTTCCTCCTTTAAGTTGTGGATATTGGATATTCTGTAACAGCAATAAGAAAGAACATGGGATGAGTTTCCCTAGATCAAGTAACAGATGTCTCTCTCTGGAGGGAAGATCTCAAACTCCACAGACAAAATCACCATATCATTTGTGTGGTTTTGTTACCCTGCTGGTTCTCCCCGCCCACCCCAGAGTCTTTCAGTGGGGAAAGGAACCTCAAAGACTTGGAGGTGGAGAAATTCCCAGGCGAGCGCTTTGTGTGGCAGAAAGCGCTGGTACATTCAAGTACCAGCGCATGCAAAAATACCTTCAGTTAAATGTTGTACATTATGAAATCATGATGTTTATTATTTTCATTAATGCTTGTCTTAAAACTCTTCTTAAGTGGATTAAATATGTCAGTCAGACAAAGAAAAGTGAATATAAAGGAACTGACAACAGGGACTTCATCACACCTCTTAATTCAAAGCATCAGATTAGCTTCTAGAACTGGACAATGACAGCCTTCACTTAAAACTTAAGTGTTCAAAAGTATAGCATGGATAATACCTGTGAGTTGAAGTTAAAACAATGAAATGTAATGAGGATAATGGTAAAACTTTGCATTCATGTTCAAAACGTTCATTAATAAACTAGAAAAACAATAATAGATTTTTTTCCAAAAGATAGGGTACTTAGTTACTATAGTCTAAAAAGCTCTAGTAGTCTTAATAGAAATATTGGAGCCACCAGCAAGTGTCAAAAGCCCTTCACGCTCCTCCACAGCGTTTCACAAATGTTAGTCTGCGTGCAGATTACCCGAGTATCTTGTGGAATTTAAGATTCTCATTCAGCAATCCTAGAACATGGCTGGAAATTTTGGAGTCCAGCAATCTCAAGGTGATTTTGTTGTCATTCGTCTGCAGATCACAACTCGAGGAGTGAGCCCTAAGCTTATCACTTCTGGGGTGACATATTCATTTCTGAACAGCATTCCATCGTGAGAGAATCACTGAGTAATGAGTTTGTTCAGAAAAAAATAAAGCAGAGCAGCTAAAAATTATGTTATGGGAGAGAATTAGAGGTTATTGTGTATGAATGTTTGTATCCTTTTAAATTTTTTGTTGAAATTCAGTAGTGGTATTGAAAAATAGCACTTTTTGAGTGGTCATGACAGTAGAACTTTCAGGAATGGGATTAGTGCCTTTATTAAATAGCCCCCCAAAAGCTCTATTGTCCTTTTACCATGAGAGGACACAGGTAGAAGGCACCATCTAGGAGAAAGCATCCTTTACCAGCCCAAGAATCTCCAGGCTTCTTGTGCTTAAGTGTTGACAAGGCCTCTGCAACTGTGAGAAATAAATTTGTGTTGATTATAAGTCATCCAGTTGTATTTTGTTATTGCAGTCCAAATGGATTCAGATGGAAAGTCAAGTCTATCAATAACATTGAAAGGTCAATGCTTAATCAAGAAATATCCTCTTGAAATTGACACTACAAGCCATCCAAACGTAAACTGCAAAATAATTTAACAAAATCACAGAAGATCAAATAATGAATGGACATAGGAAAAACTATTTAACAACAGCAATGATTATGGTGTGCAAATGAAAATTACAGTGAGATATCACATGTCAGCAGCAGATTGGCAAATTTTTGTTTACAGGTTTTATAAAGCACAATAGGAAAACATATTGTTGAACATCATTAGTGGGAAATGAATTGTCATAGCCTTTTAAAAAATTAGGTAGTATTTTTCCATTTAAAGAACAAAAAGGACACACACATTTTTGACCTTGCAATCTCACTCATGAGTTGCATCCCTAATAAAATAAGCTAAGAGTTAGGGATGCACTTGAAAAGACATTTATTGCAGTATCATTTACTACAATAAAAGCTGGGAAGAAACCTGAATGCCCAAAAACTAATGATCAAGTCAATATTAGTCAAAAAACATAAGGGAGCATTTTCTACAAGTTCCTGCCTCCTAAAAGTGGAATAATCACGCAGAGAGCCCTTCACACTAGGCTGCCCGCGCAGAAGCCATAGAAATGCTATTTTGGGAATTCTTGTAGAGACAAGACATTAGCCTGCACGATGTCCCGGCTTCGTTCTGCCTCTGGATCCTAGGATTCTACGAATCAGGCCGAGCGATCCTCCTCCAGTGAAGGGAAAGAAGAAGAGGACGTGGGGCAAGTTGTCCTCTCACATCTGCTCTCCTAGTTCCAGGCTTGAAGCTCTGGGGTGAGTCGAAGAGGTGCAACATTTCCATTAGCATGTATACAGGCCACAGACTGACGCTGTTTCATTGAGATACGTAACAAATGAAGAAAAACGATCACTGGTTTCTCTATCCCTAATTGTGCAAACAAGATCCACATTTCAGAAAATGCCTCCTTTCTATTCATAGTCACTAACAGAAAGTGACTAATTTGTGACTGGGCAGGGACTCAGCGTCAAACACCCAAAGCATATGGATGAGTGACTTGTGTGTCTGAGATCAATGCAGCCTGACTCCTGCTGCTCTGCCAGGAGGGGGGCAGCATAAATGTACTCAGGAAAGGCGGGTTAGCGTCTCATTGTGTACCAAGACTGTCACTCACTGGAAGCCTGCAGTTCCCACGAGTGATCTGAAAACTGTGACACTCCTCAGAGGTGCTTCTGCCATACCCCACACATTTGTTATGAATGTTTAAAATATGTTTAAGTAACTATTTTTAAGACTAATTAAAAGCTAACCAGAAAGTACATTCAAATGTAAAATAGGCTGAATTTTAACATAATAGAAAACAAGAAAAATTAATGTACATTTTCTTTGATTGGCTATTTGATCAAATATTACAATGTGAGAGCATAAACTGAATTCATGAATTTATGTAACATGTTTTAGAAGCCATATTTCGTTATTTGGACTTCATTTAGAAAAAAAATTGTGTTAAGATATTTGATAGTTATCTCCAAATCACAAATTATGAAAAGATAGAAGAATAAAGGTAAAATATGCAATGTAAGAAATTACTATTAGAATATTTAATCTGTCAACATCCAAAGTCTTTAATGGTTCTGGTGACCTTCAGAACACCTCTTCTCAAATAGTTCTTTATTCTACTTTAGAGCACTTAAATCTATTTTATTTTTGTCAGACAATGGTAATGTTCTTTTCTCCTTTTCATTTCTTTGGCCTTTTTCTTTTTTTTTTTTTTAAGGATGAGAGTTGGTGTTAGTAGTTAGATTTAGGTTTAATTTTGTGATGTTTCATGCATTGGTTTGCTTTACACTTTTTGCTTAAAATAAAGTGTCTCAAAGCTACTCTTTTTCTTATATTGTGAACATAATTGAAGAAATTAAATGAACTTAAAAATTTTCCAACACAAAGTCCAGAGTTTGAGCCCACAGGTTCAAATTCTAACTCCTCTATCTAAGGATCAACACACACACACTTCTGTCTCCATTTTTCTGTTTTTGCAAGAGGAGGATAATCATGAGATTGACAGAGTAAATGCTGGTCATGACCACGGAACATAATACATACAGAATGTTGGTATTTTCTCCAGCACATGATAATCATTCACACAGGTTAATGCCCCCAATGTTGTTATTTTTGTGTATTTTTGCCCCAGATACTATAAGACCTGTGAGTGCTGTTCAAAAAAAATAAATAGAATGTATGAAAGGAAAAGGATGACCTACTGCATGAATTCATTTATTTATTATTCTATTCATCAAAAGACTTTTGTGTTATTATTTGACTCTTCAATAAATACTGTGAGGTCTCCCCCAGGAGGACCCAAGGTGCTGAAAAGCTAAGCACCAAATAGCAATTAGTGACGAGGCCTTTCTTTGTCTCGGAGTTAAGTATCCTTTCTTCTATGATCTTCTTTTATCACAGTTAATGGCAGGATACCAGTTTTCTACTTTTTAAGAATATGGACTTCTGATGTTCTCTACCCAAGTAAATGGGCGAAAGGGTAATCTTATGCTTCCATTGTGGTAATGTATACAACAATGGGCAAAACCTAAACCGGGTGAGGCGAAGGAGTAAGGAACTCCACAAAGATGTTGTATCAGTTGGGAAAATAAAATGAATTTACCCCCATCAACTTAACACACACAGTGTCCCACAGGAAATTGTTGAAGTTGGTATTAGAAAACCGGAAAGGGTAGGGACCTGGAGTAAAACTTAGGACGAATGTGCAGAAAGCAGCATTCTCACCCAAGAACGGGGGACACAGGCAAAGAGTTGCAATCACTGAACCCCATGGTTCGAAGTAGCCCCCCTTGGCGCTGAACCTGAAACTTCAAAAGGAGGCAGGCTTGGCTTAGTGTTTCTGAGGGTGTAAGAAGAGGCTACTTCTGCAAAAGAGAAAGAAAGAGCTGGAAACTGAAACCAGCTTAGGCTGCCTAGGAAAAGACCTGTCGCTCTGGTGACGCTACAGGAACGGGAATCAAAAGGGAAGAACCAGGCTCCCTTCTCCTTTCTGAAGACTCGCTGTTTCCCCCTAGCGCCTCCTAGAGGGAGATAGTATTACAGGAGATACTGGTATGAAACCAGTGGGCAACAGTAACGTGGCTCACAGCGAGCCAGCCCCAGCTTCACTGGTAAATTTTGCACTGAGGAAGAATAACCTAAAAACCAAAACGGAGAATGAATGAAGATATGAGGTTGGGAGAGGAGGAACTATTAGTTTAGTTTAGGTGTCTCCTGGATGCCACTACATCGCGCTGGACCTGTGTCCTGACGACTTGTACATTTTCACGTATTCTCTGAACTTCTTCAGCCCTTCTTGGTTCCTTCTCCCACTGCCACAGATCATATCTTTGTTAAATCTTGCTGGGATTATCCCCAGCCGACTCCCCTGGCTCTGCTATTATCCATCTCTCCTCCTCCTGATCTGCCAACAGAACAAGCTCTATTATGATATTGCTTATGCACCTTAAATAACTTCCTAACCTGCAGAATAATGTCCAAACTTCTGCTCATAAAGTACAAGCTGCCTCTGTTCCTTCCAACCTGCCCACTCCCTACGTCAGCTCCTATCTCTGTCAAAATTGCTCAGTACAAATGTTTACATAACTGCTTTAATACGACACTACAGCAAGGTTGTGAGTGGGCTGGAGGTTGGAGCTACAGGAAAACAAAATGTTTGTAGAATTAAACACATGCCACCATCAATCAGGTCCACAATGAACTTCACCCAGCATCTGTTTCTGGCAAAAGTATTGGGAGCAAAGAGGGAAAAAGAAAAAAAAGGGCATTCAGAGAGCTAGTCAATAATCCAAGTGTCCTATAAAAAAGTTGCCAAGGGCTATAATTGTATAGAAACATACACATTTTAAAACATTTTATGCTTTAATATTTCAGAAATATAAGTAATAGTCAAGCTATGTTACTTGTAAGTCTATAGGAAAGTGAAGATTTATAACAGTAATAACTTTCTCAGATGTGAAGCAGAAAAGCATCTAGAATTGTTAATTAAGACAACATTTTTAAACTCTCGTAACACTCTACCTGTAAATGAAATGTCCTTTCAAAAATAAAAAAGCTGATAGAAATTACACATTTCAATTTTTTATGCCAGTATATGCTAGAGACTTTACAGATATTATCTCATTGTTCACCGGCTCTCTTTTTAACGCCATTTTACAAATGAGAAAACTGAAATTGTGAGATATTAATTATCTTGCCAAAGGTCACACAGCCACGAGGTAGTGGGGTATCATTACCTCTTTAAAGTTAATAATGAGAAAGATTACTGTTGCAGAATACAAGGCGTAATAAAAAATATGGTGACTACCCAAACTTTAAAATAGTTATTCTAAAAGACACATCGCCATTAATCTCCTCAGAATGGTCCCCCTCATTTTGAACATATTTCTCCCATCATTCTTGCCAACATTTTCTGAATCAGTTTTAGAAGTTCTCTTTCATGAATTGTTTTAGTTAAACTAGTGTGGCTGCCTCCGTGTCCTCAATCAATTTAAAACTTCCACCATCCGCGGTCATCTGGACTTTGGGGAAGAGCCAGAAGTAGCACAGTGAAAGATCCAATGAAGAAGGTGGGTGAGGACGCACCCTAATGTTTCTGTGAGCCTGCCTTTCTACTGAACCACATTCAACAGCAGCATTTATTTATTTATTTATTTATTTATTTATTTATTTGGGTCATACCTTGTAAAGGCATTCATGAAAGAAGACTACCAGAACTGCTTCAGAAAATGTCAAGAATAATCTTGGGGTAAATGTGAAGAGTATTATTGTGGTTTGGATCTGGAATGTCCACAAAATCTCATGTGTGTGGATGTTATGGACAGTCCGTGCAGCCATGTGCTGTTGGGAGATCGGGGCCTGGACTGGGGGAGTAGATTACAGGCATGCGATGGGTTAGAACCACACCTGCATGCCTGGAAGAGATGGTACACTGAGACTGGACCCAACAGGGGCAGATCATTGGGATGGGAAGTGGAATTATATTTATGCTGCTACTCTCTTCTGGGACTTGACTCAACTTGGCTGGATTTGACTGCACTGAATTTGACGTGGTTTCATATTTGTAATGCTGTGAAGAGCTGCCTCCACCTTCGCCTCTGTTATGTCCTTCCACTATTGCTGACTGTGACCTTCTGAAACTTGAGCTAAAATAAAACTTTTCTCCCCCCAACATCTCAGATAGGAAGCTCATAACTAGAATATACAGGGAGCTGAAGAAAAGTAAGCCAACCAAAATAAAGGATCCTATTGAAAAGTGGGCAAATGAAACGAAGACACAGTTCACTCACGAAGAAGTACAAGTGGCCAATAAATACATGAAAAGATGTTCAACATCTCTACTCATAAGAAAAATGCAAATCAAAACAATACTAAGATACCATCTCACTCCAGAAAGAATGGCTTGTATCAACAAGTCAAATAGCAAACAGTGCTGGCGAGGCTGTGGGGAGAAAGGAACCCTCCTGCACTGCTGGTGGGAATGTAAATTCGTATGACCACTCTGGAAAGCAGTATGAGAGCTCTCAAAAGACTAGAAATAAATATCCCCTTCAATCCAGCAACACCCCTCCTGCAAGCATATCCAAAAGAGGCCAAAACAATACCTAACAGAGATATATGTATACTCATGTTCATAGCAGCAGAACTAACAACAGCTAAAATATGGAAGTCACCAAAATACCCATCAACAGACCAATAGATACACAAACTGTGGTATTTATACACAATGGAATACTATGCATCTACGAAGTCCAACAGCGTGCAGGCTTTTACGGGCAAATGGAAGAAACTTGAGAACATCATGCTTAGTGAAGTGAGTCAGAAGCAGAAGGTGAAACATCGAATGGTCTCTCTGATATGAGAGACCCAGATCACAACTCTTATGGAACTTAAAATGAAAAACAAAGTGAAACAGGGGGGTAGGGCAGGGAGGGAAGGAGGGCTGGGTAAGGGGAGGGACAAAAGGAGAGTGAGAAAGTCCTTGTTACTTTGACAAGATATGTAGGTGCAGAAAATGCTAAACTTCATTGTAAACCTTAAATTTTGCATTTATACATATCAATAAAATGGGGAAAAATAAAACTTTTCTTCCCCTTAAATTGTGGATGTTGGGTATTGAGTCATGATGATGAAAAGGTAACTAAGACAGGTGTTTATGTCAACGTGTCTTGTCCTGTAATGAATTCTCTTTAAGTTCAATATTCTCCATATTACTTTGATTGCACCTTGCAGTCTTTGTTTTTCCTGTGGTTGAAAATAACATATTGTATCTTATCTAAAACTTCTTTGTGTTTAAATGGGCTTTTGAAAATCCAGAAAAAAAGTCTTTTCAGAGTTTTATCAAATTATAATGCAACAGTGGCATGGTAGTTTTTCACTGAGTGGTTGGTAAGAAACACTTTATCAATGAGCATAATTCTGTTTTGATTATAGCCTCAAGACAGAAGGGAAGCCACAGTCTTTGGGAGTTCAACGCAGAATCCAGGTACTTAGCAGAGTCAGAAACAATGCCTTGCTGTAGCAACAGTTTGGTGAGGAACACAGTTCAACAAAGAACATAAGAAATGTCATTAACTTTTGGCAGAGACAGTAGCTCATAAAATTAATCATTTCCTTAGAGCAATCACACCAGTGACTGATCTGACCCTACAATCAACACCAAGGTAAATAACCATTTACACAAAGCAAATGTCCTCATATGTATTACTTATCTACCATGGGCTTTTTCAAAGGTTCATTGAGAATGGATTGAGAGGAACCAACGTAGATACTTACCAGGCACCTTGTGGGTGTCAGCCAGTTACTTCTTAAAGCCCTCTGTGCATGAATTCAGATTTAAAGCTAAAATAAATCCCATGGAGTATTTTTAGTCCTATATTACAGATGAGGGAATAGAAATAAATTAGACTGAATAACATCCTTGAGATCATTAAAGTAGAAAAACTGCCTTTAAATCTAGATTTATTAGTGTTTAAAACTTACCCTCTTTCTCCAGCATGAGGCTGCCTCAGATATTACTGAACATAGTCTTGTTTTTACAATCACTCTGGTTATTTAAACAACAGCCTTTTCTTTTCAGAAGATAGTATTCCTCATTCCCAGATTACCACATCAGCCTGAATGGTACGTAGAGCGGTTCTTTGCTATGAGATGCAAATGAGCTTTAACAGCAACCCTTTACTACCCCTAAAGCCCCTATCACGGAAGCTCAGAATGTCTGCATCATGTGCGTTATAATGAAAATCCTACACACCAACATAACAGTGAATTCCATCATTGAAAGGGAGAGGAGCTTGTATTGAAGGTGACTGTGTAGGGTGAAATGGGTGATCTGATGTGCACTGCAGTAATTCTGAAAGTATTAGAGGATCCATCATAATTTTGGCAGATCATGACTCATGTTAGTTGATAATATTTTGAATATGATCTTCGTCAAAAGTGAGTTACTGGGTCACAAGAAGGACAACAACTGATCCTCAAAGGAAAGGGCAAGCAGAAGTGGATAACTAACAGGAATATTGAAGATAATTAATCAGGATAGTGAAGTTATTGCCAATTTCAAATCTATGGACGCATTCCGAAAGATTTTTAGCTTAAAGAAATGCTCAGTTTTACTCAATTTGAGAGGAAATGCTGGCTCAGAAACACTAAAGATTAAAACCTCCCTATGTAACTGTGATGAGAGGCTTCTATACTTTTGCTCCAATTATCTGTGACATTTAAATCAAGAATATTCTGAAAGCTCTCATTAGCTATTGAAAGAAAAGCTACTATTTTTATAGTAGGAGAGGGGTACATCTTACAAGTAACCATTTCCATGGGATATTATACATGACAGTGCCTGTTCATGGAGGCAGCTGAGGTAGCTCACATAACTCTTCCTAATTGGAAGCCGATCTGTTCTGACATTTGCTTGGTGGTAAGTCTCCTTGCGGATGTAATCACCTAAACCACAATTTCTCTAAAGGAAATAACAGCTTTTACATGTTACTTCTTTTACAAAGCCTAACCTATGCTATTAAAATGTGTTCTAATTCATTTTAAAGCTATATTTTCTGCATAAAAATATCAATTCATCAGGCTTCATTATCAGATAACTACAATGATCTAGGTTAATTCTTCATATTCAATTTAAAAGCTGCCTTTTACCAATTGTATGAAATCACAGTTAGGTGGCCAGAAAAAAAATTTATAATCAGACCCAAAGGGAATAATCAATTTACCCAAAGGGAATAATCAATTTACTGAGGTATGAAATCTGATTGCCTTTTTCTCTAATGTCAAACACCACATGCTGCAAGCTATTGACCATTAAAATATTCGTCCATAGTCATAGCATTTTCCCCATGATCTCTCTAATCAATCTTCAAAAAAGTCTAGATGTAAGATTTATTAACTATTTATGTAGAGAAAGCTCTGCCCACTTTTTCTTAATGCCTAAAAAGAAGCTGCCATCTTTTGACAGTGGAATTTTGCAGTTTACCTTCATAATATTTTTCATTTAACTGTCAATTAAATTTTAGGCCTCTGGAATTATTAGGACTTTTGTGTACTCGTTCTTCCTTTAGTTTATAAAGTTAGACAGCATTTTTCATTCAACTTTTCCATACTTACTATTGCATCTATCCTTACTTTTAGAGGAATTTTCATTCAGAAAGTACAATGTTTTAATTTATATTGCTTTAAATGTAAAAGATTTCTAAATAATGTCCAATTCATTCCTTTTATATCCATTGGTCTCAACCCATGCTCATAGACAGATGGAGAGATTTTTCAAATGCTCAACAAAACTTCCAACACGATTCAAGAAAGGTGTTTAATCATTTATAAATGATTTTACTAAAATGTCCAAAATTTTTATAATTTGAATTTATATAGAACTATATGTTAGTTTCAGTCTCAGCACATCATTTTTTTTTCTTGTTCAAACTCTGGTTAGTATAAAATAAAAGGCTTGCATTTTTGTTTTTTAAATGTTTATAAAAGGAATCAATTTCCTCTTTCAAAGAAATTATAATTCCACTTTCAAACTTATCCAAAAGTTGTTTGCACTTTTGCCTTTAAATGTATTTCCATTTGGAAATAGAATAATCCACTTATAGCCTCCAAATTTGCATTCACCCACAAGGGAAGAAAAAACAATAACAATTTCTACAACAACAAAAAAAAAATTAGTCCCAGTGTGAGAAGAAAATGGTATTTTGTTTAAAATCAAGTGATTACTTTAATAAGATAACTTCATGTAGGGCTTGGAAAATATAATAATTAAATAACCAATTGTCACCTTTCTTTCATAAGGTCTTTTTGTCAGATTACAAGAAAATCAGATTTACTGGCTCTCTACTCTCAGGTCAAGTTCTTTATAACAGGAACTGTCAGTTATAATTGTTTTAAAATAGATGTGAGACGGTTATCACAAACAACAATTTGAAATTTCTAATACATTGCCTATGAAAAACTGAGCAAAGTCAGGTTTGGTCAAATCAGAATATTAGACTTCCCCTACAAGTCAAAAAAAAAAGCTTTTTTATATTTTTGTACACTAATTTTAAAAGAAAGGGTGTCTTCTATGACTTGGGTTCTTTTTTAAAAAAATAAATTATATTAAAGCATCACCTAGTTCCTTATGAAATAAAGTACGGTCCATGAACCACACTGGCAGCATCTGGGAGCTTGTTAAAAATGCAGAATCTCCAACCCAGTGAATCTAAATATGCATTTAGTGAGATCTCCAGGCAATGCATAAGCATATTAAAGTTTAAAGAAGCATGAATCTAGTCAACATTGATATTTGGAAGGGCTTCAGATTTTTTATTACAGTTTCTGAGCCTACGTGCTAAGGCAGGCTGCTGTGCTCCAAATGGGTTGCAGGTGCACACACCTAACCATTTCCTCAATGCTTGGAGCAGATGGGTGGGGTCTGACTCAGCCAGAACCTCCCACAGGTGCTCCCATTAGCTGCAGGAGGCCTTGCCCATTGACTCTACAGTGCAATACAAATACCATCCATCACTTTTTAGATGTGCCAATATGTGAAAAGGTAGCAAAGTGCACTGTCGTTAATTATATTTAACGAAGGAATATTTTCCTGCAGAGGACCAACGGGGGAAAGTAAATAGAAGTAGAAAAGCAAAGGTCTCGAGGATAGACAAATCCAACGTGAAGACATCAGAGTAAATTTGGAAATTTGCTTCAAAATCCTAAGGGGAAAAGTTAGGTGACATTTATACAACAGCCAAATGATGCAGAGTTAACTAAGTTATACACCAAACGAATGGCTTTGGAACAATAGTTCCTGGCTGGTAAATATTTTTCAAAACCCTTTCTTTAGGATTGATTTTCATTAAAATGATTTTAATAAATATAAATAAATATCTAAAAGATAATCTAGAAGAGCTAACAACATGTGTAAAATTCTTCCACAATTAAACACCCGGCAATAACAACAGAAAGATCACTCAAATAGCATTGCATGAAGACGGACTTCTTTGTTCTGCTTAGTGAGGAAATTTCAAATTTTATCCCATTATGAGAAGATCCCACATAACATGAGCATGAAGATGTATGTTCTGCTCTGCCTCAGCTAAGGGCACCATAAGAAAGAGGCACCAGTCATAGAGCCGCTTATGGGGTGGGGGAGGGGATGAAGAAAAGAAGGATGGAAAGGAGGATAATGAGTGATTAAAATGGTGAAGAGAGGAGGGGAAAAGAAATGAGAAAAGTGAGTCAGTAGCTACTTGGAAATAGACAACTCTCAAAGGAATAAGTAGTTAGTGGAAGACATTTGTCAAAACTCCTTGGAGAAAAGAAATACTGTCAATAAGGAGTCTGTGCTTGTCACCACATGACCAGTTGGCCACTTTGACCTGTACTGAGGCCATAAGAAAGAAGCCAGAGAGCTCATGTCAGGTGAGCAGAATCCAGAAGGGGACCAGCAAGGGGACCCAGAAGGGGACCAGCAACCTAAATACCAGCGGAGTAATAGAACATAGACTGTCTCAGGAAATACAGCTCTGTTCACAGTGTTTGGGTTGACCACTGCTTCACAGACTCTGGCTGAGCAGTTGATCTAAGGAGCTAATTCTCCAGCATCTGCCTTTGGTACAGCTGGCATTGTTCTCTGGCCAACCTCTCAGTTAATATGCTAACTCTTGTTCATTTACAGTCTGTCTTTCTCAATTAACATTTTAAAGAGAGGAAATTAAAGAATTCTCATCATCCACTCCTCGCATGTAGCATAGAACAGCTTCACATTAACATCTCTTCCGCTAAGCCATCATCCACATCATGACCAGAGAGACCTTGGGAGAACATACACCTTTTCATGTCACTTCGCTGCTTCTATTGCTCTGGTGGCATCTCATAGTCTTCTGAAGCATTTCTGTTCCCCCACTTGGCCCTTGGGATCCCTTGGAATGAATGTCCAACCTAAAGCCCAGGTTTTTTGCTCTTTATTTTTTATGCTAAAATTTTTCTGAAAAGCATCTTTATTACACATATATGTTAATTATATCATACTGATGCTTTTTATAGGTGGCCCAAGACAATTCCCCTTTATTCTAAAAACAAGGGCAAGCGACAGCAGGCTACAGATTAAATATGCTGTGTCAGAACCTTTTTATGCTAATTTTCTTTGCTGCGCAGCACATCAAACTCCTGTAGCTCTCAAACCTACAGTGCTTCCTGAAACCTCCATGCCTTTGAGCTTCCTGATACACGGTTCATTTTTGCTCTCTGGATATAATCTTTCTCTTTGACGTTTCAGTTCCCTGGTCATGCCCCATATGACCTGCAGGGTCATGTCCTACAGAGCCCTCCTCTCTTTTGCCTTCCAGTGAGATGCTTCCCTGGTACCCTGAGTTTATGTATAGTCATTGGGACCAGCTTTGTGGGTATCCAACCAGTGCAGCTGCCCTGAGACCACCCTCTGAAGGAGCTTCTACTTTAAAACTGTGCTGACATCATGGTGAAACTCTTAAATCATTTCATCATTGAATTTGTGCTTTGTAAGTGACATCTAACAGGACATAGAATTATCCCCACAAGCAGAGGAGATATAGACAATGCGTGTACAAAATCTGTATGATAAAGTGCTAACCCCCAGAGTCGTGACAGGAGGAGGCCTTTGGGAGGAGAGTCTGTCACAAGGAAAGAGCCCTCGTGAGTGGGATTAGTGCCCCATTACCCTCTTCCGGCCATGTTAGAATGCAAGGAAAAGGCATCGTGCCATCCAGAAGAAAGTCCTTGGCAGAACCCGGTCATACTAGCTGATCATACTTCACTCATCTTGGACTTTCAGCCTCCAGAACTGCGAGGAGCAAAGTTTTATTTAGAGGCTACCTCGACCGTGGTACTTATTACAGCAGCCTAACTCAAACAATGAGCAACACCATTCCTTACTGCCCAGTTTACCTCCAACATTGTCAGTGCCAAAGAGTAAAAAGTGTCAGTGGACTCACAAGGCATGGCAGTTCATCAAGACCCACAACGGGTACAAGGTAAGCAAGTTACCCCTAGCTCCAAGAAAGCAGTGGCACTTGTAACTCACAAGGCTATGCCTCACCCTCCACCTAGAACTTTCTTTGCGGGGCTGGGGTCCCTCTTAGCTCTGTAGCTCAGCAGTTCAAGTGCTTGCCTAACAAATGCAAGGTCCTGTGTTTTACTATCCAGCACCACCTAAGCTGGGGTTGGTGGTGCACGCCTTTAATCCCAACACCCAGAAGGCCAAGGCAGGAGGATTGCCGTAAGTTTGAGGCCTCCCTGGGCTAAAGAAGACCTTTCTCTTAATGAAGACAGAAGTCAACAATGTCATAATGTGCACAAATAACAAGATAGTCATTCTTTTCTACTCCCATTATTTCCCTGAATTAGCCAATGACTTACACTGGAAATAGAGAATAAAGGGCAGCCCATAGTAGCTCGTTACCATCCCTCTCTCAAACACCAATAAACTAAAATGCAGAGTCGAGTACATGAGCATGGAAGTAAGACAGAAATGGTTAGGAAAACAGAGGAAGTGGTTGAGTTAGCTTTGCAATATAGCATTTCGGCTATTCTGGAAAAATCTAAATACTACATTTACATAATTTTAATGATTCTGAGATGATTTCCATTTCAACATGAGTTAAATGCTGTCGTATTTGAATTTAAAATTGGCCTTGCACGATCCAATGATGGATAACAAAACTTATGCTAATAATTTAAATGTGTTTTCTTTAATTAGAATGGCATTAAATATCACATAAAATATCATGCCATGTCCAGGGGCTTTCAGATTCAAAGGGGAAAATGTCAAATTTTAGAACCATTAATGACACTTTCTTATTTTTTTCTAACAAGACGGTTTATATTTTTTTTTGCAGTAATCCCACAAGTTATATAACCGGCCATAATTGTGATTTCAGTTCAGTTGCCCACGTAACACATTAGATTAGAGATTTCTTAGAAGAAAGGAATATTTTTTATGTATCTTGTTATTCCTAATGATTACACATAGCAAGTTATCAAAAATAGATTTTAAAGGTGGTTGCAGTGAATTTTAATGTTTCCAGAAAAGTACCACAGGAAGCAGCCCTTCTCCCAAAATGTGATTCTGACACAGTGCATTTGGTCCTGACTGTGCCACTGTGGAGCGTGGAGAACACAGCCCGATCTCCAATCAGTTAGCACTGGAAATGAACGCCTGCTAGGTATGGGTTGTGGGAAATTCCCATTGTATTTTGGTGCCACTTATGAAGCATGGCAGCTTACTTACAGAAACATAGGGTAAAATGCAGAGGATTAGGGCTCGCAGTAAACACGCACATCGAGGCATAATATATGCTAAGAGATTTGTCTCAAACACTAAAATGGGTTGCCCGTCAAAGCAGACCAAATCATGATTCTTCCCCTGACAACTTCAGTAGCTCAAAAAGAGGGAGGAGGATTCTAACTTATGAGCTGGGACCAACTGCAAGTCTAAGAAGAGACCCAAGTCCCCAAAATACTCTTGAACAGGAACGGTTCAGAGAAATTAAATACAGCACCCTGAGCCTCAGTTACTAGACCCCACAAAACAACACAACACAGGGGAAAGGCAGGACCCCATGCACAGAGAGCAGTCAAGTCAAGGAAGCTTACCAGAGCAAGACCTCAGAAAGGCCCAGTGCAGAGGGGGCAGGCAAATGCAGCCCTGAGTAGAATAAGGAGGAATAAAGACACCAGCAAGGACGTGCCACTGGAGGGTGATAAATGACCTCACGGAGCAGGGACAAGTTAGTGCTGCTGAGAAGAAGGTCATTCTTCACATCTTGTTTCATATTTCTGTCTCACAATAATTTGTCAAGGCTTTTGTTGTGAAAATACATATCTCTATTAAATGCACAGTAGAAAGATATGATTAAGCATTTACAGGCCTTGAAATGTTTAAAAATAATTCACAATAATAGGATTATGAAAGAGCTGTGATAACTTCCAGTTCATTTTTTATTTCACTCTTTTGAAAACATTTTCTTTTATTAAACGTGTTAGTCAAGGTCTTATTTTAAATGCATGAAACCTTTTTTCTTCTCCTTGGATGATAATGTGTTAATAATCTTTGTTATCTTGCCGGGAAAAATAACTTGGGCACAATGATTGACATGTGCTTATTATTACAGTCCAAATCACAGTGCAAAAATCAATTGTACAGGTGACCCAGTCTATTGGGAGATTAGTCTGTGATCGCCGTGCACTACAGGGCAAGAACATGGGGCTCCTAAAGCCCGGTGCTCACATGACAACATGCTTGTAATGCAGTGTCTTCGTGGTCTTTGACATGTGGCCTTTCCTCTGGGGGCCCTGGAGGCAGGTGGTGGGCTTTCCCTCAGCTGCTGCACACTGATGTTCACCTTGGCCAAGACTTCATGAAGGCACGGTCCCACTTCAGTGTGAAGGCCTCACCATCCTCCAGGCCAGCTCCCAGCCAGCTGGCAGCTCTGCTGCCCGTCAGCACAACAGAAAACTGGTACAGGCTAATCTCATGGGTCATCTCACAGAGTGGGCTGCACCGACGTCTCCAGCTTTGCCCTCCTCATGACCAAGCAGACCAGGAGAAAGGCGTGGTCCCAGGAACAAGGAGACGCCGCAGAATTCCTTGCAAGAGGGAGGCGAAAGAAGTCTGAGTCGGAGGAGAAAGCAACGTGATGAAGGGAACAGAGTCGGTGTGATTCGGGAGCGGCTGCAAGCCAAGGAATGCAGGCAGCCACTAGTCACTAAGCAAAGCAAGGCACCTGGTCGACCCCTCGGAAACGGCTGACGGAGCGACACTGCCGACCCCTTAACTTCAGCCTGGCCAGACTGACTTTTAACTTCTGGCCTGAAAAACCATAAGAGAACGAATACGGTTTGTTCTGAGCCACCATTGTGTTTAATTTGCTACAGCAGCAACAAGATACTAATATAATATATGAAACATTGCTAAGCTCTAGAGCTTTGGGACTACTATGGCTGTGGTGAAAAAAACAAGTGCAGTCAAGCAGCCATTAGACCTTGCTGGGAGGTGTTTTGTCTCTGTTCCTTGTGCATCAGAGCAGCGCTTCTCAAGACAAGCCCTGGGGAGTGGAGGCTCAAATGGAATCAGCCCACTGCACCATGTTGGGTCTCAGTGTCGACAGTTCTTACCCCCACAGTTCTTGAAGCTGGAAGTTTAAGGTGATGATACTAGCAGTGCTGGTTTCTGGTAAGGACATTCTTGCTGGCTTGTAGACGGTCTCCTTATAACTGTGTCCTCACAGAGCCTTTCCTCTGTGTACATGGGGAAAGAGAGATCCCTGCTGTCTCTTTCTGTCCTTGCACGAACACCACTCCTACCTGATCAAGGTCCTGTTCATAGGACTTCATTTTACCTTGGCTCCTTCCTTGGAATATAGCCAAATGTAGTTATATTGGAGGTTAAGGCTTCAACATGATAATTTAAGGGGGTAGAGACACAATTTAGTCCACATCAGATAATGATGATGAACATGATACCACCCCATACTTTCAGAATTCATGACCTTATATACTGAATTGTTACAAAGACCAGACAGGAAGTACAATGAAAAATATTATCAGGACTATTTTTTAAAATTATGTATTCTCAAGATTTCCTTTGTGTGACAATCTGTCCAGGAATTTGTCCATTTGCTCTAAGAAAAAAAAAATGTCTAGGTTATATCCAGTGCTTTTCCCTCAGTTACCTATGTGAATGCCAATTACAGAAAGTACAATGGAAGAATATGATTTTTTTATAAAAAAAAAGAAAAACATACAGCTGGGGTCCTGCTGACAGGGTGTAATTATGCAAACCAGAATTGGTCTCATGCTGGACATGAAGGCGACCATCCCTGCTTCATGGAGTGCCTAGGGAGCTCCTCTAATTACCGCCCACGAGAGATTTAGTTTTATATCTCTTTCAAATAACGTCAGCAGCAGCAGAGACAGCCTGCACCTTCCGACATCACACTCCCTCATTAGCTGGCTCTGAGTCACCCTCCCCGCGTCCTACCCCCAGATCAACCTTCCACCGAGTGATTTATCTCTCCGTGTGCTGAGTAACGCGCAAGCCACTGCCTCTTTCCTCCTTAATTCTTGTTAAATTACCGATCGTCTCCTCCGTGCAAGGACACTCATATGTGCTGTTTTATGCAGGTCTCCTTGCATTCTAAGTAGATCTCATCCCTCTAGATCGTCAGGGTAAAGGTCAGAGGGGCGATGTGGCTCAGCACCAGGGCTGAGTCTCCCTCTGGGCATCTAGAGAGAGGGGTGGGAAGAAGGAAAGAGAGGAGAAGCCTAGAAGATTGGAAGTGGCAGCGGCGGAGTTTACCAACCTGGCCTCTGCTTTCCCTCCGCATTAATATGACCCTTCATACTCCCAAAGGTTCTATACCCAGAGACTAATTTTATGGGGAGTCATTGTAATGGCAACTTGTGTAACCTGCTTGATGAGAACTGGTTGGACCCGCTGCCTAGACATAACAAAACTGTAGTGCTATTCTATAAATAAGCTCTGGCTCCAGCGCCTAATGAGATCTTACAGTCAGCCTACAGGAAGACACTCTATTTTTCCTGTCGGTTTCCTTTTTCTTCCCAATTTAAAAATTAATAGTCAGGTTTTTCTCCCAAGACTTCTCTTTATCCAAGTTGCAATAAAACACCCCTCACACAATGCTGCCCATAGGCCAGCCAGTTTCCCAGATCCAGCTACAGCCCTTTCTAAGACCGAAAAGGATGGCCGCATCCACTTACCCAACCCCTGGGGAAGCAGGAGCCTCTCACAGCTGCCCCAGCTGTAGGTTGCACTTTGGTTTCTTCTAGAGAACACGCAAGGCTCGGCTTTACTTCCCTTCTTTTTCTCTGTGGCATCCAACTTGGGCCACGTGGGCTGTGTACAATGAAATCCAACCAGTAACATTTTCTTAAATCTATTTTCCAAAGAGGAAAATTGGTTGATTACTGCAAAGGGTAATTTATGTGCCAACTTGACTCGGTCATGAAATACACAGACGTTTGGTTAAACATTCTAGGTGGTCTGAGGGTGTTTCTGGGTTGGACGAACATTTGATTCAGTGGGCTGAACAAAGCAAAGCTTTTTCCATAACGTGCGTTGTGTTCAGCCGGATGAAGGGCTGAACAGAACAGAAAGGCTGCCCCTCCCCGGAGCTCCTCCTGTTAGGCTCCTTACAGCTGAGAATTTGCCTCTTTTTTCTACTTTTCCCCCATCTCATTGGAATCAAACTAAAACGTTGGTTCTTCCTCGGCCTTAAGTCTACCCATTCCTAGGCTGTAGCTACCTCCTATTAGTCTCTTAATGTTACTGCTCAAAGAACACAAGTAAAGAAGAAATACATTTATTAGAGTGCACTGTGTTCATCACATTTGGTGATTTTATTTTTTATTTTATTTAGTGGCAGGTTACTGTAACAATTGAGTTGTTTTTTTTCTAGTGAAAGAAAATACCTAAACAATCTGCTTTTGTATGTGTCCCCAAATGATTGCTTTCTTCTGGCTCTTGGCAGAAAATAAAGGCTCTCAACTCTCAGTAGTCTGCACACAGGGTTACTAGGCAAACAATAGATTTTCTGATCAGTTTATATTTGAAAAGAATGTTTTTAAATCTCTGTTGTTTATTTAAGCTGCAAACAGAAAGATACAATCAGCCATTTGTTAAATATATTGTTAATACAGAATGCACAAAGCTGTCATTGTAGTGAAAGTAGTAATTTCAGCTTCATTACATAAAGATATCTCTTTCCCGGTGGGTACCCTGGACCTGACATTAATCTTCCCACTATATTAGTTTTGTTTTCTTTTGTTTAATGTTCCCATGTTGCTCGTTCCCTTTACTATTCATGGAACAAGGCCAAAGCCTTTATCATAATTTTTGTCATTCTGTCAAAGGTTTAAAATATCTGCATTCTTAATGTCAACCGAGAAAGTTATCCAGCATTCGTTAAGTCCTACAACACTAATCACTTTTTTTATCCAAGATCATAGTCATCTGCCATCTAGTGTCTTAAAACAAAACCGCAGTAAATGAACCGTTCAGCCAAGCAACATCTTTGGTTGCCTTTTGAAGTTAGAGGCAGACTCCTAAAGCATAGCTTTGAATTCTGCTGCACTTAGGGGACTTCTCGAAGTGCTAGGACACTAGAGCTCACTGACCCACTCTAAACAGCAGAATCCCTCCCATCTGTCACTGTCAGGCAGAGTCCCTTCTGTCCACATATGAGAATATTCCAAAAACACTTCTGACTCCAGGTGGGATGGGAGAGCACAGTGGTTGAAGACAGCTGATATCTGCTAAACATGAAAAGCACATGCAGTTTACACTACATTGTTACCTGAAAAGTAGTTCTATACGCTGGTTGCAGGGATATTTCAATTTAATTCTTCAAACGTGTTTAATAAATAACTACTATGATAGGCTAGTCCTTGTGCCAGGGTCAAGGTGATGTGCCAGAGAAACTCGTGCTCCTGTGAAGATTACATTCTACACAGGAAGGCAGATAGCAATTTGCTATTTTTGTTTTGTTTTGTTTTGTTGTAGTACTAGGGATCGAACCCAGGATTTTCACACTGAGCTACACCTCCCGACCATGTTTATTTTTTATTGTAAGACATAGTCTCACTGATTTATAAATTACCCAGGCTGAGAAATTGTGATCCTCCTGCCTCAGTCTCCCAGAGTGTCAAGACTACAGTCCAAAGCCCCTGGACCCAATGAATAAATTTGTATTAGGATAAATATTTTCTAGAAAAAAAATAGACAATGCTCCCTAGCGCCAAAAAAAATAAGGTCACAAAATAAACCTATCAGAGAAGAGCACTTTGTAAAGGTCAGGTGGCCAAGGATGGCTTTTCTGAGATACACGGGCATTGGGCACTAGAACCAGACCAAATGCCAAGAATATGCAAAGCATAAAATTAGCTGGCGATGATCTTCTGGGTGTCTGTCCAAAAGAGTTAAAAACATCATATAACAAAGATACATGTAGACTTATGTTTATAGCAGCATGACTAATAGTAGTTAAATCATGAAAGATGCCAAAATCCACCAACAGACCACTGGATGATAAACACACAATGGTGTACTACTCTGCCATGAATACAGGTAGGTTTGAGTCATCTGTAGACACATGGACGCAACTTGAGATAATTATGCTCAGTGAAGTAAGTAAGACTCAGAAGGTTAAATATTGCACGATTTCTCTAATATGGGAAACCCAGAGTTAAAATAAATAATAGAGTCAAATGGGTGAGATGTGGGGAGTCAGGGTGATGGGGAAGGGGTTGAGAGGCACAAAAGGGGAGATGAAGAGAGTGTGAAGTTGACATGATACGTATGTGTACAAAATTTTCATGGTCATTGTAACCATTGTCTATCACATATACATGCTAATAAAAAATGGGGGAAATAGTTGAGGAAATTCATTTCAGGTAAATGTATCAGCAAATGCAAAGGCCTGGAGAAGAAAGAGCCCCCTGTACACAAGGACCAGAAGAGGGAAAAGGAGATGGAGTGCGTAGAGTGACAGGTAGAGAGGTGTTTGCTCCCTAAGCACTGCCAACACAGGACATAAAATAAAATGGGTCTCAGACACTTCAATTTTGGAATCAAATACAGAGGCTGTACACCTTTTGATTGCAAAGCTAGAAATCTAAATTGAATCAAACTATGAGTAAAGAAAGTTGGAAGGAGTGGCATTTATTGGCTTATATAACTGAAAAGAACAAGCATATTTGGAGATGTTGGAATCAAAAATTCAATGTGGCTTTATTTCTCTGCTTCTCCTTAGATACTGGATTCAGCCTCACCTATCACTAGTTTAGAAGCATGTGTTACATATAGCACTGCAACTTAAAAAGAAAGACAAAAATCTTTCCTCCCTGCTCAGTTGGAAAAAGCTGGTTAGTCTACAGTCACACCACCCTGAACGTACCCAATCTCATCTGCTATCGAAAAAAAGCAGTTAAGTATTCTGATTGCCCAAAACTTGTGCCAATCACTCTGACAATAGATGTGAGGAACTAGGATTAATGTAGCTGGCTTCACATGCCCAACCCTGTGCCAGGGCCAGTTAATAGACAGAACACACACAGAAGTGCAACTATGGCTCCCGGAATGTCAATCTTTCTAATTTATATATAAGAGATGAAAAGATATATGCTAAATCGTTTTGGGGCTAGCATGCCAATAAGATATTCCTTTAAGTTAAAGGAAAAAGGGGAAAGAGAGGTGTTCAATTACAACTATGCTATCCAGAAAAAGAAGGTATTCCTCTGAAGAGGTTTTAGCCATTAAATTACAAACAGGGGGTGCTGATGCATGCCCATAATCTCGGCACTCTGGAAGGCTGAGGCACGAACATTGAAATTTGAACCTCAACTTGGACAATGTAGAGACTTAGTGAAACTCTGTCTCAAAATAGAAAATAAAAAAGGAGCAGGGAATTTAGCTTAGTGTGGAGGTCCTGGGTTCAGTCTCCAGCACATGTGTGCACATGCACGCGCGCGCGCGCGCACACACACACACACACACACACACACACACACACACCATGAAGATGAACCCTGGCAAATGGCTATCAGAAGCTAGGGAGTCATAGTCAATGACCCTATGGAAAGGTACACTGAGCCAGCAGCCACTCACTGAAAGCTTTAAGAGACTCAGGAGACAGACAGCTGACAATGTTCTGTGATGGAAAGATAGAGGGAAGGAGGGTGGAATCCTCAAGATTGATTTAAAGTCTCTTGCTATCCAGGAGAACAAGTGATGGTGGTAACACCCAGCAAGTTTCAAACATACTATGTATCAAATCCCAAGAAAACATTTAGGTGGAGCTATCTAGTCTTTAATTAAAAGCTTAGGTTTTCTACTACTTTATTACTAAAACTAATAGCTGCCTTTCACAGACCCCCTGCTACATGCTGTGTACCAAGCTTCACAACGGCTAACATTAGGCAAATATCAACAGGCACAATGCTCAGGTAAGATAAAGGAGCATATACAGACATCAAACTTGCCCACATTCACACAGCTAACACCAAGCAAAGCCAGAATTTGAATCCGGGTTTGCCTGCCTCAAAACCCTTATATCTGCCAGCATATTTTGCATTCTTTAATTTTTAAAAATTTCTCCCCTATGCTTTTGAAGACAATTTAGCTTAACTATTTTAAATATATGTATAAAATCATCTTCAGCCCCAAAAAATTGTAGCACTCACTCACTCTATGCTTAGCCAGGGTAGGAAAAGAAAAGCAAAAACAAAAACAAACAAACAAACAAACAAACAACAAAACTTGACATACTTCATGCTCAGAGGTGCCTAGCTGACCACTTCTAAAGAGTAGGAATTTCAAAAAAAAATCACTCATTCTTGTGAGGAAGCAACCAGAAACAACTATACGCTCCCATAAGATAAAGCAGACATTTTATTAATGTGAAACTGCTGTTTACAGACAGTTGAAAAGCATCATCTTTGGTTTGTTTGCTAGACAATGGGATATGTGTATAGAAATTGCCACTCTAATTTTGCTGTGAAATCTGGTTGTTGTGTAGGAACATTTAGTATTTCAAGATTACAATCTCCCAATCTGTTAATACAGCTGTATATGCATCAAATTTTTGGAAGTTAGACTAAACTGTTCCTGCAGGTGAAATTTAAATTACCTACCTCTCAAATATCAAGTGTAAGGATTATTCTACCATTCCTTTGTGTTGACCCCAGAGGGTTGCATGAGCAGTAACATTCTTAAAATTCTAATGGGATTACACAAACACCCACAGGGCAGTGGATCTTAACCCTAACAGTACATTTGAATCACCAGTGGAGCTTTAAAAATAATGCCTACGGCGAAGATTCTACCTTGTGATTCAGATCTAATGTATATACAGTGGGTTCTAGGCATCTCAATGATCCTAACTGGCAGCCAGTGTATACAAACACTGCCCCAGTAGGGGCTGTGAAAGACATGAGAGTTGGGGAAATAGTAACCATCATTTGAAACATGCTTCATTACCTACTGGTTTTGTCGTGTTGATAAATTACCTGTCTCTGTGTCTCAATCTTTCATTTTCATCACGTAAATAATACCCACTGCGTGGACTTCTCCTGAGGATTAGGGACAACATAAACAAAGCACTGAGTCCATTGCTCAGTGCAGTAAGAGTTGGCGGATTAACTGAGAGCTAGAACGAGAGGCTTAGGCATAAGGAAGGGCCTGGAGGTGAAGAGAATTTCAGAGCAGATAAGGCAAAGAAATGGACCCACACAGCAAATTTAGACCCACCTCAGCCTTACAAATATCAACTTCCTGCTTCTCAAGTTTCCCTTTACATTTAGCAAAGGATTGGCTCAGAAGAGAGGAGGAGTTCTATCCTAAAAGCCCTGAAATGTGGAGCACTTGGACGCTCCTAAGTATCTTTACTTTCTTTGACTATCAGGAAGTTTGCACCACCTGTGCACACTGAAACCCAAATCATAAGCTTTGATACATACCCTACACGTCCTACTGGTTTGATGATGTGTAGTCTGTGGCTTCTTCGACCAGCGAAGACACCACATGGACTCTCACGACTCCCTTTTGACTCCCTTTATTCCGCAAAGCCAAAGCTTAAATACACTTCCACACCCACATTAACATACAAGCAATCTAATAGGCTACATATTAGCATACAAGCAATCTAATAGGCTAACAAACTCTCCAGACCCATCCCCCCACCTTGGGACTTCCTCTTTACTTTTCTTGCTGCACCACACTCTTATTTTTAACTGCACCACGAGCCGTTGGCCAAACGCCCAGGTGCCATCTTGGATTCAAATGCCAGTACAGCCATTGGAGCCTACCCCGGGCCCTGGGCCGGCTCCCACAGTAGTCCCCAGACCAGCAGTGTAAGTACCTTAGAAACGTTGGGAGGACTTTCATTCAAGATGGCAGCAGAGTAAGAGAACTAGGCAATGTTTCCTTGTAGACTCACTTAAAAAGTTGAGATTATAATTAAAAATTGCATGTTCAACTTAGCTAAGAAAGGAATGAGCACCCTAACAACTGAAAGGAGGCCACAGGAAAATCAGAAATCCCAAACACACATGAGAAGCTGAAGAAAGTCATAGCTCAAGAAGCAGGCTCAGGCAGACTGAGGCCTCCCTGAGCCACCCAAATCCACGAAAGCCCACCCAGAGCCTGAGGCTGTCAACCAGGTAATTGCAGATCCAAGAGAAGTAGAAATTGACAGCAGCTGGAAGCTCCAGCCTCCAAAAACAAGCCAGCACGTAGTGCAACTTGCAAATGCAGTGCAAGCTTCCTCTAGAAAAGGCTTCCTAGAATCCCAGAACCTAGCCCAGAAGCAGCAATTGGCAGTCATACCAGCAATGACATACGCAGAAGTGATTTTTAAAAAAGAGCCCAAGACTGAATTATTTAGAGTAAAAGCAGGCTCATAAGAACACATCAGGGTTTTTGAAGTCACTCTTAAACAGTGCCTAGGAAGAAACTGGCACACGAGAGAGTTCGGGAGGGGAAAGAAAGGCCATTGACCCCCTGAATGCCTTAGGTAGTAATAAAAGAATCTCTGAAGATGGAGAGCCCACCCTTGGGAGAGGGAAGCCAAGATAGGCAGGAGAGCTTTGCTGAGGGGCGAGGTTTGATCGTGACACCTTAGAGGCCACTGGACTCTTAGGTCCTCCCTCACTGCCTTCTCCCACCACAGAATTCAGAGGAATTCCAGCACCATCACCACCACCATGCACTGTCATACCCATTCAAAGAAACCTCTCAGGCCATTAAAGTGAAGACCCTCAACAACAGAAACATGGGAAGGCAAGGCAACAGGACACCCACAGAATGCCTGAGACCCCAGAAACTAATGTCATGAGCCCTGAAATAGTGGAACTCACAGGTAAGGAAGTCAAAAAGCAAATAAATGAGTCAAACAGCCAGTTCAAATAAGATATTCTCAAAGAAGTCTGAGCAATGATCGGCAAGCTTAAAGAGAAACTTACTATATGGATACAAAGCTCACTGAGCATGTAGAAGCCACAAATAAAAAGTTGGCTGATGTAAAATGCAAGATATAAAGAAAGATTTTGATAGAAAAGTGGAGATTTTGGAAAGAAATTTAGCTGAAATTTAGGACATGAAAAATACATTTGAAAGCAGGGGAAGCTGACTTGAACATTGTAAGAACAGAATTTCAGAACTTGAAGACAAGGCTGAGGAAACAAATGCTATAATTAGTCATGACTCCAAAGTTAGAAATGAGCAAAGTAGTAGATACTACTACTGAAATAATGGAAGAAAATTCCCTAGATATAAGAAAAGAAATGAACATGGAACTATTGCAGGCATATAGAACACCAAACAACTTTGATCAGAAGAGATCCTCATCACTACACATCATAATTAAAACTCTAGGAACCCAACACAAAGAGAAGATACTAGAAGTGGTAAGAGAAAAACAGAAGGTGACCTACAAAGATAACCCTATCAGGATAACTTCAGAATTCTCAATCCAGACTCTAAAAGCCAGGAGATCATGGAGCAATGTCATCCAAGCACTAAAAGAACATAAATGTCAACCAAGACTGCTATATCCAGCAAAATTATCTTTTAATTTAAAGGGAGAACTTAAAACTTTCCATGATATAGACAGCTTAAAGGAATTTGCAGCCACTGAGCCAGTATTGCAGAGAATACTTAAAGGAAACTTAGAAAGTGAAAGAGAGGCCAACAACACCAATGACCCCAGAGGAAAATTGACAACAGCTAGAGGAAAATGAGCTGAGAAAAAAGTATGTTAGTGATCAGTGAAATATGAGTAAATAAGTTATGAAAGTTAAAAAATTCTGAAATAACTAAATTTGCCTTCATATCTGTTACTTTAAGTATATTTGTGTGGTATAGATTTAAGTTCATTTAATGTAGCAATGTGCTACAGTTTTAACTTTGTTTTATTGTAGTAATTCACTCATTAGGTCACTGATGAAAATTTATCCTAAGAAAACTGATGTAAAGATAACCCTGTGAATGTACAAATATTGTACCTTCCAGTATTCAGCTAAGGCATTTGAAATTTAACATTTTTTTCTTTTTCTTTCCCAAATTTACTAGTCTTTTGAACTACATGCTTATAGTTATTTTCCAGTGTGAACTGGTGGGTAAGGCCAGGTTTAAGAATAGCAACAAAGATAGAGCAAAATATAGGAAAAAAAAAAAAACCTTTTGGTAAATATCCCAATAAAGGGATTGGTTGGATTCAGAGAAGAGGCATCAAGATTTAACTACTGCGACCCATTCAAGGAAGAGGAAGCTGAGTTAGAGTGGTGATTTAAGTGAAATGACTCAGGTGCAGAAGATCAAGCCCCTGCCTGCATCACTCCCCTGTTACAGAACTTGAATGCTCGCCTGATTGTAAGATAATTCCAACAAGTTCCAACCTACGTTAAACACTAGTGGCATCCCCAGGATCAATGACACAAGTCACGGGGGGCTGCTGTGAACACATTTCATCCTCCACCCACTGATGTGCACCTGTCAAAGCGGCAGTGCCAAGACTCTGCAAGATGCCCTTCTCTCCCTGTGGAATAAGCCTCCTCCTCCCCTTTCCTCTCCTAGTCCTGATTCTTCCTCTTCCTCATTTCTGGCATCTGCGAGCCAAGTATTGCTCCTCTTGAACCCTCCCTTCATCAGTAGCTAGCTGGCACGTCTTTGGTGCCCAGAAAAAAAAGTTTATGGATTGATTTACTGGCTCTGTAAACATGTTAAAAGAAACTAGATTTACACTAGTGTCCAAGCTCTTTTAGGGTAAAATGCGTATCTTTAAAATATCACCCTAGCGGCAATAGTTTAACATCAATTAAAGTATCTATTTAGAAGAACTTCAATGTCTTTAATAATAAAAACTTTTTTGAGACGGGTTCTCACTCTATAGTCCTGAACTCACTACATAGCCCAGGATTGCCTGGAATTCATGGCAATCCTCTCGCCTCAGCATCCCAGGTGCTGGGATTACAGAGGTGTACCTCCATGACCAACTATTAGGTGGTGTTGGGGGATCAAACCTGGGGCCCTGAGCTTCCTAGGCAGCTAGGCGCTTTAACCATTGAGCTACACCCTCAGCCCAGAAATCATATTCTAATATGTGGTAATCACTTTGTGATGTTAGCTTTAAAAAAAAAAGATTTAAATCATATACCAATTCCAGGTAATACTGTTCTAAAAGCATCCTCTACTGACCTTAAATTATTTAGTGTATGGACTTCTCTGAAGCCCTCTCTGCACCCTCACTGCGGTGTCCCGTGTCCTTTCCCAAGAAGTAACTACTACTTAAATTTTTGTTTATTGCTTACACACCTGTCACACAGGTACATGCATGTACACATAACACACACCATGTGCACGTTCAGCAAAAGGCTTAAACAAAAGATATTTATTTCTAACAGTTCCGTTAACCAAAATAATAATCTCAGATCAGTGTGCCAGTGGGGCAGTTTTTGTGTGAGCTCCATTTCTATTCTCAAATATTTTTTATTACACAATAGAGAGCAAAGAAAGGAAATAAGATGTTTAATGTCTCGCTTTATAAAGGCACTAATCTCCCCATAAGAGCACCCCACCCTCCTTATGAACTCATCGCCTTCCAAAGATCACATTGGGATGAGGGTTTCAACATATTAATTTGGGGGGAAGGAATAAGCACTCAGTCCATAGCACATGTAGTCTAAATGTTTTTAGGATTAGCCCTGTTTTGTTCAGCATGATTCCCCAAAGACTCATTCTATGTTTATGCAGACATGTACAGGATTTATTGCTGAACACCAATCCTATGTGAACGTGTATGTCCCTCTTTTCTTCTGATTTACAAAGTGAACAGAATTTACCACACGTCTAAGGCACAAAGAGAGTATTCAACTCCACAAACACTATTCACAATATTTTGTACATTGAAAAATGTTTTTAAGTGGCATCATATTTTCATATATTTTTGACTATTGCCTTTTCCTCATCACTTAACATTCTGCGGTTGGGGTACTTGTCATGTGTAGCCCTAATTCATTCATTTTTAATAGCATTTAACACCAGAAAAACAAATTTATCTATTGTGTTGGTTTAGGTTAGTTGTTCCTAATTTTTTGCATTTGCAAAAAGAGTTTCAATGAATTTCTTGTAAGTATATCTTTTGAGCATTTTTCCAAAGGTATTTCTAGGATGTAGGCTCAAGAGTGAAACCTTTAGCTCTACAAGATATGTGTTATTATCTTTGTGGGGTCTTTGCCAATTCTTCCGCTGAGGTTTTGGCGGGCTTCCAGCTGCCACTGACGGTTACTGCTTCCTCACTCTGTACCTTCAGACTCAAGCTGGTGATTGAAAAGTAATGTCTTATTTTTAAGTTTGAATTTCACCGTGAAGTGTTGATGCTAAGCACATCTTGTGCCTATTGGTCATTTGATATTTCCACTTTATAAAGAGCATGTTAGTGCCTACTGCCTATTTTTTATTAATTTTTATCTTTATTAGGTTATGTCTTTTTTCTTCTTTATGTATTGGAGTGCTTTACATACTCTGATATACATTTTTTTGTCAATTCTTCACCAAAATCTCTTCTCTCAATCTAGGTCTCTTCTTTTTTATTTTATGGTATCTTTTCATACATAGAATTACTATATTTTCATCTAACCAGATATAAAAAATCTCCTTTTATGATTTTTCTGGCTTCCTGGGTCTCGTTTAATATGTTCTTCCTTACACTGACATCACAATGAAATTATCCTGTGTTTTCTGTAAAATTCTTTTAGATATGCTTAATGCAAGCAGAGCTATAATTAACTAAAGAGTAATATGTATTTATGTATGATAATTATACATATATGTCAATACATATATAAATATGTATTTTCTAGTATGATTACTCAATTATGGTAAGACTTTTTAGTAATGAGCCTGTGCATTTTATATTGGTACACCACCATCATATGTCAATTTTCCAAATAGGTGTGTGCATTTTTCAGAACTCTCTAGTCCAGTAATCAGTTTCCTCCCCGAGTGGAATACCACAAGGTCTTAGTTACTATAACCTTATCTCTTCATACACGGCAGGGTGAATCCCTGCAACGGAATCATCTAAGCTATTCTTAGCTTTTTTCCTTCATTCAAATTTTAGAATCAGCTTGTCAAATTCAACAAAAAAGTCAAAGTTGTAAATTGAATCACACTGAAAGAGATTAATTTGCATATGAGTGACAACTCTTCAATATTGAGTCTTCCTATCCTTGAACCTGGTTTAATCTGTCCCTTCATTTAAGTATTTTTTGAATGTCTTTCAGTGCAGTTTCATATTTTTTCATAACTGCATATCTGTGGATTATTATTAGATTTAATACCAGGCATTTTCTATTTTTATCACTACTATTTTTTTTTCTATTCCACAATTTCTATTTAAATCATTACAAACGTATGAGGTAGGTATTTTCTTACTTACATTTTCATTTCTGGGAAAGAATATCTGATACCCACCACATAAGAGAGGAAAGGTTTATTTTAGCTCACAGTTTCTTCTCTTAGTCTGTTCGTTGGTGGCCAGCAATGGTGGAAGCACATAGCAAAGGCCCAGCTGGAGGCAAGCTGCTCCCGGCATGGAAAGATGGGAAGCTGAGTGAGTGCGGAGGGGAGCAGTCTGCACATGCCCTTCCAGGTCAGGCCCCAGGGATCCGCCCCTTCCAGGTCAGGCCCCAGGGATCTGCCCCTTCCAGGTCATGCCCCAGTGATCCTCTTCTTCCAACCAGGCCTCACCTCTTAACAGCACGCGGGCTCCATGAGATCTTCCAGAACATCCACATATGAGGCTTATGGGGGCACATTCCAGAGCCAAATCCAAACAGATATCTACATGTTTTTTTTTTTATATATATATATATCGCTAGGGGAACTACAGTTCGGAAAGACCAAGTAATTCACTTTGTCATCAGAGGGACCAGATACAAACCAAGTGACCTCCAACCCCAAATTCACTCTTCTTAACTTCCAGCCCATACCATGTCCTCTGTAGACAGTCTTCAATGATGGTATTTTCTTTAATGAAACAACTTATGGATGTTCAAAGGCACAAAACACCAATCACCAAACACCACAACAAGTGTGAGAAGGATTTATCATCATGAAAAGCATCAAGAATAGTCTCAAATTTTATCTGAGTAACCTGAGAATTCTGTTACAACAGGCACCTTAATCCCATAGGTCCTGTGTGGTGTCTGACAATGTTGAAGTATTCTCATATATATTTCAGTGCATTTCTAAACTTTTTTCATAATTGCACAACTTTCATGACATTTACTTCTTGGTGCTTTATATAGTTTACTACTGTTCATTTAACTACATTTTTGTTTAAATCCTTGCAACCTGGTGAGTTATCTATTGTATGCTCATTTTATACCTAAGAAAACTAAGATACAAAATAATACACAAAATAATGAGTAGCATGTGGTTGGCAGTGAGTGACCAGACAACATCGATGCTGTTAGTCCATGGAACCCACTTCAGAAATTCTATAGCAGGTGTCCCGCAGCCAGTGGCCCTTTAATTAACAATCACAAGTGATGAGAACCACCAGGTGGCAGCAGAAGCTTATTATTTTGTCTCTTTCCACTTCCTCCTGGTGAAATGTTAGCTACTGGCTGAGGCCTGGCCTGTTAGGTTGTTCCAAGGACATGACTTAGGGCTCCAAAGTCCTCGCTGATCCATGCCACCCTACCACTAGGGCACATCTGTGGACAACAAGTTTTCCTCAAAAGCATCCAACTGGGATAAGGTATTGTGCCCATCAACTTTTCCTTAAATTAAAAAAAAAAAAAAGCCTTTAACAAGAGGTTCGTAAATCAGAAAGAAAATTTTGGTTTTGATGGTTTTTCATTACAGTGAGTCCAATTTAGGCGTCAGACCAGGAAAGGCAAGATTTGAAATATTTGGCAGGAGATGAGAAGGGGAAATGATTCATTCACTATGGAGAAAGGAGACCGGATCAGGCAGACAGACCTGAAACAGCGCTCAAAGATTTAGAGGAAACCCCACCGACAAAGCCAATGTACCGTTGGCTTCGCCCTAAAACCCAGCCCCAGGTGATTCCCAGAACTATCACGTTGTTCTTTCTTCTTTTTTTCTTTTTAAAAATTAAAAAAAATCAGGACTTTAAATCATAAAAGAAGAACCCACCACTTTTACATGCTTTAAATCACAAAAGAATCCATCACTTTTCAATGCTTCTACCATGAGCTTGGTAAAGGGAAAACTCTGCAGCATCATTAAGGAGAACAATGAGTTCATTATGTTCTGTTGCCTTTAGCTGCTCACCTGTACATGAACTGGCCTTGGGTTTGCTTGGCGACACGGGGCAGTCCTGGGCAGTTCCCCCTTTCTCGTTGCCACTGGTTCCGCAGTAATAACTTCTTCCGTCACTGTGCGCAGCACAGGGCAGTCTCCCAGAGGGCATGTGTAGTCATTCAGATGGCTTCATCAGCGGTGCCAATCGCACTCATGCGAGTGACAGAAAACGGCCTCTGGACAGTCTTTGCAGAGACAGGCACTGAGGGAGAGTTTGGCCAGGTCTACCTACTCAGACCCGGGAGACTGCCTGAGACCCCATCACTGAAGGGTTTCTGCTTCAAGCTTCTGCTGAAAGAGAGGGACAAAAAGCAGGGTCCACATCACTGAGACTCAGCGACTCACGCTAGGGCAGTTATCAGAACTCACACTCCAGCCTAGGTTGTTAAATCTCACCCACAGCTCTAGAAGATACTTGTCTCAGCCTGGAAGTGACGCTCCTGGAGCACTTCCGCTCTTCACCCTTCTTCCACCTGTGAGCTCCTGCCGAAGAGTCAGAGACGCAAAGCAGCACGGCAGATGCCTGGCTGCTGACGAGAAGACCCTGGAGGCCGCGGCCTCTTCTGAGGTTGCCACAGTGCTCACACATGAAAGGAGTGTGAACTGTGTTGCTGACTGTCCTGTGTGTATCAGCCATTTAACTCTCACTGCCCTTCTGCGAGGTGGGTGTCTGTTTTTAGTCACCTTCTCATCACAGAGACGTAATACTTGCCATAAGCTTCAGGAGAGGTTTATTTTGGCTCACAGTTTAGACGTACCAGTTCATGCAGTGAGCAGGCTCCAGTGGTACAATACCCCAGCATGGAGGACAGCTCTCTACTGAGCAACGGCCAGGAAGCAGAGAGAGAATGCAGGAGCAGAACAAGAAAACGCCCTTCCAAGCCACGCCCCTGGGAGCCACTGCTCATCCGGGCCCCACCTCCAACCAGAACAGGAAATCATTAGTGAATTAAGCTACTAATCAGCATAGCATCCCATGATCCAGTCACGCTGTAAACACAGGAGACTTTGGGGGCCATTAAACCATAGCAACATCATCGCTACCTTCATTTTATCAATAAAACAACAGCAGCTCAGGGAGGGAGTGCAGACCATTTCCAGAATCACATGGCTGTGAAGTTTAGAGTTGGGATATGAATTGGTGACCAGAGTCCAGCTTCCTAGCTGTGAGTTTTCAGACACCAAAATATTAGTCAATAAAAACATTGAAATTCTTTTATTTATGAGAGAAGTTATTTTTTGTAAGAAAACGCCAGAGATATAAGAAAGCAGCCATCCATGCAGAGACTGGAGGATGTTTTTCATTGTTGTTGTTTTTGTTTGTGTGTTTGCTTTTTTTGGTTTTCTGGATCTGAGAGCTTCTGCTCTCTCACCCAGGCATCAGCTGTTGCTGGGAGCTTTCAGCTGCACGTCATGACGCAGTCTTTGGCCATACCTTCTGATGGCTCACTGCCTTACCCTTCTGACACACCAAGGCCACAGCTTGAATCACACGCTCACACACTGGGATAGGTTCTATGGTGATTCACTTTCTAAAACAAAGACACCTTTTATTTGAGATTACTTTTTTCCCTCCAAGCTGATTCTTACTAATTTTTCAACAGTGGTTCTAAATAATGATAAAGTTACAGAGACTGCTCAGAGAATGTACTGAAATTTATGTGGATCCTCTCTTCACCAAAGTGAGCACACACACACACACACACACACACACACACATACACAGTGGGACAATTTATGCACCTGTTGAGTTCTATGAGGAAACTCCAGACAAGAGCCTTTGTCCTCGATTGTAGATTTGGATAGAATTAGTATAATTAAATGAGCTACACCTACAAATACCGCTTATTATAGGACAACAGAAAGGAACAGAACTTGGACACTATTCATCTTAAACTTTTACATTTGCATCCTTAGGCAGTCTTTAATAGTAATGTGAAAGTATACAAGTAATTTGCAACCGAGCTAGGTGAACAGCCATCGTGGTTTGTATGATGCTCTTGATGTTTTAGTGCTATAGGTCCTGCATCTCAGGACACTTCCTGAGCTAACTGGGACAACTGGTCACCCTATTCAAATCCCAGGTCCTTACTTCAATGTCTGCATCCCTCTGATCAAGACGTTTAATTTATCTGAGGCTTAGTTTTCAATTTTGCAAAGTTAGGACAATAGCCACATATCTCAGGGGTTTGTGAAGGTTAGATTAGAGGTGATGCATATTATACACCCAGGATTTGATAAACAAGCAAGAATTAGACTGACAGTCTGTTATCACCCTTGCTGTTAGGGCTGTCTGTAGTGGTTGGGAACAACTTCCATACCACGGGATTCCCTCCTCCCTCGTTTCCCAAGGCCTTTCGGACAGCAGTTGCAAATCCACCTCTAGCCATCAGGAGTCCTCGGCAGGGCAAACCAGAGATTAAAATGTAATGCAGATAAAGCTGGTTTTAAACTCTGGTTTTTGAACTTTCTTCTTCGGTTTACCCTTCTTAAATCCCCCCCAAGAACCTCAAACTCCTTTCTTTCACCCCAAGTCTATCCTCAGAAAAAAAGACTGCCCTGGCAAGTACTTGCATTTTTAATATCTTATACAACTAAAAGCTTTGTGTCACAGAATCACTGGAATGCAGTACACCAGAGTCTGACCCTTTGAAAGGTATATCAAATTAGCTAGGGTCAAGCACCCGTATAAGAAAACAAAGAAAACATCTTTGTCTGTCACACATGAGATGTGGTATGGCTGTTTCCCAGCCCTCCAGGACCATAGCATCTATAACCGCTCTTCCAGTCCAAACACTGGTATCCTTCATGCAGGTCACTTTTTTCACCCAAGGAATTACTGGAGCCCCAACCCTGAGAGGTGGTTTAAGGTTGCCCCCCACCCCACCCTCCAAGCAGCTCCCTTGAAGTAGCCTTCCTAAAACTCCCATGTAGCTCCTTGGTTTGAATTTACTGGCCTAAACTTAATGATATGATCATGCCTAGCTACAAAAAATATTTAGAAATATACTCTAATTTGGGTTGGTTGCACCCTTACGTAAAATCTGGGCTTGGATACTAAGGAATAAAGGTTGAATACATCTAGAAAATCCATCAATGGGGAGCCTGTGGAACGAAACTTCTGGTGTTCATCTGGTGATTGGTTGATAAGTGACACATGGCCAGGATCACTATAGCTGCCTGTTTTTTCTGCTCCCCAATTCTGGTGATCACTCCAAATTTAGGTACCGCCCAGTCACTAATAAAATAATAAAAGGAATTATGTTAATATGGAGGGACTTGGCCTCCATTGTTCGTCACTGAGTTAGATTTTCAAGGAATGGTCTTTATCTGAATTTTAAAGCCCTACAGTATAGACATTTCACTTATCTGGAGGTGTAATGGTTATTACATTCTTTTGAGATGTGACTTATGATTTCTCAGTTTTTCCTCAAGTTGTAATAAAAGTAAAGTTTAAACAATGCCAGGAACTCTTACAAAAACCAAGACGGTTTCTCTTGCAACATTTATTGGCTGTGACTCACACAGGAAAGGCAGAATGGCCAATGAACTTTCAGCTCCTGACTTAGGATTGGTAGATGGTGCTGCTTGATTGCTCAGAGGGAAATAAATCTTAGGGGACAATCTTCAGGCTGACCCGCAGGAGTAAATCATTGCTATGTGCTAATAGAAGCTGAAATTTCTCAGATGACATTACCATATAAAAAGACCCCAGAAGAGTAAAGTACCCATACTACGGGAATCTGACTGCATTCAGACTCCCCTGGATTTTGTCTGTGGGCACACAGCTTTCTCCAGTGCTTAGCTTTAATCTCAGAAGTGAAGGCAATACACTAAAACATTCTTTCAGCTAAAAATAGCAAGGAGAAGTACGTGCCAGAGCTGGCTGCACAAACACCAAACAGAAGAGGTAAGATCTGTGCTGAAAGAATTCTCAATATGGGAATCGATTGGTCAGAAGGAAAGCAGGAAACCTTCGATGCCCTGCGGAGCACCTACCTATTTAGGAAGCCTGTTGAAAGAAAAGTAAACCGGGAGATGTATTCACTTTAAACTGACAAGGAAAGGCAAGCCTTGTTCTCAAGAGAGGAGAAAAGAGCATTTCGGAATGTGCAGGCCGGTGCCATTCGCTGGCTTACTCATCTGCTAAGGAACCTCTGGAAGGCAAGACACAGGGTAGCAGCAGCAATGGAGCTCAAAATGCATTTTCGCCAATGCAGAAATTGTGCTCAATGCCGGCTACTTTCTGGACTCAAAGCAATTGTGTCCAGTTGTGTTTCTTAGTGGAATGCTTCATGAAGAATGGAAATCATGTTTCCTCTAAAAAAAGATTGTGTCTCTAAATTTTATAAATTATATCATACCAAGTGTACCTCAGTAATTTCTTATCTCTTTATTTTAGAACTGAGTCTTGTTGCCCAAGCTGGTCTTGAAGTAGACTCAAGCAACTCTCCTGCCTCATCGTCCTGAGGAGCAGAGGCCATAGGCCTGCACCCACACCAAGCTACCTGAGTGATTTTTAGAATGCTGGTGGACTTCCCTGTCCTCTCCTATGATTATATCTTATTGATAGGTCACAGAATCTAAAACATAATAGTAACCTTTTCCCATTAATTCAAAACAACCGATTAAGTGACTGCTAAAGCTAACAGAAACTGCTAAATTCACAGTATAACCAATTCATGGGTGTGAGCATGGAGCCCTTGAATTACTACTTTCCAGAGTCAATAATAATAATAATAAAAGCCAGTCAGTGGCAAGTACACTTTGAGCCAGACTCTACAAATAGCTTTCCATTTATATGCTCATTTAATTGATCTAATAATGTACTGAGGGTACATCCTCATATACATCTTTCAGAAAAAGAAAGTGCACCTCACAATCTTGCTGGACCAAGTACCGATGTCATTATTTAAATCTGAGTCTAACTGAATCCAATCCAAAATCTTTTTGCTCTGTTTGCCTCATAAAGGTACAAATGTCTTTCTTGTCTGACATTATTTTAGTGTATCTCTTTGGGGAAAAAGGGGGGAAATGTTAGAGATTTTTATTGTAAAATTTTCAATGAAATCTAAACATATTATTTTGGCCAAATTTAAGTAACACCCAAAGTATTGTGTACATTTTTGTGGGTTATATTTGAACCTATCTTTTACCCAGGTGTTATGCCAGGATTTTCTGGAAATATTTTCAGGTACAATGAGGAAATTGTCATAATTCATCCAAGAGAATTGTGCTCTGACTCACCATGTCGTGTGGAATTTTGGGGATGTTTTGTTTGGCTTTTGTTTAGGCACACCTGTCTTCAGGAAAGAAGCAATTATACTTAGTAAGACAATAAAATTTTCCAACCAACTGACTAAGCATGTAATATTGAACAAGTCAGAAGAGTCTAAAGAAATAACATGTCTATTTTGTTTTATAATATATTTCTTAAATGACCTGAAGCTACAGGAGAATTATTAATATGCTTATTGATAAACACCAAGATTCCAAGTGAGTTTTCCCTTTTTCTTCTCAATTCCTTCTATATGATTTTTTAAAAGGTGAGTATTACTGTTACAGTTTAGACCTAGAGTCTCCCCCCCGAAATTCATGTACTTGGATGTAAGCGGTGTACTGATGGAACCATGTGTTGTTAAGAGGTGAGGCCTGGTCAGAGGGGGTAGAGCACTGCGTCTTGGCCCAGAAGGGATAGATTACTGTGACAAGTCCTGAAATGGTAACTTTGCCCTCCCTCTCTCACTTGGCTTTCTGTCTGTCAAATTCTGCAGAGCTTTGCTCCTGCTATAGTTCTGCCATGTGCTTCTACCACTGCTAATCACCCATGTGTGGATTTTGACTTTCTGACACTGTAGGCTAAAATAAGTCTTTTCTCCCTTATATCGTGGACATTGGGTATTCTGCTGCAGCAACAAAAAAGTAACTAAGACAAAAAATGGTGCCAGGAGTGGGGTTGTTACTCTAGCTTTAACCAGTGATGTGGTTTAGAAGTCTTTGGAATGAGCTGGAGGATTTTCTCAGCAGTGCAAGACCCTGAGTTCAATTTCTCAGAACCACATCAGCTGGGCGGGATGACAAACACATGTAATCTCAGCACTTAGGAGACTGAAGCAGGAGGATTGCTGTGTTTTCGAAGCCAGCTCCTTAGTGAATTTAAGACCAATCTGTATGGCAGAGAGAGACCCTGTACCAAAAAAAGAAGCCTTTGGAACTGGTTTGCAGGAAGAGTTTGGAAAGGTTTGAAGATGCAGGCCAGAGAAGGCTTAGAACACTGCAAGTCTCCTTTGTTTGGAGATTCTGGTCAGAGCTCAGAAGATCAGAATGATGACAAAAGTGTGAATTGTAGAGGCTGGGTTCAAGTAGTTTCAGACATGTTATGCTTTGGCATTGTGCCTTTGTACTGGGACTTGGCCTAAAGTTGTGATTAAAGACAGTGAACTACTTAATATAGCAGAGGAAATTTCAAGACAGTCCGACATTTATGCTGTTTACATGGGTATTGTTTGTGGCTTTTACACTGAGGAGTGGGGGAGGGGGGATAGCAGAAAAACATGACACTGTGAAAGAGATTACCATGAAAAAGAAGCTAAGAACTTGGGATCAGGATTATAAAAACATACCTTAAGGGTGTGTCAGTAATAAACAAGATCCCACACTTTACCAATTAAAGAGTAGAAAAGCAGAGAATCTTGCTCTAAGAAGTGTACCCCATGACATCCTATTGAGTCAAAGAGACAAATGTTTGGCAAAATTCAGCCACCTGGAGTTCAGTCACCTAAGAACTCAAAGGATTTGGCAGTGATTGTCCAAGGGGGCCAGACTACTGCTCTAGCCAGTGATAGACCTTGACAATACCCATAAGTTGCTGGATTTACAGGCATGCAGATTGTAAAAGTTGGATCATGGAAGCTTCCACATAGATGTCAGAGGAAGGCCTTAGAGGCCAGGCCGTGTACCCCTGGAAGGGTGATGTGACAAAATGTGGAGGAGAAGCTAAAGGTGCAGTGGAGACCCTAGAAATTTGGAGGTGCCAAAATGTGGCTTGTCTGCTGAGGAAGGTAACAGGCTGTGAACAGAGCCAGCCAGGGGAAAAGAAAACAAGCTACAGAGTTTGAAGCTGAAGGCAATGCTCCAAAGGCAGGGCCACCCAAGAGCTCTGAAGTTCACATTTCACCATAACTTACACAAGGTGCTGAACACTGAGTGATAAAATTAATGAAACTGCAGGATTTGGCTCATGTTCTCTTGGTCTTGTTCTTGCTTTAGTCCAGTTGCTCTCTATTCTGTTCTCCTATTGCTCACTCTTAGAATGGAATACTTACCTTATACGTTGTATGTTAGACATGCTTAACTTTTCTTTGATTATCACAGGAACTCACAACTGTGAGTTTGCCTGTGTCTCAGAGGAGACTGTACTCAAACTTCTTAGCAATGCTGGAACTGTTAAGACTTTGACAACTCTTAGAGGACTTAAATGCATTTTGCATAAGCAGGTGGACATGAGTTTTTTGTGGGATCAAGGGCAGAATATTATGGTTTATATCAGGAATGACCCCAAAAGCTTCATGTATATGGATGTAGGGGGATACTGATGGAACCTTGTGCTGTGAAGAGGCAGGACCTGGTCCGAAGAGGTAGAACACTGGGGCTTGACCTAAAAGAGACAGGTTACTGGGACAGGACCTGAAATGGTAACTCTGTCCTTCCTCCCTCACTTGTCCTTGTGTCTGTTGTGCTGTGAAGGGCTTTCCTCTGACAGTGACCCCTCCATGGGCTTCTGCTGTCATCAGGAGCCCATGTATGGACTGTGTCCTTCTGAAATCATAAGCTAAAATATATCTTTCCTTCCTTAAACTGTGACTGTTGAGTATTCTGTCACAGAAACAAAAGAGTAACTGGAGCAATTATTAATACTATGCCATTAAAAATATTATTTTTTAGGCATAAGAATTCTCAAAGCATGGAATAAATATCTGGGTGCAGTCACATATCACAGGAGCTTGCAGCAGTGCACTCACCTTTTCTTATGAGTAGGGTACTTAACACCAAGATCTTTTATACCTCTATGCCACTTTCCATTCTCTTAAAAGATAAGCTATACTCTGTAGAATAATAAAATCAAAGAGTTTCATGTGGAGTACTTGTTAAAAACTAACATCATTTAATAAGCAAAAATTCTTATTCTCTTTTGTAGCTTTGTGTTTTCTTTGTGCAAAGACTGTTCCTATACATGAGAAATCATGGCATTATTTTATGTGTCCATTTCCATGGCAACACAGGGATTTGAGGAAGCGTCCTTGGTATCTTTGGTATTTTTTGTGTGCAGTTGTCGCACATATATAGTTCTAAGGCTATAAATGGTAATGGCCTTTTGAGGTTGCCTCACTTTGTTGCTAATATGTGAAGCAGAATTGAGGTACAATTCAGGGTTAACATTCATAATTCCCCTCGTTAACATTCATAATTCTATGAGCAGCAGCAAAGAGTTAAGGGCATACTGAGAGTATCACTGGATTTTCATGACAATCCTTTCTTCAAAAGTCACGAAACAAAGACCTTAGGATTACTGGTTAGTGTACAATGTGAGACCAATAGTGTTACTCATTAAGGGTTTCTTCTCTCTGCCCTCTTCTGCCCTCCCTAATCTCTCTCTTTCTCTCTGTCTCTTTTTCTGTTTCTGTCTCTTGCTCTCTATGTCTTTCTATCTGTCTATCAACCTCAAATTAGAGCAAAAAAATTTCCTTTATCTTGACTGGAATGCAATATACCAAGATGTTTCCTGAAAACTATTTTAAACTAGCAACAAAATCATATAGGAGGCAAAATCGCTGGCCTAGTTTCTCCACCGTATCTGAAATCTTGGGCAATTTCCCCACTGTCTCTGTGCTTGCAGTGTTTCGCCAGCCAGTGAAATAACCGAGTTAATAAAGGGAAGAAAAGGCAGTTTGAAGAAGGTAAAACTTTGCAGCAGTCTTAAGGAAGGTTATTGCTGTGTGTTAACTGTTCTAGAAATAAGAGACACGTTTCAAAACTACATTTTGTTTTTGCTTGTTTGCTTTACATATTTATCTCTTTTTCAAACTCCAGGGAGTGACCGGGCTGTGTTCCAAATCAACTTATCCTTTCCTAAGTTAATGCAATTTCTCCCAAATCTTAAAACTTAAAGCAAGGCTAAACAGGTTTACAAGGGAAAGCACAGATGAGGGCAAGAAAGAGATTGGCTTCTTATACCTCTCACGAAAAATGACCTGATGACTATTAGATCCTGGGCCCCCTGGTCTTGTGAGGGTTGAGGCCTGGGGTGGGGAGGACTGATGGATTCTGAATGTGAAATGGGTGGGGCCTGGAGGACCTCCCTGGCAGCACAGATGACTGACAGCCCCAGCCCCAGCCTCTTTGGAGGAACCACAGTATCTGCGCTGGGGCTCCGCCCTTCCGTCTGCTGCCGGTTACTGGGGTAGCATGGTGAGGGGAGTAGTGCTGGCCATGTGCAGAGCATTTCCCATGGGCAGCCTCCCCTCCTAGGCCTGGCTAAGGTATCCAGAAAGGTCCCGTTCTCTTTCTATCCCTCGCGGGGGTCGGGCCTGCACGGCAGTCTGTAACACCTCTGCCTCCCACCCCCTTCTGCTCCCCATTTACCTCTTCGCAGCTACTTCCGCCCAGTAAGTCTCTCACGTGTCGAATCCCACCCTGGCACCTGCTCCTCAGGCAAGGACTGGTAAAAGGTAGAAGAAAGCAGTGAAGAGCCCAAGCTGGCTCTTTCACTGGGAGGACAGGGGCCTCCAGAGGACGGACCAGGATGCCCCTCCCCCTTTATTGCTGCCCAAGACGGAGCTGCCAGAATTTTCTATGACAATTATCTGATTTCTCTGCTGCCTTTCTTGCCCGCAAGAGTGATTTAAACAAAACATTAAGTTCGGAAAGGTGTGCTCTACTGGCTTCCTACTGCCTTTAGAGTATAACCTTTTCCACATTCCATTCTAATGGTCTTTTCCCATGAGTACTTTATCTTGAGGAATATAATTAGATACAAAGACCTCATGCTAAGGCAGGTGTGTCCAGCCCTTTGCACGCTGCTACCCCTACCTTGCGTTTTGAGCAAAGAGAAAGAGCCATGGGTCACATACAGAATATATAGTATAGTTAATATACATAAATAAGTACTAGAAGTTCTTTTTGAATTCTTATGATAATATTTCTAAAAATCAGAGATAAAATGAAATGGGCTACAGGTTGGGCATGCCTCTAAGATCAGTTCTTGGGAATCAAAGACTATGTGGGAACAGCCACAGGCCCAGGTTAAAAAAACACAAGAAACCATTGATATCACATTCCAGGAACCAGTGTTGCAGAGCTAGGGAGACGGGAGCCCAGAGATACCGATTTAAGTTCTGAATCCACTGCAATGTAGTTGTGGGGTCATGTAGCCATTCTGACACTAATTTTCCTCTTTATTTTCAATGGAAATCACCTGAGGCTCCTCATCCTGAAGGGTTATTCTGAGGATCAACTGAGAGGATACATAGAGAGTATAGCACTCTGCAGGGGGCGTGGGAGGGGGCCCCACATGTGGACCTATAATATTATTAACAACAGTAGATTGTCAGTTAGCTACATGAAAAACAGACAGGTCTTAATATATTGATATCTGAGAATGAGTTCTTTGACATCATAGAATTCGCAGTAATTTGACAGATGACTAGATTCAATTTGGAAGTCTCAGCTTACATAGCACTCCACAAGAGCTTTCTTAAACCAACTAATCTGATTTCAAACTCTAACTTATGTCTCTGGCATTTCTTCTACACTCACTCTCCAACACTGCAGCCATGAGCCTTTCGTTCAAGCAGAGGGAGTTTGTTCACTGTCTATTTTCAAATCCCCTACTCCGCTGCCTTGGAGAAGTGTCCTCCCCACCCCTCTCTGCTCTGCCTTGACTAATCAGGCTTGGCAATAGGTCACATCATTTATTTGGTGTTGACTTTGGCAGAGAAGAATTTATTTTGCTATAAGTACAAACATCAATTCAAACCACAGCCAAGCCCAGGCAAGCCAGGTCTGCGGGGTTGTAGCCTCAGCGCCACAGGATGGCAGAACAGGGCAATTCCAGGCTGCCCCAGACTGCAGCCCCAGGAGGCTTGACCTGGCTCTCACTGCTTGCCCCTCTTTCACTTAGGCACTCAACTAATGTTATTTTGTATTAATTTCATAACTTGAAATTCGGCTGAATTTGTCGATTACCCCTAAGAGTTTCATGGTGGAGTCTTTGTGACCTTCTATGAAGAGAATCATATCATCATATCATCCTTTTTGTTATGTATTCCCGTGAATTCACTCTCTTGCCTACTTGCTCTGGCTAGGGTTTTGAGAATCATGCTGAGGGCTACTTTTAGCATTTTATTTTTAAAAGTATTTTTACTTGAAATAACTTCACAAGATTTTAATTTCCCATTTAAAAGGTATACATCAATGTTTTCTGGTAACACTACTACGTTCATCAACCATCTAATAATTTTAGAACATGTTCATTCCCACCAAAAGAACTCTAATAATACCAACAAGGAGCCTCCGTCCTCCTCCACCTCCACCTCACTGGATCCACTGACCTACAGGAAGCTCTGACTCTGGGTCTGTCTATGTAGAACAGCTCATATAAATGAAACCATCCATCACATATCTGTTTAGGTCTTCTTTCATTTGGTACAATGTATTCAATATTTGTTTATGTTGTACCAGGTATCAGTATTTCATTCCTCTCAATGGCTAAATAGTATTCCACTGAATAGATGCACTTTTGCCTGTTCATTATTTGATGGACATTTGTATTCTTTCCACCGATTTTGCTATTTTTGAATATATGCTATTACGAACATTTGTGCAAAGTTCTGCCAACACTTGTTTCCACTTCTCTCAGGTGTATCTATGTGTAGATTGATTCATATGTACCCATATCTATATGTGAGAGGAATGTCTGTGTTATATGTAGTTGTTTGACTTTTTGCAAAACTGTTAAATTGATTTTCAGAAGTGCTTTACTATTTTACATTTCCACCCAAAATACCTGAGTATTCCAAATTCTTTACAGTATCGCCAACAGCTATCACTGTCTTTTTCTTAGTTATTGTTATTAAAACCATCTTAGTAGATGTAATCTCTACTACCTCCTCCCATTGAGAGTTACTGGCATCCTTTTATAATCAATTCACTACAAATGCACAATTTATTTCTAGACTCCCAATTCTATCACATTGACTGTATTTTTATTTATATGCCAGTACGTTATTACTCTGATAGTAAATTTTAAACTTGGAGGTAATGGTGGTGTGCACCTGTAACATCAGCACTAAATAGGCTGAAGCAGGAGGATTGCCCTGGGTTTGAGGCCAACCTGGACCATAGCGTGAGCTCAAACCCAGCATGGACAACAGCGCAAGACCCTATCTCAAGTAAATGAATGAATAAATAAATAAGTAAATAAGTAAATTTAAAGGTAAAAGCTTTCTGTTTTATTCCTTTTGCCTTTGTGTTCCTTCCCGTTGTAAATTTAATAGTGGTTTCATTGAATCAAGATCATATGAGTAATATTGCCAGTTTAAAACAGTAAGTCTTCTAATGAACAAATTTCTTTTCATTTACTTAGGTATTGCTTAATTTCTTTCAACAATGCAATGTAGTTTTCAGTGTATAAGTCTTACAGTCATTTGGTTAACTTTTTTGAGTTTTTTATTTTATTTTTAGTGGTATTATAAATAGAATTGTTTTCTTTCTTTTTTCTCTTTTTTTCCTTTTTTATGATTGATCACATAGCCTTTATACTGAGTTACATTCCCCGTCTCCTTCATCTTGTATTTTGAGACAAAGTCTTGTCAAGTTGTTAGATTACCTAGGTTCAGATCAAACTTGCAATCCCCTTGCCTCAGCCTCCTGAGTGCTGGCATTACAGGCGTGCACCACCACACCCAGCAGTATGTGGTGCTGGGGAATCGAATCCTGGGCTTCACACTTCCTGGGCCAGCAGTTTAATCACCAAGCTATGCCTCTACCTCTGTAATTTATTAATTTAACTTCCAGATTAGTATATTCTTTTATGTAAATTTTACCCTGATCTTTACTTCCCCCAAGTGACAATTGATAAGTTCACTCAATGTCTTCTCTGTACTGACACATACCTACATCACAGTACCCACCACAATATGCCAAAAGCCTAAATCCATGCAATGTCAATTTCCCTTACCTGTGGGCAGGCTTCGTTCTGTTCACCTCCCCACCACCACCCAAGCACACGCACACACTCACACAACCAGGACAACACGTGGAGGGGAGTAGCGAAGTCCAGGAGATAACTGAATGAAAACAATGTGTTTGATGTCATCACAGTAATCTGTAGAAAAATAGCTCAATTTCACTCAGAAACGCACCTCTGCAGTACTCAGGGAGATAGCCTCTCAGGCCTTCTCTTTGTCGAAATTTATTTTTATTTTAATAGCAGGCATTGCATATATCTTTCCAAATTTCCCAACCATTTAGGACAACTCTGACTCATTCTAACTTCCCTAAATAGTTTTGCAATGTTTGAAGTGTTGTCTCTAGTGTGTTTCTGAGTCCTTAGCCTGGCAACATGAATTCTTTCAGTAGGTCTAATTTATACTGTATGTGCTGACTGGGATTGTGTTGACTGACTACATACACATACACCAATTTTCTATTGGGATATAAAAGAGTGCTTCGTGGAGCTTGTTGGTATGTACGTATGTATGTATGTATAGCCAATTTTCATTTTAGTACTTTTTTTTCAGTTGGCTTAACTTTTATGTCAGGATCAACTAGAGTAGAAATGGCTCAAACCATTGTTCTTCTCCTCACTTGTCTGGGAATATTATGTAATCGTGAAATTCCAGTTCTTGAGCACCACAGGAACTCCTGTATACAACACACCTAGCAAATTAGCATTTCCATACAATAGTGCTCTCTGTATTACCATGTCTTTGTATCCAGTGCCCACATATGAAAATGAGAACAAAGTACCTACCTCACCTAGAAATAAAAGACACAGGAGCAAAGCTTTCACTCTCTGGAAGGGATTGCACACTTGACCTTACCCAGCATTTGCTGTCTTGGAACGACCCAGTGACTTTAATCCACACATTCGTCATGGTTTCTTTTCATGATCCCTTTAAAATTGGCTGCACGAAACACAGTCCATGTGCATGGGGCTTATGTCTAGGGGCTTTACAGGAATTTTGCTACACATGCTTCTTAAGGTATTTTACATGTGCATATATGTTCCCATAATTTCTTGGTTTCTATATGCAAAATTTCTTCAGTTGAGAAAGGCCTTTTGGGGGGATATGAAGAGACAAAATTAAGAATTGAAACCAAATTACATGGAATTACTATTCTCTTCATTCCTAAATTCAAACTGACTCTCTTTGAGGTAGGAAGATAAGGAAGCCTAGAAAAGCAAATGTTGCTGGGAAGAAATGAAGCAAAGTCAGTTGCTTGGGATTCAGGGCCTTTGTATTGAATCAAGAGCTTGACTGGGAACTTAAAGTCCTGGGCTCCATCTTTTAGGTTGAGGAAGGATTCGATTTAAGCCATCCTACTTTGATTTAAAACTATATGCCAAAATTTCTAGATATAAAGACTGCCTTCTCCCTGATAACTTTCCGACTTCAAAGCAAATTTTACATCAGAAAAATCTTATGATTAATGCACGGAGGTAACTCTCACAAGGACTTAAGCCCTGTGTGTTGGTTTCTGTCTTAGTGCAAATTATCAACAGTCAGTATTCACAGTAAATTTCATTAGCTGTTCCAAGACTGAGCTATTTCTATTCAGTTACCTCTTTGAAATAGTAAGTGAGTCTTCTGAGCTCAGTTTTTAAAAAGAATTGCAGATGGGAGGAATAGCTCAGCAGTTAAAGCACTTGCCTAGAAAACTCCAGACCCTGAGTTTGATTCCCCAGCACCACATAAGCTGGGTATGATTGTGAACAGCTGCAATCCCAACAACTGGGAAAGTGAGGCAGGAGGAATGTCTGGAATTCAAGAGCAGCCTGAACTACATAGTGAGTTCAGGACCAACTTGCACTGCAGAGTAAGACCCTGTCTCCAAAGTAAATAAATAAATATTGCTTCTGTAGCAGTTTATTAAAGATTTTAACAAGGCTCATAATAAACTTAGTGACGTAATTTCCCCTACTTTCTCCTACCATCAGTTCCTCTTTCCTACTACTTTTTAAAGACTTAATTTCTCCCAGTAATTGTTGTTTATACCTGGAAGCTTTAATTGCGATTTAATCAATGAATATACCCTGTGGAAGGACCAAGAGTTTGAGAATCAAACCAGTTTAGATTGCCAACTTGATCTCTCTATATCCTAGTTTCATCTGCAAAAGAATAAGAAGCATAGTACCTACCTCTGAGGTTACTTCCTACTGAGTTTGGTACGTAACGAACACTATTTTTAAGTATTTTTCACTATTTAAAGCCTCCCTCCATCACAAACTAGTTGGATGGTTTAACCTGTTTTCTCACCTAATAATAAGTACAGTCAGACCTGTCTGACAGGTTGGTGGGCCCCAGACATGTAGAAGCAGCATTTGGTGAGTGAACTTACAACTAGTGAGAAAAATCTGATATTCACAATGACCTATCTACTCTGATAGTATGCTAAAGAAAATGATTTTAATTCTAGGCTCAAAAACCTGTTTAAATACAGGGCAGTCATATCTTCATCTCAAGTTTTCTTAACTCCTTAATGTGTCCAGTAGAGTCTATAGCTGTCATCAGAGGTGTCATCAGAGGCTTAGCATCAATGAATGTCATTTTCATTTGGTAAAAATAAAATTCTTCAGATGGTCTTAGAGGATTGTTACTGATCCTCTTACAGAAAAAAAAAATACTTTGGTGGATTTGGCAAGAATGAAAAACCAACAGCAAAGTAACAGGAAAAATTGTCGAGAAGAACTGCTGAATAAAAAGTTGGTATTAGCCTGTGCTTTCAAGTAAACTTACAGAGAAAAGTTGTAAGCAGTGGCTTTGTCTGGTGGGGGAAAGGTCCAAATGCAGCTGCTGGAATCCTCATAAGACATCTGCACAACAGTGGGAGGGACTATCAGTTCTGCTCCACTCAGGAGCAGGCAGACCTGGGTAGCCACACAGTACAAATCATCGCTGGGGAATCCACTTCAGCAGGACCTGACAAATCAGGAGTCAGAACTGCCATAGGTCTGGGATTTCCCAGCACTGTGCTTCTGCAAGTGTGCAAGGCTATGATGAAAGGGTTGTAGGCACAGCAGTGGGGGCGTGGAAGGGCAGAACATTGCAATTCTGAGGTTCAGCCTGTGATGTCTCAAGTCAGCCCAGGAGCACCTGTGCGAGTGCTTCTGAGTTTAGTTATTAACTTGCCAGGGATCAGATGCAAAATAAACACTTTACACTTACTTTATTGGTTAATTTTAATAGCAGTGATGTGAGATTAGTTTCATTTCACAGCCAAGAAACTATGGGACAGGGAAGTCAGATTGTTTGTGCAGGTACACTCCACTAGTACATTCACACGGAGTTTTATCTCCAGAGCCATCTAAACACACATTTAAACTACCTTTCTAGAACACGGCTCCCAGAATTCCAGTGTTCCAGTTATCACTAAATGGATTCACTTTCTTGGAACACATTTCTTAATTAACTTCTCCAATTTACCTCTGGCAGGTCTGCTAATCACAGAGATTTTAGATCCCTATAGTAATACTGAAAAGATGATGATTGATTGCTCTGGCTTAATAAACCTTCAGAAATTTTATTGCTATAATATTTTTAGCTTTCCATAGTTAGGACACAGGTATTTTCACACAATGACAACATAAAATCAACCTCAATCAAAATAAAGAGATTATTTTTCTCTTCTAAATGCATATTTTTCCTATTTAATCTTTAATTGCATCCTTTTTGACAAAACAATTGTCAAGGGCTTTCATATAAATGCATTGTACTCTTTAAGCAAAATATGATCCTGGAAGAGAGGCTGCAATACTCTGCCCATCTCAGCAAAACCAAAGACTCAAAGACTAGCCTTATATACTGAATGGATAGCTTCAAAATAAGTCAGATTGGGCTTTGAGAGAGATGGCTGGACCCTTGTATGTCATTGTCTCCTGGAAAACTTTACTGAAATTTTTAGAAATGCTTCTCCGCTGGGTGGGACAACTAGAGAGAGCGATTTTCTCTGATTTAATGAAGGTTTAGGCAGTGAACACGCACAGGCAAAGAGAGGGTTGAATTCTTCATTTGGGACTTTTTTGTACTGTACCGTCCTAGTTACTACTTTATGCTGGGACCCAGTTCCCAACATCTACAACTTAGAGAAGAAAAGATTGATTTCAGCTCACAGTTTCAGAAGGTCTCAGTCCATTCATGGGAGGCTGGCAATGGTGGAAACACATGGCACAGGCACAGCAGGATGTAAACTCATCACAGCATGGCTGACAGGAAGCTGAGTGAGCAAGAAAGAAGAGAGCTAGTGTATACACTTCCAGGTCATGTCCCAGGGATCTGCCCCTTCTACACCAAGGCCTAGTACTCTGCCCCTTCCAACAGGGCTCTGTTTCTTAATAGTACATGGCTCCATAGTTACCATACTGCATGTACCTGAGGCTTTTGGGGAACATTCCAGATCCAAGCCATAACATTTACGAAATATAAGCTTGTACTTCAATTGCTTCTCTTCCCATGGAAAAGTCTGTGACGCCCTCCAGAGGATCCCCTAGACCTCTCCAGATTCTTTGGGCATTGTATGCCAGAGCTTGCCAAGTCTGAGTTACATAATACAGCTGAAGTTTCTTCCTCTTTTTATTTTCTGATCAATGGACTCAAAACTACTTTGTTCTGACTCAATGGACTCAAAACTACTTTGTTCTGACACATTCAGTAAGAACAATACAAGCTCTTACAATCCTTCACAGCCAACTTATTTTAGGCCGTTATCAACAGTAAGGACACTTTCACCTCCTGGGAGCCTCTCCCTGACCACGGTGTCATACATCTTCCCTTCTCAGTTTCATCTTATTTTCTGCCAAGCGCCCTAGGGAGGTCACTGCCACAGAGGGACAGTCTGCCTCTGAAGGTTTCATCCCTTCTATGGACACACTTGCCCTGGGACGTGGCCTCCTAGCTTCTTCTTAGAATCTTTTCTGCCTTTTGCTATTCAGCCCATGTCTTGGCCTGTGGTTCTATTTAGTATCAAGAGATCTAGCATCAATGAGTCATGTATCAACATTACATAACCCCGATTTCTAGAACTGTTCATCTCAAAAAGATGAAAGTTACTCTAGCTCAGTGAAGTTAAGTCTGCACGGAAGGATTTCTTATGAAACCTAAACTGCAGGGTCCCAGATCTCTGATCTAAATAGTTAAGCACTAGGACATATCCTCAAAATTATTTAGGCAACAATATCCTCTTCTGTGCTCTATGGAATAGAAATAAAACTCTTAACCAAGAGTACATTGTAGTATTTTCCCCCAACAATTGTTATTCTTAGTTTGTGTTTGTAAAATATATCATAGTTGAATTAAACTTGAGAAATGGGTGTACATATATACTGCATTAACTTTTCATGCACTCCCCTCTCTCTTTTTTGCCCTACCCCCTCCATCACCTTCTTTCTTTTTCAGCAAATTCACCAATCTCCCTGCTTCCTTCTGTATCTCTGGTTAGATTATTACATATCTGTACTTCTAATTTCTCATATTAGAGAAATCATGAAGAATTTGACCTTCTGGTTCTGATGCACTTCACTAAGCATAATGGCCTTAAGATGTATCCAGTTTTCCAAAAATGACCCAAATTTATATTTTTATGGCACAGTTGTACTCCATTGTGTATATATATATATATATCACATTTTATTTATTCAATCAATTGTTGATGGATATTTAGGCAACTTCCATGATTTATTTATTGTGAATTGTGCTGCTATGATCATGAGTGTGCATGTATGTATCTCTGTAATGTGATGCTTTTAGATCTTTTGGAAAGATATGCAAAAGAGGTATACCTAGATCAAATGATGTGACCATTGGCGAGATTATGTCAACTTGAGGCCATCAGGAATTATGTCTGGATTAGGGTTTAGGAACCATGCCTAGATTAGGCAGTTAGGACCCAGCCTGGATTGGAGTGTGAGTGATTTGTAGGCCAGTGAATGAGGGAAGGATGTGGGAATCCCAACTGGGAACTCAAGCTGTATAAAAGGAAGGAAGAAGAAAGAGCGTTACAGCGTCTTCCTATGGGAAAGCTCTCGCCTTCGCAACTGTCTACAGACGCCGACTTGCTACACTCTACAGATCTACATCACAGATTTGCTCCAGTCTTGACTTGAGCCTGTCCACCTGTCACCAATCTTCAGTCGCTGATCTTGAGTCTTTGGTCTTGGTCTTTGTCATCGTTCTTGGAACAACCAAGATCCGCAGCAGACTCTCACCAGACGTCCCGCAGTTCCGGACAGGTGCCCAATCTCACGGCTGATCAGCCATGGGACCCTCCAGCTCTCACAAGTGCAGGCCGCCATCTTGGGCTATCTCTGTCCTCAGACTTGTAAGCCTTCCAAATAGATCTTTTCGTTATAATTTTTGTAAATTCTGCCTTTTATAAGAACCCAAAACTAATACAACTGGAAATATTTATTTTGACTTCTTAGAGTTATCTCAGTACTGATTTCCATCACAGTTATGTCTTTCTAATTCTGTGAGGAGTGCTGTAGATATTTTGATGGAAAATTGCACTGACTATGTAGATCAGTTTGGTATTAGGGACATTTTGACATTATTAACTTTACCTATCCAGGATTAGGGGAGTGTCTTTGCATTTTCTAATGTTCTCTTCGATTTCTTTTTCAGCATAATACAATTTTCATTGCAGAAGCACTTCATCTCCTTGGTTAGATTTATTCTTAGATATTTAATTTTGGGGAGGCTACTGAGAATGGAATTGTTTTTCTCATCTCTTCTCAGTAACTTCATTGTTATTGTAGAGGAATGCAATTGATTTTTGTATTAATTTTATATGCTACAATTTGGCTGAATCTGTTAATTAGTTTTAAGGGTCTTCTGATGAAATTTTCGGGATCTTCTATGTAAAATATGTCACCTGCAAATAAAGATAGCTTAACTTCTTCCTTTTCAATACAGACTCACTTTATTTCAATCCTTGCTTGACCCCTCTGGCTAGGATGCTGGATTTTGTCAAAAGTTCTTTGTGCATCCATTGAGATGATCATGTGATTTTTGTCTTTGCTTTGTTTTTGTGGTATTGTGTTTATAGATTGACAATGTATTGAACCATCTTTGCAACCCTGGGATAAAGCTTGTATTGTATGGTCTTTTTAATTTCAAAAAATGAGTTTGAAAGTGTTATTATTTCTCTTTTAGTTTCATTAAAAGTTAGGAAAGTGTTGTTATTAACTGTCCTTTAAAGTTCTGGTAAAATTCTTCCGTGAATTCACCCAGTCCTAGAATTTACTTTTCACACATTGTGTTTCAGAGAACATAAAAAATCACAGCTGAGAAAAAAATTAGCTTTCTAAGAGATTCCTCTGTAGGCTACCTCTTTAAATGACTTGACCTGACCTGAAATTCAGCAAATACTATCAAAATTAAAACGTCTCAAAATCACTAGACTCTAGAAGATAAGTTTGTTTCTCATGTGGAAACAAATAAAAAATTCTGAACCTCTTGTAAATCTTTTTTGGAATTGAATAACTAAGTAAAAGGGTAGTAATTGGTGAATTCTAGATTTCTCATTTATGGAGTAAGATGTTCCGGATAAATGAGGAAGAAGACTAGAATGAACTCTCTATATCTTAATTAGAGTCAGAAACATTAGTCTTAAGTGATGTTAAGCTTAATCTAGATATATGTGGTTAGATTCTGTAAGTGTGTGTGTGTGTGTGTGCGCGCACGTATAAGTGGCCATGCATGCACATATTTTGCTGAAAAGATCTAGAAGCAGTCTCATCCAGGACTCAGGTCTTGGATGTTCAGATCATTCTCCAACAAAAGGAATTAAGTCTCCCTCTGATTCTAGAGCTAGGAAGGGAAAAACTTCATTTTATAGTGGAGACATCTGATAAACACTATACCAGTCATGTGATCCGGATTAACGTCATCACTGATGAATCATAGGCAGTGCCTTCAATCTGATGCAATGATAATGACCTTTCACCTCTGAGATCTTCCCAAAAATCAATAACCCCAAAGTAGGAAACAACAGACAAACTCAGTGTAAGAGATATTACCTTTTTCAAAAAAAAAAAAAATCTATAGCCCTAAACTAGAAAACATTAGACAAATCCAATTTAAGAGACATTCTGCATTCTACATTAGGACCATGTTCCTGAAAAGATTCAAGAAACTTGCCCCTGTTTTTGATCTTCAAAGTTTTCCCTAGGTGCCTAGGGAGAGGACAAACAAATGTGATGTAGTCTCTTAGTTGGGATCCTAGTACAGAGCAAGGACATTAGGAAAAATGTAAACAACAACAACAACAACAACAACAAATCGCAAATGACACATAGAGTTGCATTAAGAGCAGTGGGCCAACAGTGGTTCATTAGTTGTGACAAGTGTGCCATGGCAATGGGCAACATTAACAATATGTGAAATTGCATTCAGGACACACCGGAATTCTCTGTATTATGTTTTTCAACCTTTTCTGCAAAACTATTCTAAAACAAAAAATTCTACTTAAAAAAAAAGAACTAGATACTATGTTGAATAACCTATCCTCGAAACAATGTTGAAGAAGAGTCCTGTTAACATCCAGGTCAATCTAACTTTCCATTTCCCATTGGACACCACAGTTGGGCATACATGCTAGTGGGCCAAGCGGAACAGCTGTAAATCCACACGGTAATTGTTCAGATCCTATCTCTGCATTTATTGATGGCATGTCCTTGAGCAAATTAATCACTTTGAGTCTCAGTTCCTGTAGCAGGGTGAAATGCCAACTTAATTGGCTTTGAGATCTGCCCCGCATATTTGTGGAACACACTTCTTGGGTACACCTGGGTGGGTCATGGAGGTGTGGCTTTGGACTTTGGGTCTTATCCCTCACCCCTTCCTGTCTGCCACTGTTCCCTGGCGTTCCTTCCCAGCCACTGTGACCCAGGTAGCTTTGCTCCAACGCTTCATCTCTCCTGCTCTACATTGTGCGTTTCAGATATCACATCCAGCAATGGGAACGCTGATACAGCTCTCTGACCTGTTTCTTGTGGCTAGTGAAAATGAATACCTACTTCCCAGGGTTGCTCTGGAAAGACTGCATGAGTTGATATATTAAAGCACAAAAAACAGTGCCTCATGTGCGATAATTGCGCAATAAATGTAACTTGTGAGTTGGTAATTTGCATTTTTTAGGTAAATTACTGAAAACATCGATGCATCCTCTGAACAGGGTCAAAGCCCTTCTTTTGACTGGATTCCAGGTCAGAAGCACCTTCCTTTCCAGCTCGGAGATGCTCTAGATCTGTCCCTCTCAGCCAGGGCTGCTGGCATTGTCCACACCAGAGAGTGAGCAGGGCCCTTGAACTGCCCTGATCTGGGCCACCTTCCTGCTCCACCTAGCTGCCAGAATTCACCAGATGTGTCTGTCCCTTCTCACACCTCCTGAGGAGGTACAAACATAATTTAGAGGTTTTCATCACTTATATCTGTGCTGATAGAAGGATTCCTTATTTAAACAGCTTTAGTATTTATCAGGCAATAAGGAAAACAAGTTTGGAGTGACATGGGAATGGTAATGGCTACCCTAAATCCCAGGTCCTGCACTGTTCCTGTCCTGAGACAGTTCTATGTTCATTAAGGTCCCTCAGATCTTAAGGCAATGCAGAAACCAGATTCACACAATTACTATTGTGTTCCTGAAATCTGGATTCTTACCTTATTCATTCTTACCTAATTCAAAAACAATATTTTGTTGCATTAACTTTCTGTACAAAATTTTTAGTATCCCAATTCTCTCCATAGCAAACAGCTTGCTTCCAATGTTTTTTAAAAGCTAGATCAATTCTCCAGTGTGCTGTTTTGTCTAGAATTTAGTAAGAAAACATAATTCACAGAATCAGTTTTTATTATAAAATGATATCTTTACAAAGCAATGCTGTCATCCTTGGTTTTCTCTATATCTAATTTGCCTTCTCTTACTCAAAAAAAAAAGTACCTTAACTTTCTCCAGGCAGTAGACATGGCCCTGACCCTACTTCTCATTGCCCCTCATAGTATGTCTTTAGTCCATTAATAACTATTCTTGTAGCATAATCGGAAGGCATTTAGACTGGTGTGATAGGCTGATCAAACCACACTTCTTCACTATAAAGCAAAAGCAGCCAGGGTTGGTCATGAACATGACTCATCTAGCACTTCCACGACCACACCCAAACCACACAAGGCTGCAAGAGATCTGGCTGGGTTTAGGCCACAAAATAAATCCATCACATACAGCAAAATTGTATGCTTCAAAATAGCCTAATGTCACCGCTCTTCAGGGCTTGGAATAGTTTTAATCCGTCTTGTTGCACACCACCTCAAGTTACATATTAACAGTTTGAGTTTGCCTTAGTTTTTGTTTCTTTCCTTGCACTCCTTTTTTAGGTTCAGATTATCACATGAGGACACTGTGCCTTTTCCAAAAGGCTCTTCAATTGCCTGCAAGCCATAGACCTTGTTATGGGGGGAGGGGGGGGGGAAGCCTTTTAGATAAGATACTCAAAAGACTCTTTGGACACCTGCATCATCTTTATTTTTTTAGCTCAGTTTGTAAGAATCCACGGATTTCTAGAGAACAGTGTTACAAGCATGCCTCAAGGACCACTGAGGATGTTCCTAAGCCCACGTCGACTCCTCCTCCTCCTCTGGAGTAGAATTCCAGATCTCCATTAAGCCTCATCACTATCTCCTTTTTCCAGCTCCCACTCTACAAAACAAAGATCTCCCTGACCTGAACTAACTGGCTTAAGCAGGTCTGCTTTCCTTATTGAGGGGATCAGACTAGTAAGAAAGGTAAAAGAGAAATCAAGAAAAGCTTTCCTACCGTGGCAATAACTGGAGCACAAAGCACATAAACTGGGAACTGAGAAGCAGAAGGGCTGCCCGGACAGGATGAAGAAGCAGGCCTGGCAGGGGGGTAGGGGGGCAGGCTGCCGGCAGGAGGGCCGAGGGCCCTGACTATGCGCTCGCCTTCACTGAAGCCCAACAGGATTCGGAAATTTTTGGTTCTAGGAAGTGCCCTATACCCTTAAAAATAATATCACTCCATTCTCGTTTTAACCAGAACAAGCTATTTATTTACTACTTATTTTGATTCGTGGTTTTTCATATTAGGGAGACCGAGTGGTATTTAATCTCTGGAGTCTGGTTCGTTTCACTAAGTATAATGGTCTTGAGTTGTAACCATTTTCCTACAAATAAAGCAAATCTATCTGTTTTGTGACAGGATATTACTCCATTGTGTATATATACAACATTTCCTTTCTCCATTTCTCTATTGATAGATATTTGTGATCTTTCATGATCTAGCTATTATAGTCGTGCTGCTGTAAACATGGGTACGCCTGCATCTCTGTTATATGGTGCTTATAAGTCTTTGGAAAGATATCCCGAACAGGTATTGCTGGGTCAAATGGAATATCTATTTTTAGTCTTTGGAGGTATCTTCATAGTGCTTTTCATAATCAATGTGCCATGTGAATTGTTGTGAAGTAAAGCTCTCTGTGATTTTTGAGATTTTTAACCTCTTTTGCTCTCAGTTAGAAAACCATTCTGCATTGTAATTAGTACATATAAATTTGTGGAAAGAACTCCAGTACAAACTTTTGTGAAATTATCTATGATTTACACCATAAGTGATGTACAATGTTTTGTGAGTGTGTAAACACAAAATAGGAATAAATCCAACACAATAGAAATAAAAATGAGGAAAGATATTATCTAATACCACAACTCTGCTTGTCCATATGTAGGTTTGTTTCCGTCTGAAACCCGTGGGAAAATGTTACCTGCACTTTTGAGCCTAGTTTCTTTCTCTTGCTTTTAGTTGGTTCATGGGTGCAAATCTTAATTCACACAAATAAATTCTCGAGGATGTTAACAATGGCAGGGTATTCTGATATTTTATCATCCTCCACTTTGTTCAGGTACTTATTTATTTATTCATTTGTTCATTCGTTCATGTATGAGAGGTACTGGGGATTGAGCACAGGCCTTCTCTCTGAGCTATATGCCCAGTCCTTTTTGACTGTACATTTGAAAAAGAGTCTTGCTAGATTGCTAAATTGCCAAGGCTGAGCTTGAACTTGCAATCTTCCTGCCTCAGCCTTCCATCTAACTCTTTTTTAAATTGCTGATAGTGAGCCCCTGAACTGCCTGTACCCTTGTTTGAAAAGACCATGGGCCAGAACACATTATTAAGTGCTAAGAGCAGTTAAGAATAAGCAAGTGTATGTAAGTGACCACAGGGCTATCTTTGCTTGAGATGAGAGACTTCTCATTTCTAAAGCCATCTTCAGGGGAAACCCCACCCTTTCTCTCAGTACTGCAATCACTTTTAACAATCGTCTTTTTGGGGAAAGGCTTTCTTAACCATGGGCCACCACTGAAATCTGCCTGGTTCTGAGAGAAGATGAGGAGTGTGAAATCTTTCCTTTGCCCTGAACTTTGCTATCCTCTCCCAGCCTTGCCCACTTTCCCCACAGGAAGCCTGCTCCTTCTCCTTCACGAGGCTGTCCTCCAGTGGGGCCACGCAGGACCCAAGCTTCTCTCCTTTCCCCTCTCCCTGTGGTTCCTCATGTTGCCATTTGCCCGGAAGAATCTCACTTTCTAATTGATTGCCTAAGTCCTGAACCTCCTTCAGGTCCCAGTATAAACTAACCCTTCCAGAGACCTTGCTCAGGTCCCAATGCCCAGTGGTTTTCTTTTCCCTTTCTGATCTCCTATAGGCCTCAGTATTTCCACTGTGTATTTACTTACATAGAAAAATTGTTCTATAGCCTATGTCAAAATAATGGGCTTACAAAATTGCATGTACATTACAGATCCAAACATAAAGTCACATGTAAGAAAATAATGTGGGGACTTCGGATGATTCCATTTCAGTTTATTTTCTAGATTTTTTGTTTTAATTATTTCTACACAAATATATGTTATACAGTAAAAATAATTTTAAAAAAGTCTTTTTGACCTGGTTTGCAGGACTTCCATAATTTGAGCCCGTTCTAAACTTAGTGTTGAATTGCTCTCAAATTTATTGAAGGCAGTTTCCACCTGCAAATATATTAAAATATTCTGGAAAGTATAGAGTCCAATTTTTCTTTTACTTTCAGCTCTGTAATCTCCCAACCTGATAAAATATTGCATTAGTAATTGATTACCTTATTCTTGATGACATCTAAGTAAATTTTTGTAAAAGCTTGATATATCTAGAAGGTATTTGTGGAGGGAAAAGGGGAAAGAGAAAAAAGAATAATGCAATGACAGTAATTAAGAAGTAGAACATTAAAGTGGGATTTTAAAGGGAAAGCAATAACTGCTAGGTCAAAGCTACCACTACTAGCGAAACAGTAAGAATTCTGAATATGATGGTTGGTTATATTTACCCATTTATTTATTTGTACTCCCCAATCCTTTCACTACTTAGAGAACTACTTTATGGAAATCCTTTTCCCACTCTGTGTAAAGAAGTCAAAATACAATATTTTAGTTTCATAAATGTTAGGTCAAGACTCAAAGATCTGAAGAAAAATAAAAGAAAGAAAATCATTTTAGAATAACTTTGATGTTATCTCTCATTTACTTCTTGCCTACTCTAAAGCGGACTTGATATGTATTTTGACTCCCCACAGCAACTTTCAGAGGCTTCACTGACACCTTGGCACCTCTATTTTACAGAGAAGGCAGTGGCTGATGCAGTGAGACAAGCATCTGCCCACAGAGCCAGATCAGGCTCCAGAACCACCTCCACTGACTTTCATCTCGAAATTGTTGCCCTTCCTCTAAAAGCAACACCTCCTCTGTTCTCTTCAACTGACTCTTTTTCAGAATTTCCCAAATCATATTCACTCAGGAGCTCATTTTTAAATCCGGCCCACTCCACATCCAGACCCACTGTCATAACTACCCTTGTTCCAGGGAACAGAAGTGTGCACTTGGCCTCTGAGAAGAATTTTGGGATGACAAGCACCTGTTGGCTCACCTCCAAGCTCAGGTTGGGCCCAGCTCTGCCCTGAGGCAATGTGTCTGGACTGGTTGCCCTGAAAAGTACTCTGGTAAGAGATGCCCTAGGCATTCTGACCCCATCCTAGAGATACAGGGTGACTATCGCCCAGAGTGCACACAAGGTAGGGCCAAGAAATATGGTGAATGTTTCAGTTTTTTAAAAGTTGTACATTATAATGAATGACACAGTATAATGAATGATACACCCTCAAAATACTCCTTGATTTAAACAAACTTATCCCACCATTCTTGCCATATTCTGAAGCAGTTCTGGAAATTCTTTTTCTTTAGTGTCTTTAGTTGAGCTATTGTAGTATCTTGGTATTCTGAGCCAATCCAAAACATTTACCCTTCTTGGTTATTTTGACTTTGGGGAGGAATCAGACATAACAGTACCATGTCCAGTGAAGAAGGTGTCGAGGACATATCATATTTTTATGAGCTTGTCTTTCCTTTGAATAGCATGCAGCAGTAGTATTCATCATATTTTTAAATAATATTTCATGAAGAGGACCTCCAGAACTGCTTCAAAACCTGACAAAAACAATGAGGTGACAGTGGTAGAAGCAGGGGAAAGTATGCTGGGGGAGATTAAAGGAAATACGTCTTTTCCCATATTAAAGTCTTAAAAGATAAAATACTCACCATTTTGTTTCGATCCCATTTTGTGTCTCCCTGGAGCCCAAGGGGACATACGCAAGGCAACCACTGAGCTGTGGCCAGTCTGCTAGTGATCTAGAAGACAACGGCCATGGGAGAATTGGCATTGTTGGGTCACTTTCCAGTTGCTTCGCCAGCACTGGGCCAGAGCCAGACTCTCACATTGGGTAAGAGGGTTCATCTCAGCTCCAGCTCAACTGCACAGGAACTGTCTCCTGTGCAGCGTGTGCCCCTTCCCAATAAATTTTGTCACTGAAGTCCCTATGACCTCGGCTTCTGTCAACACCTTTTTATTTCCTGGGATCCTCTTGTCATGACATCTTATATTTTGCATTGCATCATTTTAAAAATAAGCACGATGAGCACATGCGCAACTAGTCCGCGGCAGAGGAGAATTGTAAACAGTGATGGTATCTAATTCCTTGTGTGGGTTTGAATGAATGCTGCTCATCTAGAGTCTCCATGTGGGAGGACACTTAAGTGCAGGCTTCACAGAGGAGTCACCTAACCATAGGGCTTCCTCTTTGAGGGTGTGCCATGAGCCGATTGTATCTGTAGCCAAGTTTATAATTAGGTACGACAGATTACTCAGTCAGTTCTTGTGTTTTATGTCTCTCCCCCAGGGTTTTAATTGAGCACTATTTAGTACTTAGGCTAAAATAAAATTATGTCAATTATCTTTGCTTAAAAATATCCCTGTGGTACATTGATTCTATATTTCCCCTGAAAGTGTGATATTCTTCTATCATGAATATTTTAATTATAGAGTGTGTGTAAGAGCCATTTGTAATTATCAAGCAAAGACAAATATTACCAGGCTTGGAAGAGACTGAGGGTTGGTGTAAAGGCGAGGCCTTGCTTGATCTGAATGGGATATCTTAGAGCCATCATAGCAGTGGTCTTCTGGGCACCTATAGACTCCTAGGCAGGTGAAGGGCATGAGTTTTGGACTTGGTTAAATATTGGTTTGACTCACAGCTCTGGCACTCACCTGTGCACTCTTAAGCAACATACTGAAGTGCTTGAGACTCCGTATCTTTATCTGTAAAATGAACCTGCTGATACATGCCTGGGACAGCTGATTTTTTTTTTTTAACCATGTCACAGAGAAATTCTGGCTTCATATACAGATTGTGCACATTTTTATCCTTTGACTCCCTCTTAACTCCATTCACAAGAAAGAAATTGACTTAAAATAAAGAATATATGAACCCACAAGGACAAAGGCAATCACACAGAAGATGGCGGCAGGAGTGAGACCACACATTCCTGTACAGGGGAAACTGACTTGTGCAGAAAGGAGACAGGTGCAACCTGTGGGCCTGCAGAGGGGTGAGCCAGGCTGATGCCAAGTTAGAGGTGGGCATGAGCTAAGAGGGAGATGGTGAAAATCTTTCCAAATTGCAGCTAGTATCTCCGGCACTTTCATCCACCTCACAGAGCAAGGCCACTATCCCTTTCCAACCCCAAAGAAGGGGAGAGGTTCACAAAGAAAGCACAATGAGAGAGGTTAAGGAGACTAGGCGAGCAGCCCAGAACACGCATGTAGCCAGCAGAAGTCCAGAAGACAACAGAAAAAGCAAGATATAACCAAAATGGGACCTTAAAAAATCAAAATTTATGGACGGTATGCTGCACACGTGCACATGTGCCATCTCCCGTGGGCATACCAGTGGTTCTCTATTTTCCAAGTCAGAATGCACCAGAGGCCTAAGGGACATTATCCACTGGGTGTCACAGAGAAACTGAAGCTTTTGTCCCACCCATGGGTTTCTGCTCATGAAACTAGACAACACATTGTTGTTGAGGAGCCCAAGGAACAATATATTTTTTGTCTGATTCAGATAGCAAAGCAGAGAAGAATTTAATCAGCACCACCTTTTGCCCACAACCACATTTCTTTCTAATCAAATTTGGGTCAATGTTTTATTCACTCAAAAGTTTCTTTTTTTCAGAGCTAGGGTTATAACTGAAAGGTAGAGTATTAAGTTAGCATACACAAGGCTCTGGCTTCAATACCAGTACTGAAAAAAAATCTTTTAAAAATATTTTTAGAAGATTATCTACCTACATTGTTACCCACACTCCAGTATGAGGGAAAATTACAGAAACTAGAGTCACAATACATCAATCAAAAACTATTTCAATGTCAAAATCAGAAAATATACTTCCAAACACAACTTTAAATATTTACTTTGCTCCAGTTTCTTGGGGAAAAAATACCTTCTCTAAACCTTCGGGACCTCTACCTTTAGAGGTATAACATAATTTGGGGAGCAATAAAAACTGTTTTGAGCAATAAATTGTGTACAGTAACTCCACAAAGAAGTTTTTGAGGTGGTAGCATGTTAGAGGAAAATGTCTGATTCTTAATATTGAGTTTCAAATACCAAGTCCCAGTTTCTAATTTCTAGAAACAAAGAACACTTATGAGCATGCTTACCTCCCTAGGCAGTATATTAACCGTGATAAGAGAGGCTGTGCTGTAGTCACCAGCACACCTGAGACCTCAACGGCTGGTTAAATGAAAATGCATTTCTTTGTCATGCAGAGTCTACAGCACGTCCAGTGGCTCTCCTAGGGAGCCTGCTTCCCGTGCATGCTATTTTCATCTTTAACTTCACTGGGCTCACCTGAGGGCAAGAGAGAGAACATGTTAGCTCACACCACTCTTTTATGCGTCACTGCAAAGGTAAGCCACATTACCTGGATATTTAGTAGGCATTAGACCTCGCTACCACTGGACAAGGAACATACGCATCACTGGGCTGTGTCATCTATTCAGTGTGGGGTTTAATTCACCCCTCTGTGAATAGTTTGTATCTGAAATGGTCCCCACATGCCTCATATTTTTGGATGTCATAAATTATCTATGGAGTTTATGTGCTATTGGGAGGTGGGGCCTGGTTGCTGGTTGAGAGGGGTGGATTATTGAGGATGCACTTGATCCCAGAGGCCATGGTAGATTACTGAGGGTGTGGTGGACTATGAAGGTGTGGCCTGGAAGGATATGCTCTTGTCCTGCCTTCTCCTGAGGTCCTGATCCTTTCTCTTGCAATGACGTTAGCAGCCATACTTCTTAGACACTTCCTGCCATTGCCAGGCCTCGGGAATGGACTGAGACCCCCTGAAACCATGAGCTAAAATAAGCCTTTCCTTCCTTAAGCTGTAGATGTCCAGTGTTGTACTCTAGCACCAAAGAAGTAACTTTGACAGTTATTCAGTTTTGTCAACTGTAGTACTATATATTTAAGAAATATTTTCAGAGTGTGTCTGTCTCAAAGGTCTCAGTGAGTTAGGGATTGTATCACCATCATTTTTACCTACCTTGATGTGTCCACTAGGCTTTGCTGATCTCTGCTCCATTTTTGACCTAAAGTTTAGGTGCAAGCCTCAGAGGAACACATTACTTTTGAGTACAATTTTACAGCTTGACTATCCACAATGAAGTCTATGATGTATGTATCATAAGCACAACTTTATATGTAATTTTTCTTTGCATCTAAGAGACTGATCAGTTGAATCAAGTCACATCACTGGTTCTAGAAAGAAGATTAGAATCCAGTTCTTGTAATCCTTTGGACTTATCCACTTGCCCCAGAGCTAGCTAGACACCAAGGTAACCACCGTGGCTTGGTCTGATTCAGAGAGAAAAGTCATGAAAGAGAGCTAGAATTAGGTTCTTGACTTCAAATATTTCACAAAACCTGAGAAGTCATTGTCCAGAGAGAGGCAGACTTCCCACTATGAAGCACGAAAGGCCTCTTACGAGAGAAAAACTTAACCATGTTTATTGAGATGAAATACCCACTGTGTCAGGCAGAGGTTAAAGTCAAAAATATGTTATTCTTCATGTACAGTGCTACATGCTATTCATGCAACAAAAATATGAATGTGCACCTACCAAGTGCCACACACTATTCTAGGCCATGAGGACAGATCAGTGAATAAAACATATGAAGTCTCTGTTGTATTAGTCAGAGTTGGATTAAAAGGTCATTTTTGCCAAACATGAATCTCCAAACCAGAACTTCTGAGTCAACCTAATTGTGATGAGTTCCTGTGATGAACCACTACCTAGCTGTGTGGTCATGAAGACACCAGTATTTTATTACATAACACACACGTACATGTTTAACTATGTTTTAGATGTAGATATAGATAGATACACACACATATATATAATAAATATGTGAACACATGTAGAGAGTGTGTGTATATTTATTTATTTATTTATGTATATGAGGGAGAGATAAAGGAAGAGCTACTTTATTAAACTTTAAAATAATGAAAATACAAATTTTGAAATACTTGCAATAAATACCGAGACATCTAAAGAATCCCATCTAAGTCTAAACATAAAATTAGTTTAATACATGCCTTGCACACACAGCCTAAAGATAATTTTGGATTAGGGAAGCTCAACCTGTCTGCATAAAACCTTCCTCAGTTCAAACTGAAGATGTACAGGGTAAATAACTCTTACAAACTGCAGTGTTGCATTTGCTACCACTTAGTAAAACAGCATTCCCTTCAAAGGGTTTATTATTTAAATAGAAATAACATACACATATACTAATTCAAGTGTTGACAGTAACACAGAGAGAAATAGGCCCATGAGGTGAAGGTGCATACCTGGTTCACGGTATTGCTCAGAAGCTCTGTGCTGAAAAAGTCGGTTCAGAAAGATGAAGATGGGCTAAAGTTTTCAGATAAGTTCTGCAGGTGGGTTTTAATAACGACAAAGACACGTAGTTCAGCCAAAAGAGAAAAGAAGTCATTGTAGCCAGGAAAAACAACCTCGTGAGAAAATCTCAAGTGCAATGGAAACACAACCAAAGGGTGGATGAGTCTTCTTACCTTTCTACCTAGGACCTAGGGGCATCACAACCTATATGAAAAGGTTATTACTTTCTAGACTCAATGCCCAAGTCAAAATTCAAATATACAAGGCAGTTTGCAAGTAGAGAGAAAAATATCAGAAAAACATATGAACACATTTTGAGCCAGGGTCTTTTATACTGTGCTCAAATTATCTTCCTTCTTGGGTCTTTTGGCTGCTGTCACAAAGAACTACTAACTGGGTAACTTAGAACAACAGAATATATTCTCTCGCTGTTCCAGAAGCTTCAAGTCCAAAATCAGGATGTCAGCAAAGCTGTGCTTATGAAGGGCTGGGGAAGGATCTACTGCTGGCCTCTCTCCTGCTGGTTTCTTGCTTTCTGGGAGCATAATTCCAATTTCCACGTGTCATTCTCTCTGCGTGTGCACCTGTGTCTCAATTTATTCTTTTTATAAGGATGCCTGTCATACTGGAGTAGGGCTCACTCTAACAACCTCTTTTTAACTTGAGTAGCTCTGTAAAAAACCCTGTATCCAAGTAAGGTTGTGTTCTGAAGTAAGGGGTTATGAGTCCAACATATCTACCTTAGACAGACTGACACATATCTATAATACTTCAAAAGATGAAACTAATTTAATAATAAAAAAGATACAATGGCTCAAATGACATGATCCACAGTTCAAATAAGTAAAGCCACAGCAAAGCAAATTAGTTTCACAAAGTGAGAATCTTCTTTGTAAGATGGCTGCTATTGCCACAGAACTTCAATTTGAATGATAACTTTCTATGTACTGTCTTGTACAACTAATGCTTTGGAGGATGGGACTGGATCCGAAAGGCAAGCACAATACAGAGAAGCCTCCAGAGTACTGTTGACCTTACAGGTATGGAGAATTGAGCTATGAGAGAGCTGGGTTCATTCTTCCACAGAGGTAGAAAAAGAAGTGATTGTAATATGAAAGAAAAAGTATTTCAGGGGAAGGTAAATGAAGAAAGGCAAGAGCTAGAGAGATAGCTAGGTGTGCTGTAGGCTCTGGAAATAGAAGCTCATGGCTAGAACCCAGCAGTCTCAAAGCACGAGGCTGCTCACATCAGATGCTGCCACTCTGGAAGATCACAGAAGGGAATCTCAGCTCTCCTAGAAAACCACCAAGGACTCTACGCACTGAAGACAGATAATTTAACAGTGCTAGTTAGAAGAGGTTACTGACTTTGAGGGTGGCCTGAGTGTGGGAAGGCAAGGAGATAGGGAGGCAATTGAATCCAGAATCTGCATTAAGCTACATCCTGAGCTCTTAAGTTGGCCAAACTGTTTTTGACCTTACGATCTTCCTGCTTCACCCTCCCACAGTGCTGAGATTACAGACTTGCACCACCGTGCCCAGCTGGGCACTGAGACTTGAGGGTGGAGCTCTTTCCACAATCCATTCCACAGGTGGAGAGAAAGTTGCCAAACTTAGAAAGATTAATAAGGAAAGTAGAAGTAAAAGACTGAAGGAAGGCTCTTACATTCCTACAAGTATGAGATATCTTTGTACCTTCCTGTTGCCAGACTTGTAACAACATTCTTTTTGTTTTAGTATCACTAGAGAAATGAACAACATATTTATCCTTTATTCTAAACATTCCCAGCAATCCACAGTTGTAAAGTTGTTTCTCTGTCTCTAGCTAGTACCATTAACATCATGGTTATTCTGTGAATCAAGTAATTCTTTAGTGACCGTCTTTAAGGCAAATGGGGGAGAGATTTAATTGAATGCGTAATAATTTCCATCCTAATGTCCTGTGAAATAGCAATTTGAAGGTGCTTTTGCCATATTTATTCTAGTCTCCATTCATTTTCAAAGCTTTATGGAATTATGCAGCACCGAGGAGTGTTACAGATGTGATAAAAACCACTCTCATTCTCTTCAGGAATAACAGAGACCTTGCCCTAGTTCCTGGGAGTGCCACCAAACAGACCTCATCTGCTGGCCTCCTTTGAGAGCCGACACTGCTTCAGAGCCACCTCCCTCTCCCAAGACCATGCCCTTTCCTTTCCCCCCAGTCATATCTGATGACTTGGAGCAGACTTATGGAGGCTTCCTTCATTTCCCCAACCCCCGTTCCCATCAGCCCCACAGGGTCATCTCACCACAGATCCCTGTGTGAGGCGGCCGATGGATCTGCCTCCATTCTCAACTTCTCCTCTTGCTGGTCCCTCCCTTCCCAAGAAGCACTTCTGTAAAGGAGACGCTGTCTCAGTCCTCTTAGGTCCACAGAGAGAAGCAAGAAACATTGTCATGCCAAAGAACATGAAGGCATTTTGTACATATTTTACCATCTGGGGGGAAGTGGGACATGAATTGTGTGTAATGAATCCTAAGGGACTGTCTTTACATACATGTATGACTCAGATTGTTGCCTGGCACTGGTATGAATTAAAACTACTTCGATTGCTATTTATCCTTTATTGTCTTTTCCTGGGTCCCTCTTTTTTTCAATCTCAATTCTTTTCTCTCTCCTGGCCACATTTGCATCTAAACACCAGTCTAGAGTGTTCTGAGAATTAACTTGAGATTCCTGAGCCCTAAATATAATTCTGCAATTGGCTGATTACTCCTTCCAGTTGCTCCTACATAAAATACACCACTGAAGCCATGATTTGGGGTAATTCAATAGTCAGAAGCAGGAAGCTCCAATTCAGATGCATACACGCTACATAATAAAGACTTTTAAGAGCTTTACCTATTTTGCTAATTATTCTTTGTCTATTTACAGGGAGTTTTTTATTCTGATTTATTCAGGAAAAATTGACTACTACCAAATGAAGTCAATTTGGCTGAAAAGAGAGAGCCAATACAACTGGTAAGTTTTAGTGAGATTGGAGGGCACCCAAATGTCAGCCAGAAGTTGAGGGGGGGTTGTTGGGGGATGGGGGTAGCTTCTGTCCTAAGGATGTGTGATTGGGCAGAAATGAACACTACCCAAAGTTGGAAGGGACTGCTCCAACCCTGGATGCCTCTGAAAAAAACTCAGCATACTGAGTCACCAAAGACCTCTGAGCTACCAAATGAAATAGGTTCTCTCGCACATGGTCTGGCTCAGTGTTTGAGCGACATTGGCTTATTTACATGTACCTCCTCAGAGCTTAGCTGTCATCAGATTGTTTCTGTTATAATTTCTGTAAATTCTGCCTCTTGAAAGAACCCAAAATAATACATCCATGGAGTCAAAGTTTCAGTAATTCCCCACTGGCTGCAGAGAAAGTGAAAGCACTTCTTCAGCTTGGTTGAGATTCTTCTTTACTCATTGTTATTGTCCTGCTTTTGTGAGTTGTAGCTGTCAAGTAACTCCTGCAGGCTAGGATTGTTATCGCTTGTGATTTTCATGTCTAATATGTCACGTCACACATGCTGAATAATGGGCTCATAAAGGAGTTTCTTGCTCTTGAACACAAACCCTCAGCTCTAGCCAGGTGGTGGGTTTCGCTTTACTTACTGAGGTTCCCCACCCCTTCTTTTTCCATTCACATGCCCCTTGTCACCCACCCTCCTCAATCCTCCTCTCACACCTGATGACCAACAACAGCCGTGGAAACCCACACTCCTGAGGCACACTTGTTCTCACTCACATACTGGTGGCTTTCCAGTGCTATCCCATCATGCGTTAGAATACAAGTGCTAAAACATTTTACCTTACCTGTAAGTCCCCAGAGGGCAAAGATTGTGTATTTTTAATCTTTATGGTTCCCCTTATGCTTTACATTGAAGGGTTCAAAGCCAGGCGTGGAGGCGTGCACTTGTACCCTACTACTGGGGAAGCAGAGTCAGAAAGATTGTGGGTTTCAGGCCAATTTGGGGAACACAGTGGCACATAGAGAGACCCTGTCTCAAAAACAAAACCACACACTCTTAGGAAATACAAAACTCAATGGTTTAAATTTATTTTAAAATACTCTGCTGAAAAACACTTGACATCTTAATATCAACTTTAGAGAACCAGTTTTCTTCTAGGGTTAAAATAATGTGCTCCCAGGATCCACCTAAAATGTTGAATCTGGGAAATTCAGACTCCTTAGTAAGAAAACTGTTCAAGCTGCTTCCTTGGGCGGGGCCCGGGGAAGACCTTCCTGTGGGCATCTCACCCTTGTATTTTGTGTTTGTTTCAATTAGCGCAGGGGCTTAGTCACAATCCTAACGACGCTCTTCCCAAGCTAATGACCTATTTCCTTCATTCGGAGTGTAACTGATGACACCAATCACACGTGGACAAGCACGGTGCCTATAATCCAAAGTCTTTCATTCTGATATGTATGTATATATGCATGCTGTTGCATTGCAACCTGCTTTTTGAGATACTAATTATGTAGACAGTAAGTGAAGCATAGTGAAACATTTAGTAATAAACGTGTTTAAATGTCCTCCCCTCAACTAAGAATGCTGCCAACTTTTACTTGAAGAAAAGAAGTCAGAATCCTTCAAGTTGAGGAGGTAAGGGGAAGTTAAACTTTTGTCCTGCCTAACTCCGCGCGGCATGACTTTTTTTTTCCCGCATCATGTTGGTTTTTCTGTCTTCGACTGCGTAAGGCAACTTCAGAGATTGATCTAAGTCCCTAAAGAACAATGGCTGTATTGCTGGGCGACAGGTTTCGCTGTCAGGTCTGATCATGACCCAGCAGCAACCGCAGGCTGACAGGCTCTGAAGACAGTTCTCTGTAGGCTTATTAAATAGGACTTCCGAGCACCAAAACCAGGAAGCGCTGTTTCAGCTGAGCTCAAGACAAAAGCAATCCAACCACAGAAACAAACCCCGCCAGGTTGCAGGAAGGGCTCTGCGGGTTTAAATCTGGATGATTCTCCGGTTTGGATCGGAACCTATGGCCTCCTGCCCAAACACTTTATGAAAACTATCGAAACTGCTCGACCTACAAAGTAAAAAAACGTAGGGCGCACACCCAGGGGCTTGCGCAAGCACACACTCGCAGACCGATCTGTGCTGTGGTGGCTTCCTTACCAGTCCAGATTTGGGCCAGATAGGCGTTAGGGACCCTTCGCCTCTGCACAAGGGCAGATTACGGAAAAGGTGACTCTCCGGATTCCTAGGGAGGAGCGGAGAGGCGTGACCGGCCACGCCCGGATAGGGTTCGCTCTGCACGGCAAGTCACCTCCGACTCACCCCCTTCTTGACCCACAAGCAACCGAGCGATATTCCGGAGGGCGGGGCGGCGCCCCTGGGCGACGGTCGGGCGCGGTGAGGGTTAAGTTCCAGGCCCGGCGCCCGGGAGCGGGGCCCGGCCAGCACAGGGCAGGAAGGGGAGGGCCCGGGGCAGGGAGCCGGGCGGGCTCGGGGCCCGGTCGGAAAAGCCGCCTTGCGGCGCGGCCTCCGCCCTCCGCAGCTCGCGCCCCGCCCTCCCTCCCAGTCGCGCCGCGCCGTCCCGGCTGCGCCCTCCGCGGCCTCTCCATGTCGCAGCCCGGCCCGCCGCCCGCCGCCGCCCCGGAGGTGAGTGGCGCTGCAGCCGAGCCCCGGGCTGGGCGACGCGGGGACCCCGTCCCGGAGGGTCAGGTCGCCTTCTCTGGGCACTGCGGGCCTGGCCCGCTTGTCCTCCCGGGACGGAAAGGGCGCGGGGCCCTTGGCCAAGCAAGTGACCGCGGTCTGGGCCAGACGCGCGGGGCTGGACAGACAGGCGCGCGGAGCAAAGTTGGCTGGTGAGAGGGGAGTGACCCGAGCATGAGCGCGCCCGCGAGAACCGAGTTCACCGAGGGACCCCCACCCCCAAAAGAGAGGGGTGTCTCTAGGCAGCGGAGCCCGTCCGCCGCCTCGAGTCCGCGCCGCAGGGCGTGGCGGGCTGCAGTCACAACACCTCGGCGCGCAGAGCGCAGAGCCGCACCGGGGGCGGGGCCACGGGGCGGGGCCACGGGGCGGGGCCGGGTTGTGCGGGCGGGGCCTAAGTCACTCCCCTGGCTCCCCTACCCGCCTGCCGAGTTCAGTGCGAGCCTGGTCCCAGCCAGGCGCAGCGTAAGCCCGGCGCTCCCCGCCCCTCACCCCGAGCCCTTGCGGGTCCCCTGCGGCGCCGACCGGCGCAAATCGCTTATCGCCATGGCATTCGCAAGCTGGTGGTACAAGACGGTAAATAGAGGCGGCCGTGCCTGGGCAGGGCCGGGGAGGAAGCGTGGTTGCTTGGCTTTGCCTAGAAATACTGCGAGGGGTTTGGCAGGGAAGGGCGGGGATCGGGTGGGAACTCCCCGCAGACCTCAGGTTAGACGCGGGAGAGGCTGGAGACTCACCCCGCTGTGGTATGCGAGCGTGCGCAGGGACTCGGAAGTCGCGCGCGCCCACAGATTGAATGGAGCGGGGGTTGCTGGAAGGGGTCCGCCCCTCGTGGAGGATCCTTGGATGGACCCGGACGCAGGCTGCCAGAGCTCAGAGCTAGAGTGTGCATTAAACCCTAAAGTAAGCCTCAAAACTTGAATGAAAAGTTACTGGACGGGCAATTTCAAACTCGCGGGAGGAGAGGCCCTAGGGGCGGGGCAAGAAGAAAAGCCAGAAAGACCGGGAGACTGAAGAAGCAACAGCGAGTTGGGAGAGAAAGGCCTCCTTACTTCGTATGAGGGACAAAGATGTTCCCTTTGCTTCGTGCACTGGGTGCGTGCTCTGCCAGCGAGGTGTGTGAGATCCAGTCAAGCCGGTACTTGCAATGTTTTGAAACAGAAAGTATGATTTAGTGTTAGATTCCCTTCCAAGAGAAAAGAGGGCAGAACTGTTGATGATGGAGAAACCAAGTATCTCCGTCCTTATTGATGTAGAGGGAGAAATTCAAAAAGTTGGAGCCCCCTCTCTCTCATCGTGTGATGTTGGGGGAAGCAAAGAGTCTGTAATCGGACACTTTGGAGCTGGAAACCCTGGGCTGGAATTAGAAAATTATTGTTTTTCAGATAATGATTGAGTGTTCATCGTCAGCTTTGAGCCAGGCAGCGTACCAGCCGGCAAGAACACTGTGAGGAACAAGGCAGTGTTCTTCTCAGATGACAATGAGTGATTTTTGAATGGATTTTTATAACTGTCAAACAGCAGTGATAGGCACTACATAGGGATTGACTTAGGTGTATGTGGTCAGGTATGTAACCAAATTTGTATACTAAGATGCAATATACATATGCTCTTAGCGATAGAGCACTCCATTGTTCCTGGAGATATTTCTTCATGAGTATTTTCCACGCCTTTCCTATTTTTTAATGTGCCATTTTCCTGGAGTGCTAAGAGTAGAAGTTTGCTCTGAGTCATTGTTGTCCCAAGGTTATCATCAAAATGTACCATGTGAATTATCTGCAAATACGGATGGCTGGAATTCAGAGGTGAAATTAGACTTCTTCCACGTGTATGATTCTCTAAAGAAAATCAGTCTGCGTTCCTTGGGTAAAAGTAGCTTAAATTCGTGCTTTTGTCCTCTTATGTGTAGAGATAATTGAATATTTTTGCTAAAACTTCTTAGAATCCAATTTTGTAACTGTTATTTTTACAAGACACACATTTATTTACCTAGTGGAAACCTCCTTGAATCAGCAACAGGCCTGTGATCAAACAAACTTGAGCTTTCCCCAGCCCAGTGCTAGCCAGTAAAGAGAGATACAGTGTGAGCTACATGTGGAATTTCAAATTTTCTAACAGTCATACTAATAAAAGCAAAAAGGAGCAAGTGAAATTAATGCTGCTATATTGTAATCAACCAGTGGTTTCCCTGATACCATTTTAGTATGAAATTAATGTGCAAAGCAATGAAATACTTTACATCCTCTTTTCCATATTGATTCTTAAAAACCTTGCATGTATTTTATGCTTATAGCATGTTTCTACTCACACATGTCACATTTCAAGTGTCCCACAGCCACAGGTCACAAGTGGTTATCACGTTAGACAATAAGAATGATTCTAAACCACAAATTTCTTTTTTTTAAAATTTGAGATTAGATAGGTGATCACAGACCATTTTGAGATTCAAGTAAGAGTTATGGATGATTCCCCACAACAGAATATACAGATAAAAAAATATATAATTTCCTACATAACTTCAAAGAGTTCCAAGATTTCTCTAAAGCCCACTCATAAATCCCCCAGTTTATAATATATACACCCATACACTTAAACACATTGTTACATTATGTGTGTATATAAAATATATATTTATGTATGAAACACACATGTACATGTAGTACACGCTTATTTTTATAAATTTGTGTGTATCGGTATTAGTATCTATAAAGATGTACAATCAACTTTCTACACCTGCATATCCAATCAACCACAGATCAGAAATATTCAAAAAACGATTTTGTCTGTACTGAATCTGTACTAAGTCTTTTTTCTTGTCTTTTCCCCTAAACACTGGAGTATAGCAACTCTTTACCTAGCCTTAGGTTATCTTAGTCATCATAAATAGCTGAGGGACAGAGTGTGACATGTAGAAGAATGCATGGAGGTTACATAGAAAGACAGTCTCATTTTGTGTAGGTAAGAAACTTAAACTCCTGCAGATCCACAGGGGTCCTGGAACGGATCCCCCCACAGATACCAGGGGATGGTGTCTATACCAAGGATTGGCTGGATACACAAAACCTTTTCAGAATACTGTGGGCAAATCCTGCAATTAAAATGTCTTTAGTGGCATGCTTTAAGTACTTAAAAAGATGATGTTAATAAATTACTCAGCTTTCCAAACTTAGGAAGAGTAAAAAAAAATAATTAAAAGATTGATATAAAATATGTTCATTGCAGAGCGTGTCACCTCTACAGCTCGTCATTTCCACTCCAAACACTATCAAGACCTATGGATCTTCCAAAGAAGCATGAGATTATAGTAAAAAAGAAAACATAAAACTTACATATCACATATATGTAAAGATAGATTTCGAGAGCATCACACCAATGAAACAGAAAGAACAAACTTAGCTCACCGCAGTAATCAGAGTCCCGAGTCATAAGTTGATTCTATTGGTCCATTTTAATTACAGGTGTTTTTTTGGCCTAATTAGACCCTTTGGCCCTATGATAGCCTGAGCACAGGGCCCGTCAATGGGGAGGCCGCATCCGTGCAGCCAGCCTGGGAAGAGTGTCACAAGCCATCATGGCAAAAACAGATGACTTGGCTGCAATGAATTTAGAAGTAACAGAAGCAAAATTATAGAGTCTACAAAAAGAATGTGGGTTTTTGGGTAGTGAGCATGCAGAGTTCCAGCACAACCTTCCTCTTTTGGCTGCCTGTTTCTGAATAACTTACTTTCCATTACATGCAAGTTTTTTTTTAAAGCTGTGTGTATATTTTATAATATTGTTCTATAATCGATTTTAGTACTTGCCAGAAAGCTAATTATACCATATGAATGCTTTTTAAAGAAATGCATCACTCCCTGGGGCAGGAAACAGTGGGTGGTCATTTGAGATGCCAAGGGTGGGTGATTCTTTCTGAGCAGGCTGTCTCAGGAGATGCAGACAATTTTTAAGCTGACCATCTCCCCTACCCCGCCCCCCCCCCCCCCCCCCCCCCCCCCCCCCCCCGGGTATTTATAGGTGTGAATCTTATTAGTGTGATAATGAAGATATGTTCTTACAGTTGTCTCAATTTTTAAAGAAAATTTATCTAGAGAGCTTTATAGTTACCATACATGAGAAATGTATGTATTAGTGTCTTCTAATTATGAAAATCGTGGCTAGGCCCAGTGGTGCAGGCCTGTAATCCTAACATTCTGAGAGGCTGAGGCAAGAAAATTACAAGTTTAAGCGCAGCCTGGACAATTTAGCAACTTAGCCAGGCCCTGTCTCAAAAAACAAAACCAAACAAAACAAACAAACAAAAAAAAATTGGACATGTAAGCTCAGCCCAAAGACTGAGTTAATTCCCCAGTATAACAACAAGAGAAAAGTAGAAAGACGGAGGGAAGAGAGTGAAAGATTCATATCTGCTTTGTCCAATGAGCGCTGCTTATACGAGCTGCCTCCTCAGATCAGGGCATCAGCTAGCTTAGGAGGGGAAAGGGTCTATGACTAGAGTTCCTTGAAAATGTGTGAAATTTATATTGACTGTAGAAAACTCCAGGAATACAGGAGAAATGCTGTCAAGTTCCCTGCAGAGTACTGCAGACGCAAACATTTACAGACCGTTCATGGCCAGCCTTCTCTGTCATTTCTCAGGGATAAAAACCACAGTTACATCCTAATGATTACCACAATGGCAAGGATTATATAAACTATTTAACGACATGGCTTCTTACGCATCTTCTGAGAAAACTCACAAGGCCTGACTGCTGGTGGATCTTAGGAGCTAAACTGGCAGTTAGGCGATGGGGGCTGCCTCTGACACTTGGAGAGAAAGTACAGGTCTGTCTATCACTACCTGTGTCTGTCCAGCAGAATCTTAAAGTGTTAAAAAAAGTGTGCTTAGAGTCCAATTATCCTTACGTTGTTTGCCTCTAATGCTTACCTTATTTTACATGCAAACACCAAAGCCACTTTTTATAGTTTGATAGGCTGATAACAGATGTTTTTAGAGAAGCATCAGAGTGTCACACATTAAAAACCAGGCCTTTCTGTTGTGTGCATTTCTTTAGTAATTACACTCCCATGATACCTAGCTCATAATGGACACTCACAAATTTTTAAAGAAAAATTAACCCCACCTCTTACATTAGCTTTTCCCATGAGTTTGGGCTGTTCCCAGTATTAAACTAAAACCAAGCTCGTGTGTTGCTCTAGACTAACTTAAGGGAGCCAAATACTCTTAGAATAAGAAAATCCTAAACTACTTGAAACTTGTTCTTAGGACTTTTTTTTTCACATACATAGGAGAACAGAAAAGAGTGTAATAATGTATTCCCCATATACAAATCAACTGGTATCAACAATTATCAACATTGCGCCAATCTTGTTTTATTTGTCTAACCCAAACAACACACTTGCACATATAAACACATACATGTGAGCAAACACATGCACACACATGCACACACACACACACACATACACACACACACACACACACACCGCCTTTCCAAAGTACTTTATGACATGGGAGTTACAAATTGAGTGTTATACCTGAGCCAAGTTGTCGTAGATTATTGGGAAAAATAAATTGCATATCTCTTATATATTTTAGTATCTCTGATGTCATACGGAGGTATAAAACATCAAGACAGGCAAAGTACTAAGCAGATTTGTATATCTGGCTCCTTTTACTTGACTTTTACTCCTTTTACTTTAGGGAAAATAAAAGTCTAAATTCTTCTGCTCTAATGTTTATAGACTGAGAAAATGAAATCTTCAGACATTTGTTTGCTTCTTATATTTCACTGTCTCATAATTCAGCATAATCAGGTTGATACCAGGGAAAAAGAGAGTGGAATAACTTTTATTGTATCCTTCAAATGAATGACACATTGGGCCAGGCTCCTCTGTACCATCAGCTTTTCATAAACATTCAGCCCCCGGCAGAAGACACTGGGAAGTTAAATTACTGGCCCACGGTCACGTAGCCTTCTAGATGCATGCATTTTCTGTCCTGTCAGTTCAGTGGTCAACAAAAAGACAGAAAAATCTCTGAGTATTTAATGCAAAAGGAATGCACTATAGGGAATTGGTTACCCAGGTAACCGAAAAGGCAGGAAAACTAGCCAGGAAAGGTGAGGCGACCTAGAGTCTGGACATTACAGGAAACAGCTACCAACCTTAGGCTGAAGGGACAGAGGGAGAGACGAGGTCATCCTGCAGGAACTGGCATCATGATTGGTTTAGACTAAGAGTCACACTGTGTACTGGAGAATACCCCAGTTCTCTCCGAGGCAGAGAGAAGGGAAGAAATATCATCCCCTTCATTGCGAGTTTTTTGCCTACCCACCTCCCCTAGGCCAAATTCAACTTGAAGCCACCAGGCAAAAGAAATGTAGCCAGCAGAGACCCCTGTGACATCATCAAAGCCAAGGTAGAGCAAGGAATCCACCTAAGGCACTGGGCGCAGACACCTTTGCATATTTGTCTTTGTTTTTTTTTTTTTGTTTGTTTGCTAAATAGTCTTATCTTAACAAATAGGATACATATGAGAATAGATTTGAACAGATTTTATAGGAAATACATATTTGCACACTTTCTCTTAATTTTTCTCAACCTTTCTCTTTTAGTTTACAGGTCTTTTAAAAAAAACACAAGTATTTTTCAGGGAATGTTTTGTTTGTGGAAATGCACTTGGTCAGCCAATAATTGTTTTGGTCCCACCACAAGTCTAGAAAACAATATGGTTTACTATCTCTTTGGGATGGCAAGCTACACATTTATGAAATGATTAGCAGGTATGACAGTGCACAGTGAAATGCTAATCTGTTAGCTTTACTAAGAAAGTAGAAACTGTTGTGCATGTATGAAGATTTGATGTTCCTCCAAGGCTCAGAATTGGGCAGAGAGTGCTGGGGTGAGCGTAGGACACTGTGCTCCTTTGCTGAGCATGGTTAACCCAGAGTGAGCTTGGCACTGTACCTGTCTGCCTGACCCTGGGAACCTCCCCCTGGGTACCAACCCAGTGGGTGGTTTGAGGAGCAGAAGCTTCTACTTCCTGTGAAGGTACCTACAAATCTTTCCTCTAAATCAGTGTTTCCAAATCTTAGCTGCATATTAGGATCAACTGGGGAATTTTAGAAAAATATATCCACACCCAGGCTCTATTCAGACTAAATCTAAAATCCTGCTCTGGGACCCGAATGCTCCCGAAGCTCCCTAGGTACTGAGGACAGGCTCTGAAGAAAGGGACTCATTGCTAACCTAACGCGAGGGCTTCCTACACCTCAGGAGGACCCCTGAACCACCTTTTTCTCAGCATTGGTGGCTGCACAGCGGGAGCGCGGAGCTGCAGGAGGGCACCAAGATCGTGTATATTGTTTGGTGATCCTGCTGCAGCTTTCCCTTGACATTCAGATATCGATCTCAGTGGCCTTAATCTCCAAGTGAAAGAAGCACACTTTTTAAGTTTCCAGATTACCTTTACTGATGTCTAGAAGTTCATCACAACCCGTACAATTAACCACGAATGTATGTGACACAAACTTACAGATAGATTCACATGGTGGTGCTGTAGAGAGTTTCTGCTTCTCCTTGAAATAAGCTCTGTAGTTTTTCTGTCGTTTTAAAATTTCAGACTGAAGCCACTATTTTTTCACAGTTGGACTTAGCCCTGCAGGACTATTATTCCGCCTCCTTCTCGTATGGGTGTAGAGATTTGATTTTGCATTGATTTTGCCCTGTCTTTGTGTACATCTTTTTGTAGCTGGATAACAGTAGGGAAAGTTCCCAGACCAAAGCTGGAAAACCACACCTCGGCATGAGGAGAAGCTTCTGGCAGGGTTAGAACTCAGGCTCCACGCTTGGCTCTTGATGACAAGTGATTTCTCGGGAGGCTGGGGCAAGAGGATTGCCGTGTTTTTGAGGCCAGTCTGACTACAGAGTGAGGCCCTGCCTCAAAAAAAAGCTATTTTTATTTATGTCTTTATATTTTGTACGTATTATAAAAAACAAATAAAGCAAAAGTCTTTCTATTTATTGAGAGTAAATAATTATTTTGAAATTATGAAATATAAATGCTTGTATATTTAAGCCGTCATTGTAGTTCAGCATTTTAAAAAGGCATTCATTAAGTATAGCCTTCTCAATCTATAACCTGGAATCAAACTCTGGGTGAGGTGATTTTTAGCATTTCAAAGAAAGCAAGCAGTTAATGATACTGGTTAGTCTGGATGGCTACAATGGAACCTCTTTGAAGAACCATAAGGAAACTATTTTTAAAAACTTCTTGCAAATCATCTATCTACATGTATTTTAAAGAATGAAATATGCTGTGGGGTAGGAAATTGTGATACACATTTGCCACGAGAACAGGAAATGGAGAAGGTGGAATCTTGTACAGGACCAGAGCGCATCGACTTTGGGGGATTTCTTATTTTTAAAATGAAATGGTGACACCTCCTGACAAACACATGTGCTACTCAAGGCAGGAAACGAGAGTAGAAGAGTGGACATTGCTGCTACTTACTGTGATCTGACAAATATATGGACTTACTGCTAGTAGATGGGTGTGATATCATGAGTTTAAAATTATCAGTCTCAGAAGGGGACAGATTTGGTACATCTCTATTCCTTGTAAATTGGCCCTTATCAAATACTATTGCCAACCATCAAGTGATTCTTCCATGAACATCATTGCTTGTGCTGTCATGGCTGCCTCTGCTTCTTGAATTGATTCAGAACACTTACCTTTTGTGGTCATTTTGACTTTGGGGAAGGGCCAGAGGTCACCCATTGCCAGATTTAGTGAATGAGGATGTACCATAATATTTTTATAGGCCCGCCTTTTTGTGGGATGGCAGTTGACAGCAATATCCTTATAAAGACATTCATGAAAGATGACTTCCAGAACTGTATCATAATAAAGACAAGAACGATATTATAATTGTGTTTAAAACACGCAGCACTATTTTGTGGGGGATTAATCTCAGAATGACTATTGCAATAATTATATTAACTAAACAACATATATTTTGATCACCTACTATAGCTGGGACTACAGACATGTACCATCACATCTGGCATATATATGAGCTTTAATTTTTTTATTGTTTCAAGATTTATGAATTACTCAGTACTGATTGCCCTCCACTTCAGACAGCTGAACCTTTGACGAGGGTGTATACATAAATCCATCCCTTGAGGGAATTCTGTTCATCGAACTGTTGCAACGTGTCTGCTTCTTGGTGGATTCCATTCAGTAATCCGTGAGAGCATCTCTTTAGGGAAGCATTTTACATTCATGAGAGTGAGTCAGTGCTAGTCGCTCATCCAAAGAATTGTTAGGAAAGGTTTTATCCGTGTGTTCTGGTATCCTTGGTCATTATTTTTTTTACTGCCGTATCTGTTGATATAATTAAAGGTAATGTTATCTAGTTCCGTTCAGCATCATGGGAGGCAAAAAACATAATTACATTTTTCTCATTCATAAAGCCACATGATCCACTTTTGTATCAAACAAGAATGTATATGGAAATGCCTTTACATAACATAGTAACATTAATTACTACCATTATGATCACTCCTCTGGGTTCAGGTAAATTCATTCTACATATCAACATTGTGTTCTACTCTAGGAGACATAATATTTTATCTTTTGGTTTAATTGAGGCTGATTAGAATGGACCCTGACGGTGAGGTTTTATTTTCTCATATTTCACTCCTCTTTTCTGTTAATTTGTGAATTTCATAATGTGCAAAAAATGAAACAATTCTCTTTATCCCTTTTCATGAAACATACAAATATTTTCCTTTCTCTAAAGAGTAAACTCTGTCCTTTTTTATCTTACCAAAAAGACCAACAAACTTAAAAGCTTCCTGAACCTTCTATGTTCCACATAAAAGGATTTACACTTATTTGTAATGTTCTAGTAACAAATAATTGTTTCTAGACATTAAATTCTAAGCCATAATAAGTAGAATTTGCAAGATGGACTACTGTTCCCTTTGGGTTTCATTACTCTCTATTGGTTAATGCTCAGATAGAAGAATTCTAGGGAATTCCCTGGAGATAATAGATGGGGCGGGTGGCTTGGAAGGTTGTGGGGGACCCTCGTGTCCTTGCTGAACTGAGGCCGAAGTACATTTTCAGCTGCAGCTTCACCCTTAACTATCTTATCTCCATGACACTGGTGTCTCCCATACTAGCAATTTGGGCCTCAGAATTCCGAGAGGTGTTTGTAGGAGATGAGACTCCGTGTTGACATCAACATCACCTCTGCATCTGGTTAATTACAGACTAACCTTCTTGGTCTTTAATACATGCCTTTAACATCTCTTAATTTTCAAAAGCCTCCTACAATTGTGAAAAATTACCAATATTCTCAAAGAGGAAATTAAAGGAGTGCTTGTTTTTAAAGTCAATGCACTTGGCCTTTTTGTATTAAAGGTGTTGTTATCTGCGATCACTTCCCTCTATTAAACACTACCTTTTTTCTTTAACAATTTTATAGCATGCCAATGAAAAGACCAGTGGATCATCTTCCAAGCCAGGAGAAAAGAAAGAAGCAGATGAGGTAATTTTCAGAATTCTGGGTTTTCGGTTTCCCTTAAGGTTAAACAACTACACATTCTGTCTTGAAAGATTAAATAATGATGGCAGTCAACAGTTCTTTCTGGGACTTTGGCATGTTTGGTTCTAAGATTTAATTCAAGAACCTAAGTGGAAATTGCTAAAACTAAATAAAAATGTATTCATCAGAAAGGAATCTTTGGAAATAGTTTCTATTTAAACTATTTGAAAGTGTTTGCAACAGCTGGTGAATTTTAATTGTTTTACCAGTAAAAATGGCAGGTGTAGAAGAGAAGCAAGTGTTGTTGAAGCAAAGGAAGTCTTTTTTTCATGGGACTCTACCTGAAAGGACAGTGATGCCAGAGATTACTAGGCATTCAAGTGTATAGACAAAAGAAAGAACTACTTTTATTCACACAAATTCTTTGGAAATAACAAGTCTTCCTTACTTGGAGATGGGTTTTCTTTGGCTCTGTGAATTTCTCTTTTCACTGAATGACGCATCTGTATTTCCACTGTCATCGCTGACCTGCTTCTCTAGGGAAGGGTCATGTGAAAGTTCTGTCCTTCAAAAGGGTGCTGGATTTATCTCCCTCCCACTGCTTTGATACTTTCAATTTCAGTAGGTCCATTTACTGTCACTGAGTAGACATGATGTCCTTTCTGGTTTCTAAAGGTTATGGAGCCAGTTTCTGAAAGATAAGTAGAAATTTAAAGGGCAGAAGGTGACCATTCCAGTTTTTCCTTCTACTACCAACACTAAACAGGTGTTTTGGGAAGCTTAGGTCCTTTTTCTCCTTAGTTTTCACAGACCAAAATATTCAGTATATAAAAAGACTATTATGGGTACAACCTGCTGTGTGTTCTATACTATTTACTGTCAATTTGCTAACCTTGTTTCAATTACCAACACCCATGAGGTATGATTTAACTTATTTTTACATTGAATAATTTGTTACCATAGAAGGCAAATTTTTTAAAAAAAATAATGAAAGTAAAACCTACATTAAGATACCATCCTACTTTTTAATAATTATTACAGAAAAATTCATGTGAGAAATCACATTTTTCTCTTTTACTAGCATGCAAATCTATCTGGCATCATTCCTTTCCTTTATCAACCCTATATTTTAAGATACGTTATCTATCAAATTACTTATTTACACAAATGGCAAACACTCCCTCTTTGAAAACTGTAATATTCCTTTATTCTCCAAACCAGGAACTATATCTTTAGATGTTATGCTCTATTAATAGTAATCAAGATTAAACTATGCATATAAAAAATTCTTCTTTGTCAATATAGTTCAGTGAATGGGAACTCAGTGATGTAGTGAGCTCCTGTTTCAAAACCAAAAAGACTATAAATGGACTGGAGATGTAGTTCAGTGTGAAGGCCCCAGCTCAGTCCCCAGTACTGTAAAAGAGAGAGACATTATTGGTTTGGGCATGCATTGCTAGTATAAAGGCATCTTTTTATGCAACAGAGTAAAACCTCTCATCCCATATTTGTGAATCTCTTACAAATGCCACTAGGCAAGAACTCAAAGGTTCTGTGTCCGTAGATGCAGGATAAAATGTTGACACTGAAATCCTGCACTTACACCTTTAGTGGAAGAAAAAGGAATTTTTCTTCTTTCTGTTAGAAATTCAAATCATTCTGACAGTATTTTATAACATCGCTAGAAATTCACATTTTCAGCTCATCACCCTTAAGCTAGACTAGGTTGTCTGTCATTCTGTTCCAACATACAGAAAAAAAAGGGGGATAGTCTTTGCCCTAATCACATGAATTAAATTCTTGTTGTAGACACAATTAATTCAACAGAGTCTACTTGAGCAAAGAACAATTCATGAATCAGGCAGCATCTAAAAATGGAAGAGTTTCAGAGAGCTCCACTTTGATCAGGTTCGGCCCGTGTCTGTTTGCAGTAGTGCACAAGCATGGAAGTGGGTGATGTGGTGGTGAAGATATATGCCCCAAATAGAAGGACTGTAATACTTAGTTATATGCAAATGACCCAGCGATGAGATGTTGTGACCCTGCAGACAGTTCAAGGAAACTCGTATGACATGCACTTTAGCCTTTAGGTTTAGAAATTAGGAAACCATGTGAAGTCTGGATTTCAGGTGTGCCCTACTGAGCTCTCCTGGCCCTTTCCCGTCTCTCTTCTTCTCAAAGTTATCACAAAAAGACTTTGTGAAGCAAACTCTTCGAAATGTTTCTCTCTCTATTACTCTGAATTAAGAAGTGAAGAAACTTAGTTTGTCGTCTGGTTACCTGCTTTCAAACTAGCATGTACCGCCAGAAATAACTTCTTATCCCCAAGAACATAGCATTTATTGGTAAGGTCTTTAAAGCCAAATCAATTTGAAAATTTATTTGCTATATTTAATAGCGATTCTTGACAGTTTGTCCTGTCTCTCTATTCCTTTACTTTGTTCATAGAAGAAGAGAATTCAGTGGATGACTTTGAGAGGATGGAACTGGAAGAAAATCCAGTTAGACTTCAGTGAGACCGCAGGTGTCAAGTGCGGACTTTAGAGCTCTTTCTTCTCCACTACTGTCAATAGATCCTTTTGGGGAATGAGCAAGAGTTGACCTTTACACAGCCATTACATGACCTGAGGATGCCTGCAGTGATTCTAGGATAATGACATAACTCAAATTTTGCAATGTTGCATTTTCAGTAGAAAAGCTTGCGGAGGGAGTACGTACATATCTATAAAATTTACTAATATCAAGCCTTGTGAATTGTGAAGTCTTTCCCAGAAGCAGAGAAAATATAAAACCATCAGATGCGTGGCCTACGATCCAAAAACAGATTGAGTAGAAAGCAAGAAAAAGAGGAATGAAAATGTTTAACATAAGCATTTTTAAAGACTGTGAAAAAAATGGCTTCTTGAACTTACAGTCAAATCCATGTATAGTCTTTGACTGATCTGTCCAGTCACACTGGGGAGTGTGAGCCTTTAGTGACATATTTCAGTGAAGTCCTAGGGAATGGAATATAAACTTTAAATTGGGCCTGATCTCATAGAGTCAAATTTTAAAGCTTCAAATTGAATGACAGATGTATTTTTAAGACTAAAAAAAAGGAGATAACAGTAGAAGAAAATAGAGATTATGCCTTAAAGGAAAAGATAGTAGACACATTTTTCTTACCAGAATAGCATTGCTGAATTTCTTTTTTCCCATTGCTTATCTTTTCTTCTTCTAAAATGCATATATTAAGTGATTCAAACTTTTAAAGTTTTTCTTACCCTTTTTTCTTTCAGTGAGTCTCCATTTTTCTTTTAATCATGAAAGCTAAAACGTACTTGGGAAAAACAAATATCACCCAACATTTCAACACTGAATCCTAATCAGTGCCACAAAGTATTATATGTATTTTCAAATTAGTGTGATAACATCATGCGTTTACAATTATTAATATACTGATTTTTGTAAATTTTAAAGATTATACATCAAAGACATAATCATTTAAAAATATAGAAAGTGCTAAAATTTATTTTTAAAATTTCCTCAAATCCTAGCCCTGACAGAGATGTCTCAATGTCATGGATATGAAAGTCCCTCGCATAAAATGACTTATTTTTTCAGATAACCTAAATGTAAATCCTCTCTTGATTCGTTACAGTAGCTAATACAGTGTCAGTGTGGGTAGTTGTATTTTTAGGGACTCATGACGAGGGGCCAAAACCTGTCCATTTTCCCAATTATTTTTGATCTGAGGCTGTTTCAATGAACAAATATAGAGCCTGAAAATACAGAGGGCAACTGAGTATTGTGTTTAGAGATTTTCTAAGCAAAGACAGCTTTGTTCAGGGGCATCGTGGTCAAGGCCCAGACTGGAAAGGTTGATGTCCCTTGAGATAGGCTAGTCTCTTCCGATTACAAAGATGGTCATCGGCGTCTGGGGTTTTAAATACATGGATAGTCATTATTCAAGCATTTGATCTGGTCACCGTGTTGCACTCTGTTTTGGACGGTGGGGGAAGCGTCCTCCTTGTTCAGTGAGTCATTGAGATAGTGTTCTCACAAGTGAGTTAGTCATAGTTAGCAAACCCTGGAAGGGCATTGCAGCAACCACCGTTTTAAGAGATTATGGGTCATGACAAGAGAGCCCATGTCTGTGGAGTGATGGGGTGGTCCATGTGCTCATGTCTTGGTGCCCACAGGGGCAAAGCTGCAGAGCTATGCCAAGGCCAGCCTCTTGTGACTCACCTGAAGACCCAGACTTATTGCCCTCACCAAATACATCTGTTCAAAAATCTTTTTGTACTGCAGTTTCCATTTTTCATCTCCAAAATGTTTATCCATTTCCTCATTAGCTAAGGTAATATTTCAGAAAACTGGAGAGAGGGAAGGAACACAATTGTGGAAATATAAATGTGTTTACACATTAACTTCACTCAAGAAAGCCAATCAGTGGAAAGTTGTAATGTGACATCTTTAGGTTACAGCTCTGTGCCTTCAGAATTCTACTCTGTTGCTCTGTGGTTTTCTAGCCTTTTGTGCTGTGGAGATGTCTGAGGCAGATGACTTTTGATTTAGTTTTAGTAAGTGTTTGTTTTCTTGCTTTCCTGCATAAATTTTTTTAAATTTTGTTTTTACAGTTTAAATCTATTTCTAGAATATACTCTTTATCGTGTTTAAATAATCATCGGCTCCTTTCTTCTCTTTCTCATCTCTACCTTTCCATCCTGAATTTCTGAAGCTTGCCACCCATCTGCACTTCTAATTCTGATTTTTGAAACTTCCAGTACATTTTGGCACGTTGTGCTTTGACGGTGTTTTGTAGCCTTCTCTGACCTGCTCTTATCTTCCTTTTGGGGAACCCTGCTGTCTTTCCGTCCCAGTCTGTAGCTTCCAGCTCCCAAGTCATGGAGGTATGCCATCTTTTCTTTTTTAATTAAGGACGTACAAGGGTATTTTTTCTAAGTTTTCTTGTCATAATGTATCATTTTATGAAATAGTCTTAGTCTTTGGGGCAGTGATGCTTTCTTCCTGTCTCTTTATTCAGTTTTAAATGGAGATCTGTCTGCGCCTGGAGTTTGTCAACAGTCATGAGCACCGCTTTTCTCCACCCTCTATCTGTGTGTATTAGTTGCACCTCCTCAGAGCTAAGCTGTTGGCAGATAGGTACACACACTCCTGGTGAAGCTCCACCATCTGGTGGCCTTCATCATATAGCCATCGCTACCCATAAAGGAGGGGATTTCACTCCTTTCATGCACTGCTAAGAGGCCCTTCTTATATCTGTCACCATAAAGGCCAGTTTTCTTTGGACAGTTTCTCCTGGGTGGTAGTGTGCTGCTGCCACACCCTACCCTCGGCCCCATCCTCCCACACCCTGTACACTCCACCGAGCCCGCCTGATTTCTGCTTGGTTGGATTCCAGGCTTTATAATCTTTGACTTGGATGGAGTCCAACAGAGACACAAGGTAGGAGAAGGAGATGACCTCCTGAGGATTCCTTCCAAAGAGGACAGACCACAGGTTTTCTAGGCTTACATTTCTGTGTGGAATCCGAGCTTCTGAGACAGGGACTCTTAGGGGTGTCCGCTTCCTGCACGTGACACAAGAGGTTCACCAGTTGCTTTTCAATATAGTTCCATTGGCTTGACTAGAGTAGAGAATTTGCCCAGAATTTGACATTTGATTAATGTTCTTTACTGTTAAGTGAAGTTCTTTTCTTGTCTGTGAGAAGATGAGAGAATAGAAACTGCTAGAGAGAATGTTTTATACTGAATGTTTGGGGGATTGTCTCATAAAAAGATTGTTCAATTTCTTCAACCAAGTCTCCTTCTGTTCTTTTTCTTTGGGTATAACCTGTGAAGTGAGTTTTCATTTCAGATGCCTCCTGCCAACTAGTTTTGCGTAACTCTTTGTAAGTCCTAACAAAGGGTTTTGACATTTAAAAATATGAGGACAATATTAATAATTAATCATCAAGGGCATTCCGTGTTTCCTCTTTTTCTATTTCTCTTTAGGCTTTCAGATATGTTTTCTTCTTAAATGTGTTAATCATTATGAAATGATTTTGGTCACTATTTGCCTTCTTACAAGTGAAACTTGTTTATGTAGGCATTAGAATTACTTTTTTATTTAGAGATTTAATAAAAATCATCATGTGTGGTGCATGCATATATTACAGACTTCCAATAAAAGCACCATGGAGTATGTAGACATTAAAACAGTTGGCTTACCCTCAGACACAAATTCAGATCGAATTCTGAGGGAAGTTTAGAAAATTTGCAACATTTGGGATTAAAAACTAAGCCAATCTAAGACCACGCAAGAATAACACTTTTTAAAAAATCTGTTGTAAAAGCTTTGAGCAGCCAGAGTCACAACATAACTAGCCTTTCATTCATCTTTTTATTTTTTAACTCTCATTGACAATTTTTGGTCAAAATTATTGAAAAATAGTATATAGGCAGAAATTAAAATCAAACGTTGATCAATGATTACATGTAGGAGATTGGCAGGAGAAATTGGGGTGCATACCTCAAAGAAGTAATTACCAAGAGTAGGAAAAGATGAATCCTGCAGAATTGGTAGTGGGAAGGGTGGGGAGTCAGCAGGGCCTAAGTTTTTCGTGTTTCCAGAGTGATGGAGGCTGAGGCGAAACTTCTGATTGGAGGTGGAGAGCATGCTGGCACTCTTCTGAGATGCTTCTGTGGAGTGGTCAGAGAAATCTATACCACAGTTATGACTGACAGAATGCTAAGTGGAAATTCTGCAGACACAGCTCTTCTGTTAATGTATATAGATTTGTGTGGAGAATCATAGAGAAGCTAAAAATATTGAAATCAGTGTTTCTCTCCACAAAAAATGTGTATGTGCTATAAAGAAAGTTTTCACAATACTCTTTGAAGTTCAGTAAGGCAGACTTTATTCAAGACCAGTGATATAAGTTTAGGGACCATACAATGGGGTTTAGAAGGCCAGGCTGGCCAGACATCACCTGGGAATGTTGGAGAATAAGGAACTTGCCAGGCATCCAAGGGTACAGCATATCAAAGACAGAAGAATTTATCTACAATTGGAAAATGCAAAGACAAACAGAGAAGTCCAAAAGTCAACATTTAATCGCAATTTATGCCAAGACAGTTTAGTGGGGGGCTGGAGGAATGGCTCAGTGGTTAAAGCGCTTGCCTAGCAAGCACTAAGTCAAGCACTGAGTGCCTGAGTTCAATTCCTCAGCCCCACATAAGACGGACATGGTGGGGCAGCCTGGGCTCCATAGTGAGTTCAGGACCAGCCTGGGCTACAGAGAGAGATCCTGTCTCAAAAAAAAAAAAAAAAAAAAAAA